>VXBB01001129.1:1985540-2063051 GCA_013399915.1 Illadopsis cleaveri | reverse complement strand
CTGGCCTCACCTGCCCCATCCCCCCTGCCCAGCCTCACCTGCCCAGCCACCAGCAGGAGCGAAGTCCACAGCAGGAAAAGCAAGGCTGAGGCCTCAGGAACAAAGCAGCCTTTCACAGCAGCGGCTTGGCCAGAGGAACCAGGGAATATTCCTGTCCAAGGGCTCCCAAACGGCTCCTAGCTTTGATCCTGGGCACAGGGCGGGTTGTTGGCATTTTTCCTTTCCTTGTGTTGCTCTTTACTTTTTTTTTCCTTCCTACTTTATGGTGTTATTTTTGTGTGTGTCTATGATTTCTAGGAGAATTTTCTTGCCACTTTGGGAAGAGAAACCTGCCTGGGAGAAAGATGCAGACTCTGCACAGCCTCTTCACCTGTCTCCTGAGGGAGAAATATCCCTCCTCCAGGATTCACTGGAGGCACAAGTGCTCGTCACCATCGTTTTCAGTTCAAAGGTTGTTTTCTGAACATGTCTGATAAATCCCAGCCTCACTCAGGATGAGAAACTGAACCAGCTCCACAGCTGTGTACCTTCCTCCCAAACCACATCCTTTCCAGGGTACTGACTGGCTTGCATGCTCAGTTGACCTTTCAGACTCCCCAGGTGATGGGGACAAGCATTTTCCTCCTGAGCAGCCCCCAAACCTGCCGGCTTCCAACCAGTTCTTCTGTCACTTGTCTAAAGCCTACTCCCCCACCCCAAATGCAGAGGGAGGGGATGCACCAACCCACTTCCCCAGCTAGAGCTGTGCCCAGCCCAGAGCTCACCCCTCCTGCAGCACAGGGAATGGTTCCCCACGAGCCTGTTCACCCACACAGTGTGGGGCACACCTGACACCCCTGGCAGGGCAAGCCAAACCTCCCCTCCCCACTGCCCACATCCCAAATATATTTAGGCAGTTGGAAACATGCCTTTGCTGCCAGCCTTCTGTGCAGGGATGGAAGTTGACAGATGGGATGGAGAAATTGAGTCAGCCCTGAGAGGTCATTATGGCAGCCAAGGGAATAAAACCATCCCCCTCCTCTTCCTCCCTCTCCTCTTGCTCCTCATCCTTCTCCTCCTGGTCCCACCATCCGCCTTCTGACGGATGTTGCCTTTGGACCAGACCCTGTTGCAGCCCAGCTGCCGAAAGAACGCTGTGGTGAGCCCTGTGCACCCGTGGGCCGTCTGGAATCCATCACTGTCTGTGCACAGGGACATGAGCCAAACCCTGCTCCTGCCTGCTGCTGGCAGCTCTGGGCTTTCCAGGGGAGCACCTGCGGGTGCACAGGGGTCCCTCCCAGCCCTGGAATTCACCTGGAGAATCTGCTGTACCACCAGCAGTGGCTGGGAAGGGGAGCAACCACCCCACAGGAGCCCCAAACCAGCTGATGGGGGCCAGCCCCATGCTGGGGGAACGGTGCTTTTTTCTCCCCTGCCAACAGTTGGGTTGGTATCTCCAAAGTGTGGAGGTGCCATGGAGGATGTCCCTTGCCAGCCCAATGTGCTGGGCCATGCTACAGGGCTGCAGGTGCTACAGGGCATTTTCTGGTCATGGGGAGAGCATCCCACTGCCAGAGGGATGCCCATAGCCAGAGGGATGCCCGTAGCATCACCATCCCTGACACACCTCAGCAGCGGCAGGACGATGCCACCGCCTCACCCCTGACCCTCCTCACTCCGGTTTAACCCCTGTGTGGTGTCACCCTCCCACGCCGGGCCATCCCCGGCAGCCTGCCCTCAGGCTCAGCGGGAACAAAGCCGGCGAGGATGCTCCGTGCCCGGGCTCACGGGAGGCTCCTCAGGGGAGCCCCGTGACGCGGGCGCAGCTCAGCGGGATTAGCGGGCAGACGGACGTGACTGCGAGGCAGTCGCCTGGTGCTAATTAAAGAAGGGATATATTTAGGCACCCGGCTATCCCCTTCGTTTCACTTATTTTTAGCTCCCAGTCTGCCAGGCTGGGGGTGGCACATGGGGAAGGGCACGGATGCAAGGCAGGATGGATCCAGCCCAGCACCAAGGAGGTCACAGCCATATGTCCTGGCCAACACTGGACCCCTGGGGGAAAGAGACCTCTGTCCAAACTGGCTGCAAAGGAAGAGAAAGCTTTATTTTTTTCCCCAGAAAGGCAGGAAAATGGGTTTCAGGGAGCAATAGGAGCGTCTCTGCTCAGTCCTTGCCCCAGATCCATCCAGCCTTTGCCACCACCCACACCCCCATATCCAGGAGTTGAAAATGGCCCTTTTTGGAATCACACAGCAAAAAAAGTGTGCCCAGGGCAGAGGCAGCTCCCTCATTCTCAGAGACCCATCCCTCTGCAGTGGCAGTGGCCTGGCAGAAATGCCACTGGTTCCCATACCTTCTTTCTATCCAATACTGCCCCTCAGGACAGCTGGAGTGTGTCCTTGGCACATGGCTGAGCATCCTGTCCACATGGGCCATCAGCAGCTGTGGAGGAGCTTAAGTACCCTGAAAAGAGCAGAGAAAGAGCAGGAAGGACAGTGCCCAGCATCCCTGCATCCCTCCTGTGCCACGACAGCCCATTAGTCCCATTCTTTTCCCCCTTTGCTTTCTTCCCACAAGCACTCGTGTTTTATATTTGTGGGTTTGGGTTTTTTCCTCTTTCCAGTGTGAAATATTGATCTGGTCTCTGCTACCTTCCCACTCCCCACCCCACCACACCTCCTGGCTGCCCAGCTTCCCTCATGGAGTGGAGGGTGGGGTGTAGGAGGAAATCAAAGTAATGGGATAATTAATGACCCAGGGAGTTGAAACCCAGCCGAAAGCCAGGCTACTCTGGCTGGCCTGGGAGGAGGCTTCCCAGCAGGGAAGGTTTGGTTTGAGGGTATTTTTGGAACTGAACAGCATCCAGGGGTGGCCAAATTTCTTGTTAGGTGGCCAATCAGGTAAACCCTCTCCCAAAACAGTGAGGATGGGAAGTTTGGACCATAACTCAATAAATTTGAGATGGAAAAAAAACCCCACCCCAATTTCTTCACTTAATTAAATTCTTTGACTCCAGGAGCAGGTGTCCTGTACCCTCCAGCCTGTGCAGAGTGGCCAGGGCCGTGTGGGGTTGTGAGCTCCCATCACCTGGGCTGCAGCTTGCCCTGGTTCCCTGCTGCCCATCAGAATTAGGCAGCCCGTTTGAGCAGGTTTACGATAATCATCAAATAACTCATTCATTGACAGCGTGTCAGGCTGAGAAGACTGACTGAGCCCTCGTTTGCTGATTGCTAATTAGCTTAACATTCCTAATCCCTCATTAGTGACTATGAAGTAAGCTCTGAAATATGAGGTCAGCCCTAATCAGCGTTTAAAATATAAAGCCCACTGGCACATGATGGAGGCTGGGGAGGGGTGGCTGCAGGCCAGCCCTGGGTGCTTCCATGGTCACAGGGAATGAGGCTGCACAGAGCAGAGGCAGATAGGAAGAGTTAAACCCTGTGGAGCCATGGACATCTGCACATCCCCCCAGAGCTCAGCCCCTGCACCCAGTGCCCAGCCTGGATCCACACCAGGAACGGGCAGCAATATGGGGTGCAACACATGAGGGGCCCCAGATTCCTCTCAAGTGCATCCAACAGCGATTCCAGCTGTGCCTTCCATTCTGGGCAAACTGTCTACAGAATCACAGAATATTCTGGGTTGGGTGGGATCCACAAGGATCATGAGTCCAGCTGTTAAGTGAATGGCTCTTACAGGGATCAAACCCATCAGCACCATGCTCTGACCAACAGTGGGGGCCCAAGCACCCATGCAGGATGCTCTGGCTTTCCCCCCAGTCCCCATCTTCAAGATTCCAGGTTAACTGCAGGCAGCCAGGCTGTTGGCAGTGGGACTTTCCCAGAGGCTCACCCACACCCTGTGATCCTGGGAGAAGGAGTCAAATCTCAGCATTGGGAAGCAGGCACCCAAGTGCACTGGGCTGCCATTTCCATGCCATCATTTGGGAGGAAAAAATGGCCCTTAGTTGTTGTGGCTTAATCCTCTGGAAGAATGAGGCCTTGTGGACTGAGAATTACTTACTCCTGTCTGCAGAAACTTCTACAGGAGGGCTGTGGACATTAAAATAACCCTAATAAAACTCCAGCTAGTGAATCCTAAAAAAGGAGACTGATACCTCCATTTCCATGAAAATGTAATTTGAAAAGCCCTTGCACCACACCTCTGCTCATCCAGGGCGATGCTCCCGCCTCAGGCCCTGCGTTGCTGCAGCCTTTGCCACCACCCAGTACAGTGGGGCAGGGCCGTGGGGCAGGGCCAGCTCCTGCTCCACGCCCGGTCCCTGCAGGGAGGCAGGAGCAGGGAGCCTTTGCCATGACAGAGAGGCCCCGGTGTCCTCTCGCTGCGCTCCTGTCCCTGCGGTCTCGCTCGGCGTGGGCAGGAACATCTCTCTTTTATGAGCCCACGTCAGCGACACGGCGAGCGGCTGCCGGCAGAGACACTGCAAATCTCCTGCGGGAGGAGCCGAGCTTCGCCCCCGATTCCTGCTCCTCCGCAGCTTCTCTGGAGCACGGAGACACGGGATATTTTGAGCATCCTTGGCAGCAGCGAATGAGGATTAGCCCAATCCCCCCAGACAGGAACGTCTCCCCAGCTCTATTTCCAAGGACAGGAATAGCCTTTGAAGGCTTTTTCATGTGGAGGGCACACACCTGCAAATGTTAAAAGCAAAGATCCGTTTCTGGAAAGGTCCTGGGTGGTGCAGGATCAAGGCTGCCTAAATAAGCAGGTGAAGAAGGGGCCATGTAGCACCTGCTGGCTCTTGCCCCGTGGCTAATCCAAGCCAATGCCAAGCCAAGCCCTTTGGATTTTATTGTGCATCCAGTTCCTGAACCCATCAGACACAGTGTGCAGTTGTGGCCAGTCACATCCTCACCTTGCTCAGCCAAGTTTCATGTCTGACAGGTTTTCACACCTTTTACTCCTTACATGTTTCTACCATCAGGACCCTGCATTAGCAGGGACACAAAACACTACAAACCTACAGACTCGGTGGAGGATGGTAAATTCTGGGCTTGAGTTTCAGACTGAAAAGCTTTGGCTTAGCCACACACCTGGCCTGTGGAGCAGAAAATCCCAAATAGCCTGGCAGAGTTACTCCCATACCCAGACACTCCACAGGCCATTTTCTGCCCCATCAAGCAGCTGGTTGAGCAGGCAGGTTGGGAGCACAGCCATCCCCAGCACTATGGAAAGCTGAGGGGAGAGCAACCAAGAGACAAACACGAGTTTGGATTTATGTAAAAAAAAAAAATTATTTATTTTGGAGGAGGATTTGAACATCGACATGCAGGTACAACATGAATAAAAATTATTGCACCGCTATTATGTGGCAATTGTTCAAGTTTCTAGAAACACAGAAATTCCACACTTTCTCTTATCTAGCTAAGTGCTGAGTGACACGGCTTGGCAGAGCCCAGCGCAGGAGGTGCTCTCACAGCCACCTGGATATGGTAATCGAACACAACGTAAACACACACTTCTGTCAAATCTTCTACTAGAAGTACAGAATTATCCTTCACATCCAGTAAGAGAAAACCAGAGAAAGATTTTATCCTCCTCTCTTTGGAAGAAAGAAAAAAAAAAAGAAAAAAAAAGAAAAACAAAAAAGGAAAAAAATACTCCAAATCACACCTTAATGCAAGTGTGGCAAACAAACCTACTGGTCACTCCTACCCCTTCCCCCACAAGCGCTCTTTAGTACAGCAGCAGCCAAAGGCCTCCAACATTCAGACCCAGGAGTGGCCAGTACAACGCTAAAGTCTAATATTTACAATAAATATCATCCATTTCTCTTAGTTTGCAATAGCCAGAGACAAAGGGAAAAATAACACTGAGGCACGGGGCAGGGATGTGCCAGCTGGATGCAGGAGCAGAGAGGAGCTGCAGAGGCTGAACCAGCTTAAGAAACTGCCATCCCAACACGGATGAGGAGCAGGAGACACATCCAAGCTGACAGAAGGGAAGAGGGAAACAAAGCAGGAAAAAGCAGCATATTTGGATGGTGACATGCATGGCTCGTTGACCAAACATACACCTCACGCTCGTGACTTCCACCTTCTGCCTGCCTGACTCGGGATTACCCACGGAGACCAAGGGCTGTGCTGGCCAGGGCTTCCCTTGGGCACTGCGGGTCCGAGCCGGCACTGGGAACACACTCTTGCCCCTCAGACACACCTTTTCCAATGTCCTGTTCCTTCCCAACACATTCTGCAAGCTTTTATTTGGGAAGGTATTCAAGGAATTCGTAGCAGAGCAAGGAATAAGTCTTGGTGTATCTACCTGGCTTATTATCAAAATTTAATGGGAAAAGTCTTTTCACCCAAACCCTTTGCTAAAGCGCGCCATGTAAATTTGAAAGAAGGTGGAACAGGGATGATGCGGCACCTGGCACACCGAGGGGAACTGCAGGACTGACCAAGAGCAGGGAATACAGGGCCTCACTAGAATGCTTTCCTGGCAACGCTGTTTGGCTTTGGCTTCCAAAACACCAGGGATTTTTAATTGCACTGACCACTCTCTGTACCATAGCTACAAAAGAGGCAACGAAACACACACCTCACCTTTTCTTTGGCCAACACAGGCAAAAGCAGCAAAAGCTGTGACACAGCAAGGGTTTTCACTCATTTTATGCCTAGGAAAGGATAATTCTGCAATTCAGCATGGGAAGCACCAGCTGCAAAGGCAGGGAGTCAGCAGCTTACAGCTGATACCATCATAGGGTCCCACCCCTGCCAGTGGGGGCTGAACCAGGTTACCCAGCCTGGCTCACACCCCGTGCTTACCTCCCAGGAGCAGTGGTCGGTTTTCTCCTCAGGTTTTTTATTTTTAAACACAGCAGGAAAAGGGGGACCTGCCACCCAGGGAACAGCCAGGTCGGACCACGTCCTCACACAACTCCTTAATTTACACAGACACTTCCATCTCACCACGGTCAGGTGCTCTCAGGAGATCAGCTTGTCAAGGAGGCTTGTCTTTGTAATTACCACAGACTCAGGATGCCAAATCCATTTTTCACTATTCCTGTCCATGCCATAATATCCTGCGCTATTTCTCAAAAAATTTTTAGTAGATCAACCCACCAGGGAGAAAACCAGCCAGACAAGTACCAGATCCTGCCAAGTCTGTTCCTTACTTGCTATTGCTCTAAATCAGCACTGAATGACACTCACCACCAAGAGCACTTGGAGAGGCTGGAGACACCCAGGACCCTGACAAGGCAGTGGAAATACTGTGGTTTGTAATTGCAAACCAAGTGTATACGAGCAGCCTATGAATTCCAGGAAAAAGAGCAGAGAGACAGCACAGCAGGCTCTGCTCTCAGTACCACCACAGCTTGGTTTATTAAGGTGTTACTCGGCAGCGCTGAGGCTTTGGTTAGTGTAGTAGCAACACTATACACGTTCACACTGACACACAGAGTAAACACTCATGTAAACATGTTAAAAAAAAAAAAAAGCTCAAACCAAACCAAAACTTGGTCCAGAAATGAAATCCAAGCAGCCAAAATCAAGTATATAATGGGGGGAAGCAACTGCTACACAGAAAGAAACAGGGTGAGATTTCAGAGATTTTTGCAAGTTGTGAGTTGTACTGAAATCAGGTTGAAAGAGATGGAGAAAATATATTCTTATATAATAAACATATTTGCATTTAGGGGAAGCAAATCAAAACTTCAAGTTTAGAGAAAGCCAAGACAGTGAAGGAAGCAGCAGTGTAAGAAAATCAGACCAACAGAGATGGGGTTTAGCCTGGAATACTGTTGCACAGTCATTCTGCTTCTAACAGAGTAAGCCAGTGAGCAGGGCACTATCCCTCACGGGTGATCCGCAGGGAGATCCACCCAGACAAGACTAAGATACAAGCTGAGCACAATCTGGGACAAATGATGGGAGTGTTCATTGAGAGGAACCTTTAACTGGATGAAGAAAGGGCTTACAGTGCTACAGGTATCACCACTCGACACATTTATTGGTGCATTATTATTGGTCTAATCCTCAGCAAGGAGCACTGTTACCCAGAGTCGGTCACACTTAAAGCAAAGCAATGTCTAAACCTAGGAGCAAAGAGTAAGTTTTTAATGCAAAGTGACCTCAGCAGTGGAAATGATCTAGCTATCAAAGCTGAAATCCGAAAATATCACATGTGTTTTGAAGTCTGCTTGCAGCTTGACCACAGAACTCGAGGAGTCTGAACTCTTCATGGGTTTGTTTTTAAAACGGGCAGATTCAGAAAACTCAGCAAGCTTCCCAAGCCCCAATTCAGAAATGTTAAGGGACATCTTAAAATCCCTACCTATATTTAGACTCATCAAGAGAAGGAAAAGTCTCCGAAAAGTCTCCAAAAAGTCTCTTGTTTTTCATTGAGATAACTTTGCCAGACACGCTGGAGAATACGCAACTACAGATTTTTCTACTTTAAAACCAACCTACAGGCACCCCTTTCCTGGGGTCACTTACTCTGAGGCAGGGCAAGTTATGAATTGAAGCCAGAGAAAGGAAGATAAAACATCACTAAAATTTTTTTTAAAAGAGGGAAAAGTTGCAATGTGTCCCATACAAGTAAGTAAAAACAATCCCCAAAAAAGCCAGCTTATGGACTGGAGATTTCTCTTTCTGATAATTCCATTGAAAAATACTCTTACTTGTTTTAAAGAGAAGACAGGGATCTCTCTCTGTCCAGTCTTTCCAGCCAAGTCCTTTGTCTCCACATCCTCTAAGGACACAGGACTGTGAAGACACATGGTGACAAAGAGGTTTTGCTTGCACCAAAGAGGGTCTGTATTTTCAGAATAACTTGCAGACAAGAGGGTAAGTTCTCATCCTTGTCAAGGGACATCAGATTGTAAAACTGGGGCAAAATTTTGACATTTATGAATTTCAATGGAATTTCAAAGAGAATGCTGAATAGCAGAAATTTAAAACAAGCTGCCTTTTTTGCACACAGAATTTTTGGGATCTCAAATAAATGCAGGATTAGAGGGAAGAGCACATCATAAACTCAGACAAAATAAAAGGTGTGGAAGGGAAAAAAAAATAAAACCAAAGTGTTTCTTAAGCCCTGCTTTAAAGATACCCTGTTCTAAAGAGACCTCAAACAGCAAGCACTACTGTGTACAAAAATAGAATAGCAAGGATGAAAAAACACAAAAAACAGTATGAAAAAAACCCTCCCAAAAATAGATGTACAGAAGTTCTATTTTATATTAGTGTATATTACAAAATTCAAACATGCAGTCTCTATTTTGAATGTAGAACACACCAGTCCATGAGTACCAGCGATGCTGCTATGTTTTCTTTACAGCATCATCATGTGACAGGGGAAAGTCTTGTATTTTTAACTGATTTCCAACCTCTTTGCTTTTTGCTTGTGCCAGAGTCCCTTCTTTACAGGGCCTCGTGCTGCCATCTGGCAGAGGAGAGGCTCTCAGAGCTGCTTGTCCAAGAGCATGAGACAGCTCTTTTGACGGAGTGATTTTGCAGCTACCTGCCAACACCTCAGATGCTTTAGCACTGCAAAAAGGTGCCTCCTTTTTGACCACCACAGGACACGTTGCCTCCTTTTTGTCCCCCACAGGACATGCTGCCTCCCAGGGCTTTGCTATGTGTAAGGACTCTGCACAGGACCCACTCCGCGTGGTCAGACCTTCTGTGCTGGAGGGTTTGGCTTTCTCTTGACACTCTCCTACTTGTGAAATTTCCTGCCTTTTTTGTTTCAAATCCCTCTCCTCTTTACAGGAGGCACCCAAATCCTTTCTCATTTCCACCTCTCCAGACCCAGACATACTGAGCTTCAAAGGGCCCAACACGCTCTGGGCCAGGGGCACTAACTGGGACACGGAGAGTGCACGCTCGATGGCACCGGGGATGAGGAGTGGGGAGGACACGGGTCCTGCTGGGCTCGTTTTGCTGGAGCTTAAAGCACCCTCTGCCTGGGATGAGCTGGGCTGCTGCTTGTCGGGGCTAGGACTTCTTTGGGACGTTTCACTGGCGCTCCCGGGAGACAGAAATGAGGAGCTGTGCTGTTCCACAGGCTGAGGTGTCTCCTTGCAACCCTTCTCACCGGGGTCTGGGGGGCTCACCGTGACAGGAGTGCTCGTGTTTGCTGTGCACCATGAGGAAAGTGCCAGCAGAGGTTTGGAATCCTGTTTTTTCTGACTACTTTCTGTTAGCACAGGCTCTTTCAAGTCAAGTTTATCACAGGAGGCCCCAGAAGAATCACCTTCTTCAAGTTCTAGGAGTTTGATAGACGGACACTCTCTATGTTCTGTGCGATCTACTGATTTTTGAGTACCTGGGGTTCTCCCGAGGTCCTTGATTGCTTCAGAAGGCCTGTCTTTTGGACCAAAACACTCCAAAGTTTTGTTTTCTGGCAATTTATGCTCCTTTGCAGTTGTTTCTGATTTTAGGAATGGCTTTTCTGAATTAGCTAGTTTTTCTGGAGAAGTTCTTGAGGGGAGCTCTGGTAGGGAGGGGTGCACACTGACTTGCAGCGGCTCTGAAACAGGCTTTGCTTGTTGAGTATTTCCCTTCTGCAAATCTTCTGTACCTTTTGGATCTTCAGGTAGAAAGGCATCATCTTCAATACTATCCTTGCTTTCCAATTTAGACGAAAACTTATTATCCTCATTAAAAGAATCTGAGCCTTGGTCTCCACTGCCACGGGGCTTGTCCACCCTTCTTCCATCCTGACTATCTTCTGAACCATCATCTGTTTCATCTTCAGAGGAATCTACTTCCCTGATGGCCTCCTGCTTTTGCAGAGACTCTCTCCTCTCCACCCTGTCCTGCCGAATGGCGCCCAGCTTCCGTGAACCCGGCTTCTGCAGCATCCCTTTTTCTGCCAGCCCAAGTTTGCCACCTGTCGTTTCATTGGCAGATTCCTGTAAGCTCTGGAGGCTGGGATCCCGCTGTAACATCTCCTTCTTGAACTCAGAGTGAGAGATATCCAAGCTGTGCTTCCGTGAGGAGCCCAGCTTCTTCTCAGAGGAGGACAGAGAGGCAGCCAGTTTCTCGGCTGACTGCACTCTCTTCAGCAAAGGAGACCGAGGGGGCTCGGCACTTTTGGGACGAGAAATTTGTCTCACCAGTGGTGGAGAGGAGTGTAGTTTTACTGGGAAAGACTGGATAATACTGGAGCTGCCAACTGAGTGTCCTGGCAAAGGAGATGGGGAGCGCTGCGGTGACGTGGACTGCGGGGTTGGTGATGGAGTGTGAGCCAGAGGGGACAGAGGGATGTTCCCTGCAGATTTACGCCTTGGAGATCTGTACTGCCTCTGGAGCTTTGGTGCCAGGCCATGCAGAGAGCTGGGTCGGATGTGTCCAGAGCTGGCTGGAGAATTTGGAACACTGGAACTGGGAGAGCTGCTCTGGGAAGAATTGCAACCAACTTAAAGGAAAAAAAAAAGAACAAAGAAAAAAAACACAAAGAAGATTAATACATATTTGGCCATTAAAACAAGTTACTGAAAATAAGTCAAGACACAATGCCATGTTACTCCAAAGCATGGCAGTAATATTGAAGGCAACATTGCCAGGCTTCTGATGGAAATTCACATCATTAGCACTCAACACCAGAGCACAGTAAGAAACGCTCAGCTATGAGAACACTTTTCTGGAAAAAAACCCCTTTGATCAGACAAACCACGTGTTTCATTGCTATTCTCCGGATGCAAATCTCTTTATTCCAGCAGCTGATTCAATTTTCAAATATGACTTTACCACAGTGTTTTGATTTCTTTTCTCTGAACAGAGAAAATGTGTCAAACTGCTATGAAAAGACTGCAACTTACAACACACATTTTCATCAAAGTGGAAGGATGCTGTAGTACAGCAAGTGCATTCTTAAAAGGATGTATGGATTTTCATTTTTAAGTGAATCAATGAACAAGAACACATCCATCCTTAAGGTAATTGACATCACCACTGTCATTTGCTTCACAAAGAGACGTACTACCTGCTGCTGTGTGTTTTATTTCCAAAATTAATCAATCAGCAAAAGTCTCCTCCAATACTTTCTTTTCTTGTTTGACTGGATTTTTTGGCTTAGTTTTGTTTTGTTTCATGTCTCTTTTTTTTACCTGAGTGTACAGACTCTGGAGTGGATCTGTAGCTCTGGGTTGGTGACCGAGGAGACAGGTTGTGAGTTGGAGAGCCAGGCACACTTTCTCCAGATGACAGAGATCGGTTCAGGGATGATAAACTCCGGCTGGTGTGAAGCAGCGATGCTTGTTTAGTGATCTTCCTCAACAGAGAACTCTTCTTCTTACTGGGGAAGAACATTCAAAAGGTGTTTACAAGCCCAAAGGATTTATTTACCTTTACTAGCATGTTTCAGTCAATTTTGTGTCACAGTAAAAGAGAAAAAAAAAAGGAATAAAAGAAGAACTAAAGGACATAGCTGCTGATATACATTATCTGCAAATGGATTTGACAAGATCTCTCCAAGGATCTCTTACATTATCTTGGTTACTCTTTAATTTTAACAGAGAAACATCAAAACAAACCTTTCCTGACCATCCTTTGTTTTGCTCTTCTTGTTCCTGCGAGCCATCTTGGATTTGTAGCTGGCTTTTCTAGCTGGACCAACTTTGATGGATGTGTTCTCAAATGGTGTGGTGGAGATGGACACTTTATTTCCGCTCTGTCAGACACAAGACAAAGAGACATTGCTTAAAACATGGTTATCTGAAGCAGATCTGCAGGCAAAGCAGGTAGGCTGCTAGTTTATTGCTGCCTGCCATTTTGTAATCCTTTGTCAAACTCCATTTTTCCCCTCAGCATTTCCACCTATCATTTATTAAGGAATTGCCGAGAGAGAGCCCTCGTTAGTCAGGCTTTCACAAATGATTAGCTCAGACCCCAGCTGGTAGGTAAAGCTTCCCAGAGCAGGCAGAACACAGCATCTGACCTCTCCCATTGAGATCCCAAATGACTCAATTTAATACTTGTAATACTTGGAAACTTGAACAAAGTGATATTCTGTCACCAATCCTATTCCCAGTGCTCTGACTGATGGCAGCTGTGAGCATATCAGGCATCTATCATGATGAATCTGCAACGCAGAGCATGGCTTGTCTTACTCATGTTAAAAAAATAATAATCCTGACTGCTCCTCTATTTGCAATCCCAAAGACTTCTGTCTCTTGGAACAGTCCAGAACTCTGGGTTTGGGGGTTTTTTTCTGTAAACAGATTCTGCTCAGAGAGGTATCAAACACAAGTCATTTAACTAGATAATTTCAACACCAACCAGTACAAAGGTGCTCTTAAATACCACAAGGTGCTGTGTGCACACTTGTATTTCAGACAATGCCAATTACACACATTTTAAACAAGCTGCTAATGTTTTCCAAAATGTAACAGTGCTGCTCCCCTACCTTCAGAATCAGCTCCACCACTTCAGTGTGCACCAGCCCGTGGACCGGCTCCCCGTTGACGTGGGTGATCAGATCCCCTTCCCGCAAACCCGCCTCGTTTGCCGGACCCCCTTCCTCCACGTGCTGCCAACAACAAGGGGTGACTGGTTTGAGAAGGGGAACGTGCACGACCCCTGGCCCAGATGGGACTCAAAGCCCATCCGCGTCACTGCCTGCCTCAGCTGCTTCAGAGAAGGGTGAAAGAAATCACCCCTGGCACAGCCAAGCCAAACCCTGCGCTCCTCCACTCCTCCCCAGCATCCCGCCAGTCTTATCCCGATCCAAGGCAGCCAGGATGGTTAAGCTGATTGAGAGACCAGCTCTTCCCAAAGTAAAAGGCTTAACACACTTCCAAAAATTTTACAACACTCAGGAATGTTACCCAGATGCTCTTGATTTCCAGACAAACATTCAGTCTTTTTCAATTTTTTTTCAATTTTTTGTCATCCCAAATCCAGCATCCTTCCATGTACATGCTGGAACTCAAGGTGGCCAACAGACTTTTAAGGAAGACTCTGCCATGTGTTTAAGGTGCCTATATTGCATCTCATCCCAAACAGAGTTTCTTTTTCCACTTGTCATCCTTTATTAACCTATCCAACACCAGACTTTTCCCCTGTGAACACACTGCCTTTCCCCTATTCCTGGTCAGGAATGTAAGCCTCCTTCACCACAAGGAGAGAGATGTGCAGGGGAATGCACCTCTCTCCCTCTAGCCAGGAAAGATTCCAAATGAGTATGCTGGTAAACTCAGCATTGTTCAAGAAAAGAAGAGAGTGGCAAGGCAAAAATTCAGTTTCATATTATTTCTCTCAGAGTGAGTGTTAAATAAGGACCAAAGCGTGTGAAGTCCATATTATCTAAAGAACACAGAAGTGCAAGGAAAAGGATGAATCACCTTTAGCCTGACTGCATTCTCGCTATCTACACAATCCTAACACTGCTTCAGGGAACGGATCATTCCTAGAAGCCATCTACACTAACACAAAAGAACACAGAGATCAAGTACCAGCAGTAGTGGGGAGGAAGTGATACAGTCATGAAAACCAGACCTTTCAGCACAGCTCACAACAACTAAGCCAAGAGCTAAATCCCATGGCAATCAGCATAGCAGCAGTGATGCTTTAAGGCTTGTAATCAATTCCAAGCCACTGCTTGGAAAACCCCAACAGACTGAACTGATCAGAAGCAGGTTATAATCACTAACACAAGTCTGAATAAATTAGCTATAATGGGCCCTCATGCAACAACCCCAATAAAGAGAAAGAGGGTATGTACACAGAAACATGCTTTAAAGGATGTGCTGCAGGTGAAAGAAGGTGGATTCATGTAACCAGGGAAAAAAGAAAGAAAGAAAGAAAGGTTGCTGTGGTTCTGTGATGGGCTTGAAAACTACCAGAAAACCCAAAGTGCTGTTATTTATTTATTTATAAAGGCTTCATCCCACCCTAAAAAGGTAACTTTGGGTGTGATTAAGGAGAGACGAACACAAGGTGACAAAACACAATTTCTAAAGCTGAACCCCACAGCCCTAGATGTATTTGTGGCCCCGAGGGTCCTGTTTGCAGAGCAGCAGAGACCTACCCAGACCATGTGATGCACAGTGTAGATATCACTGTCACCCATATAGACGCGAATGGCGCGCAGAGTGAAACCGTATTTCTTCCCGGCCCGATGGATGATGATTGGTGGTTTCAGGTTTGCGATAGCAGGAGAAAAGTCACGGCTGGGTGAGGAGTCCCTCGAAGATGGGTTGGAGGAGAGAGAATGAGGTGACATTGGACTGGCCAATGGAGAGCACGTGTGGTGATCTACAGTGATGAAATAAAGGTGGGCAAAAATTAGGAAAACAGGCCTCCGAAAGAGAGAAAATTCTTGTTAGAGAACATCTACAAAACTGTATTTTCAAATGGTCTTAAAGCTGGTGGCCTTCACCAGAGCTGGGTCTGTCTGCAGCTTCAACTGATTCATGCTTTGTAATACAAATAGCAGAGTTTCCAAAAAGGCACACTTGGAGGTGTACATTTAGTGTACAGAATATATCATACAGAATTATGGTTGGATCACAGTGTTTTCTACTTTCCAGGATTTACAACCCATCACGAGCATTTGCTCTAGGCACAATCCTGCAATACCCCGTTTCCAGGTTATCACGTATTATCCTGCTCCAAAAGATCAGATGCCTCTAGATCTTGGTGCAAGTTGCACATTGGTGCAGAGATAAATCCAAATCAGTTAGTATTAACACAAAAGGAATGAGTAGGTGATCAGCCAACAACTACACCTAGGCAGTTTTGGTAGTGTTTTAAATTCACAGGGGCAAAAATATTTAACCCTAAAATATTAGCTACTGCAGAGACTTTGCTACTGAAAAGCAACATCACGAGTGCACTTTTGAGTGAGTTTCCCAAATGAACAGCCATGGGCTGGGCTGTCAGATAAACTACTTGACTCTGCTGGCTGGTGCAACAACATCCACTTTTTAAAGTACTATGCAAATACAGAAGTCTCATTTTAAAGTGAAGCTGGTCAACATCAGTAAAATAAAACCAAAGAGCAGGAATACTAAATGCAGCTGTAGAAGGTAATCTCTAATCCATTAAGAAATACCTGCTGAATCACCCAGCACATATTTACCTGGCAGATGAGAGCAGCTCTGGAGAAACCTTTGCTGGGTGATTAAATACACATTTTAGAGGTTTTCATGAGGGAGTTTGTAGTTCAAAAAGCAATCGATGCCCAAAGCACAAGAAATGTGATGTGCATCACCAGGAGGCTGCCAAGAGCAGGTGCATTCCATTCCTGCCTCCAGCTCACTGCTGGGAGGAACAGGTGGGCATTACTCATGGCCCAGCTGCATTCCCTGCTCCCATCTAGGCAGGAACAGGCATAGCCCTGGAAATACAGCATGGTCTTATCCTCTGGAAAGGGACAAAATCCCTGTGGGGAGAAACTCCTTCTGTTGAACCAGCCTGTCATTGCTAAGTATGGCTGAACTGCTCTCTAGGTTAGTTATCACCTGGCATTGGGAATTGCAAAGGTCTGGTTTTGCTTGTAGACACAGCTGGGCCAAGAGATGAGCAGTTCAGCATTGACTTAGTGAGTTGCTTACACTGTTCAGTTCTTGAGCATCCCATCTCAACCAAGTTATCTGGAGTTTCTGAAACTTCCTGGTGCATAAATGCACCAGACACATTTCATTCCCAAACAGCGCTGTAGTTAGCACGTGACCCCAAAAAACAGCACCTTGAGTGTTAAAATCATTCTGTGTCTCTACACCTCCTTGCTGCACCATTGTCTAGAGACCAGCTAGGAATCGATTTAAAAAAAATCAGGGGAAGAACAGGGCCCAGCTGCCATTTGTAGAAGCTGCAGTCAGACCACACACACAACTCTCCTGTCTGTGGCACAGCAGTGCTCATCAGCCTGCAAGCAGGAAATATTAAACCCATTGTAAAAGTTAGCTCTCTCCCCTCCTGCCAGCCAAGGCATTATTCCAGGAGAGCGAAGGGGGAGGATCTGTCTGCAGACCTTTTGTTTAGTGCTTGCAGATTCTGACAATGCCTCACTCAAGGCATTTCTTACCTGAGGGAATCAGGAGAGACAAGGCAGTAGCGGATGCTGATTTAATCACTTTATTGACAGGTCTCGAGGTACGTTTCTCCCCTGATTCCCCAGAGAGCAACCTGTGTCGTGCCCGCCGCACTGCCAAATCGCTGATGGCTTTTGGAGTGGAAAAGTCTGGGCCTTCATTGCTATTACTGCGAGCTCGTGGATCAGAGAAATCTGCAGTGCTCCCAGCTACAGTTTAAATTAAAACAGATTAGAACCACAGGGAATTCCTAACAGTCTATTCCCCTACAGGCAAAATACATTAAATCAAAGTCATGTTTACATGAAGTCCAAGAGTAAATTTTCCTAAGAAGAAACCCTAGGGCTTGAATTTTTATTTACAGAAATGGTGTTATTCCGAGCACAGAAAATTAGCAGCTTCTGTTCTGTGGAAAAGCTCGCTAATGAAATCACATTGCTCAGTGGCAGTTCCATGAATCCTAAAGCTGTGGTGCACTTCTGCACACCATTTCAATGGGATCATTCACTGACAAAAACAGGTTTATAGAAAGTGCTGCATTTTTACAACCAGCAAGAACTGTCAATCTTTAAGTTAAAACTGCCTGTAATAGAAGAGCCAGGTTCTACTTGAGTTGCACATAAAAAATCCACTTTAAGAGAATACTAAGGTACTCAAGTCAGGAAAAGTAAAAATATGGATTGCAAAGACAACCTTAATTTGCCCCCTTCTGTGCACCATTGCAATTTAGTCTTGAATTACTTAACCTGCTGTAATGATACATAAAATGCAAAGTAATCTTGAAGATCAGACTGGGCATGTAACAACAGCAGATGCTGGGGGCTGGGGGTCCTGTACTCAAGGCCAGTGCCTCAGTCCCCCATGTGATACCTTAAAGGGCACTGTAAAAATACAGTAATTAGAATTTACAAGGTGCTTAGAAATGAAACTGGTGAGCATCACAGCAACTCCACAAGGGAAATTAATCATTGTGTCTTCAAAAGCAAATTTTAAGCAGCATGCAATAAATAAAGCCTAAGGGCCACATTTTGAACAATGAGGAGAGAACAAAACATTGATCATCGTTATTTAAGTGGGCAGCACTGCTCGGCATACTAAGTGAAGCAGGAAGCAGCATGAAAATAAAAATTCAAAGCACCATTCCCATAGATCTCAGGACCAGATGGCTGTTCACATTTAAGGGCCACAGAGTTTCAAATCAGGCTCCCAGACAATGAGGAACTCAGACTCAGAGGCTGTATGGGAAAAGGTGCCATATAAATTAGAGGAGCACTCTGGGACAGTGACAGGAATTAAACTCCTTTCAAGCCTCTGACTTGGGGACACTGAAGCACTGGTATCCCTGGATTCCATGCACTAGATCAAAGACTGCTCTAATGTATTGAGCTCAGGGAACAGACTGCCCAGGAGAACTTAATTTTTGCCAATCTCACATTGCAGATACTCGAATTAGCAATGGAAGGCCATTTTTAATGGCATGTTTCTAGGCTCTTAGCATGAAATTGAGAACCCAAGGTTTCACTTAAGGCACCTATGCCAAGCAAGTACGAGGCAGCTTCCTTCCTTCACTCTTGCACCTTTTCTTTACATGATGGCAGCACCAGGCCTCTTCAGGGAGCATGGGCAATAAAGGGGAATGGGACAATTTTGAAGGAATTTCACAGACTGAATTGCAGAAGAGGAATAGAAAGATGTAGGAATCTTTGACTTAACTCTTGAGGCAGATTTGTTCTAGGGCATTTCCACCTTCTGCTATCAGTCCCCCATCACATCTGCCCAGTGCCCTCCACCTTGTCCATTCTTGCTGCCATTCTGACTGCTTCCTCAGTACCCCTTTCCTATCCATTCTCAATGCATCACAATTGCTCTGCCTGCTTGCTCCCAGTTTCTCTCAGCAACTTGTTATTTCCCTACCCAATTAGTCCTTGTTATTCAACTCTACAATCTAGTCCTTCCCCTAATTATGCCTTCTTTCTCAAATTTTCTTTTGCCAACCTTCATTTCAACTTCCCCTCTTTCTTCCATTGTTCCAAACTTCCCCTCCTTACTACTTCCCAGCAGTTCCCAGCTCTGGCCTCCTCTGTTCTCAGGAACAGGCAGCTTCACCCCCTTGTCTTCCCAATGCCCTGAAAGAGGCAGGAGCAGGAAACACTCCAGCACTCAGGGCTCAGTCCTGCACTGCAGCAGCCCAGGCTACCACCATAGGAAGGTTCAGCTCAGCCCAGAGCTGGAGAAAACCCCTAGGACAGTCAAAGTTGCTGAGAAATCAAACACTGACTTCTAAGAGCCACTCTACTAAATTTAGGCTGCACTTTTCTAAGACTACAACTGGACGAATTTTGGCATATTTGCCTGTTAAAATAAATACCATGTCCCTGACACAAGCCCCACTTTCCCCAGCACAATTCAAGTTTCTCCAAACTCTCAGGATGAGCAAAACTACAGGAAGCAGGGATCTGTTGGTATGGCTGACACCCACGTTCTCCAGCTCCAACTCAGCAGTGATCTGTTCTGGTTAATGCTTCAATTAATGCTGTCTCAGGTAGGCACCCAGTGGTTGTAAGTAGGTATACATCACATGAAACTCAACGGGACCGAAGTCACGGGACCGAAATCTAAGATGCAATTTTTGCAGAGATGAAACCACTGGCATTATTTCAAAGGCAAGCACATCCACAAAACTACACTAAAATATCTACTTTGCATGAGGCAGTGACATCCCTTGACACTCAGAGCCAGTTTTACAGAGTTAACCTCTGCAAGGTAACACGGGAGACCAGGACACCCCCACACCACACGCATACCTGTGAGCGCTGAGGCGCTGCCAGTGGCCGTGGAAGGGGTGGTGGCTCCAGCATCCCCTTCCAGCTGCAGCTCGTGCTCCACAGGCTGCTCTGGAATGGGCACGGGCAGCCCCTCCCGTGCCTGCACCGTGGACAGGAGCATCCCCTCAGGCTGGGGCCGTTTGAGGGCAGCCCCTTCGTCCTCGGCGGAGATGGCGAAGCGGGGCATGTCCAGGAGCCCCGAGCAGCGGCGCCGCACCGTCAGCGGAGGGCTGGAGTCGCTCTCCGTGTGCGAGGACTCGGACATGGACAGGCGCTTGCGCAGGCTGAGGGCAGAACCCAGACAGGGCCCCGGGTCAGTCAAGGGGGATAAACATGGAAGGGTGAAAATAGGGCACAGACACAACCCATACATGCCTAAAGCCAATTTAAGGTGAAGTTGGGTGGCCAAGCTACAATACTGGGAGTTAAAACAACAAAGGCTTGGGAAATCACCTGAGTTTAGATTTCCAGTTCACAGAATCACAGAATCACTAGGTTGGAAGAGACCTCCAAGATCATCAAGTCCAACCCAACCCTAACCTCAACACAGAATCGCTAGGTTGGAAGAGACCTCCAAGATCATCAAGTCCAACCCAACCCTAACCTCAACACGGAATCGCTAGGTTGGAAGAGACCTCCAAGATCATCAAGTCCAATTGTTAAGCTTCTAGGAAAGGAAGGGATAAGCCCGATGAAAAGTACAGTACAATGAACACGATATTAAATGTTATTAAAAAAAAAAAAATCATGATTGCAGAATGCAAAAATCCTCCATGTTCCTTTTGGAATTAGTTGAATTTTTCTTTCAAAGTTGCTCTAAATTAGCAGCCAGGAAGGCCTAATGCAAAATGAAGTGCGCCTCAGTTATGAGTGCAATCTGTAAAACATTTTCAAGGGAGTCATGCAGGCTAGGTCAGAGCCACACTTTGTGCTCTTTCTAATGCCAAACATTAGTGTAAAAGTTTTACAGGGGTTGCACAAAACGAGAGACACCCCTTTTATAAGGTAAGTTTTCAGTAATGCCAGAAACATGGCAGGTATCCAAATTGTGGGTATTCATATATTTTACTGACGTTTTTTATTAGAGCACAAGGTTTTTTGGGCATATTCTGAACTTTTGAAACTTTGACCTTTCTCTGCTTTGTAACAAAAGGTCAAAGTCTGGCTACACCAGAATTTGCAATAATTTAAGAAAAAAAACTGATGTGGGTACATCTCTGACGTAACGTAAGAAATCTGCCCTTAAGGTTAGAATACCTTTAAATTCATTAAAAATATTTGCTACAAATTTAGATTATAGCACTTAACTAGATACATTTAAGGACCATATAGCTTCTACCCATTCACTTTTAGTTATTCAATCTGGGCTTCTCCTGTGGAAATACAATATATGAAGCTCTCCTCACCTAACACTGGTCATAGAAAGTTTTGGCTGGTGTTTGTCAGCTGCTGTGGGAAAACAGAAGACTCAGTTGCACAGGGACTCACATTTCAGGAGAGCCAATGACCCAGCTGCGGTCCCGGCTCTTCAAGCCCCCCAGGCTGTCAAGCCGATCATCCTTCTCCTCGCTCAGGCTCCGCTTGGTTGGTGGTGGAGTCTTCCTCTCCTCGTGGATGGAAAGTCGTTCCATGCTGCTGTACACCTGTGTGCAGCAAAAGATCCTTCTGTGCAGGGAAAACCAACCCAAGGGGCCTTTTCTGAGCAAGGGGGAGAATCTCCTCCTGGAATTTCCCCCTGAAAGCGTGAACTTGGTAATGTTCTTTGACCAAATAGCACAGTGCAGGTGTGACATGCTCAAGGTGTGCCAGGGAGCAAAGGAAAAAGGCTCAGCTTCAGAAACACTAAAATGCTTTTCTACAACAATGCCTCTCCTTTAAAAACACAACAGAAATATTGACAAACTTTGTGAAATGACTTTGATTTTTGATTTTAACGATACTCAAATCTAAGAGGAGCTACTGCTAAAGACAGCTGCACAACTCTTGAGGCTGGCATCTGGATCTTGAAATCTTACTACACAAATTCACTTCAGTGATAGGCATCATGCTCATGACCCCATTTCATTATCATCAGTCTATCAGCATTGCCCCAAGCTTATTTCAGAACAAAAAAGTCCTGCCCTCCTCAAGGAATCTACTATAATGCTGACAGCTTAATGAAAGTGCCTTTCTTGGTTTTACAGCCTTCTTTAAATAATTAAATGATTAAGCAAAAAAATCTATCCTTTTAAAACTACACTTGACTGTGGACCTAATTTACATAAGAAGAGATTAATGAAAATAATGTTATTAAAAATTCAGAGCATCAACAAGATAACTATTAATAAATCATATGGCTGAATTGTCAGACAAGAATTTCAAAATATAATGAGCCTTTTATGCCTCCCACATTACAAATGCTGTATAATTTTCCAGGTCTTAAAATAAATTCATTAGAAGTGAACTTTCTCTCTTTGTGGCAAAAACACTGAACCCTAAAGAAAAGCTTCAGTCTAACAAATGAGTAATCCTCATGGTGAGAAAAGCCAGAGAAAAGAAACTCTTACGTACTCATGAGAACTTTTTCAAAACACCAACTAATCCTCAGGTCCAATTTTAAACATACTTTTAGTGATGCAAATCAGGAGCAACTCCATAAAATTAAGAGTAACTGTTATTTAAACTACTGTAGCCTGGTTGAGGACAAAGAACAAACTGGTCCTTAAAACTGACTTCAGCAGTGGGAAACTGGAGGAAGTGTTGTGAAAAACCAAAATTCCTTTCAGAGCTCCTAAGTAAAACTCCTACTCCCATCTCACTAAGAAGGAAATACAATTCAAAGAATGGCTGCCTCAAAACAGCATTTCTTCTCCCTTCTGCCCCTCCCAGACACATTATATTTCATCAGAAAGACCAATGTAGTCCTTTCCTTCTAGTTATGTATTTGAAAACACCAGTGGTTTTATGTTTTGTAGAGTTCAGGTCATTGCTGCTGCTTTCCTCTGGACTCCCTTTTACTGGTCCATGTTCATTTTCAAGAACATTGCCCTGTACAGACCAGAATACCCTAGCAATGGCCTTCCTACTGGAAGCCTAGTATGGAAAATTATTGCTCCAATAATTTGGCACATCTAACTCATGAAGGACTATGTCCAGAGACCCTTCTCTTGGAAATTGTCACCTCGCCTTTTGCTCCTCAGCCTGTATTTGAGACACTGAGTGATGTAAACCTCACTGATGTTCTTACCCCTTTGATTTTAGACCCTTATTCCAAATGTCAGAATCCATTTTCATGCCAAAAACATCTTGTCACCTATGGAAGGTCCTTTCAGAATGACACTGTTCAAAGCAAGTAAGTTTTGGATATTCCCCATGCCAGCATCCAGGTCACTGGTAAAAACATCAAACTGTATCAGATGCAGAAGAGACCTATGCAATGCCCTGCATATTGGTGAAACATTAAGAAATATAAAATGTCATTCTCCAGTTATTCTGGTACTCACCTTCTAACAGGCCACAAACTGCCACAGAATAAACAACTCATGCAGTGTTTTCTTTCCTCAGTGAATACTACACACCACAAGATCCCACAGAGCATCCACATGACTGAAATCTGCCCCATACGATGCAAAGAAACCACGTTCCTCTCTAGATTGTTTTCTTTCAACAAGTTAGCATGTCCCTACCTTGCTGAACCTGGGTGAGCACGAGGAAAATTGCCGAATTTCCACGTGATCATCATCATTAGTGTCCTCCTCTTCCTCTGAATCCAGGTGCTGGTACCGCTCTGAACGGGCTGGGAACAAGACATGGCAGTTGCATCAGTGTGGGGAGTGTTGGAACTCACACCTCAAATATTGCTACTGGTCTGCTTAAACAACTTTGAATGTTTATACACTATGCAGGGTATTTCCATTAATACTGAAACATACCCAGCCAGTTTTTGCTCATCCCATGCAATTTCCAGTGAAGAATATCTCCTTGGCACTGAATTTATCTTATCCTGTCAGCTGTATTCCATTCTGGAAGCAGCTGATACTCAAAAGGTGTCTAATCCTGCAGACCCCTCATGGTAGGGATATTTCTTCCCTACAGTAAACAATCACGTGGAAGGAAACACGGAAACAATTCACTGCCTGACTTTCCAATAAACAGCTTTTTGGTTGTACAAAGTCTGTCCTGCATACATACATACACACATACATGCATGCCTACTTAAAAAAAAAAATAAAAATATTAACCCCAAAAGAAAATCTCCTCTTTTCCCTCCTGCAACTAGGAAAAGGATTAGATTTTTGTGAAAGAAAATGGGCATGCAGCCAATATGCAAAGCTATTTTTAATGCAAAAACGTCTTCCAAAGAGATTTCGTGCTTTGAGATTTGCAGCACTGGATTTCTAAGCCAGACACACTGGATTTCGTGGGGTGGGCACTAATAAGTTTGGCTACAGAAAGCTGATAACTACACTGAGCCAAATTTGCTGCACCACATCAACTAGAAAGCTACTTTTATAAATTCTAAAATTTTCTGCATTAGGGTTTATAACAGGAACGCCAACTCCTATCAGTGTCTATGTGAGGTATTTCCTGATGTGAGAATTCCAGCCTTTATAAAGGACTCACATCAAGGTCACCCTGATACTGAGTGTGCCTGGGCATGTGGGGAGTTTCCCATCATTCTCACTTGACAGCCCCAGTGGTTTTGCTTTTATCCACCAGGATCTGCTCATGGCTGCTGCACTGGGCCTCTGCCAGTGGCTGACCCAACTCAGTGACCAAAGTTTCCCCATCCTGTAGGTCCAGTTAGTGAGAACACCCCACCAGATCAGTTTCTCCATGTATGTTGTACCAGTACAACCTCAACACATGTAGAAACCCCACCTCTGCACAGCTTGACTCCAACTGCTCTCTGCAGCAACCACACAGAGATTTCTCAATCCATCTCTTTCTCCCAATCCTACCTCTCCAAACAAGCCCCAGCCTAAAAGCCTCTTCCCCAAACTGGAATCACTATCTAAATGGAATCACTGCTTGTGCAGTGTGAGAGCCAAGGGGCTGGAGGCAGCTGCTCACTCCCTCCTTTCACTACCAGCAAAGCACAGGAGCAGAGCAAAAATGTGCTTCACACAGATTCAACCAGTCCCATGGCCCCAAGATGGGAGAGATTTCATTGATGTAGAGCAGAAATTTCCGTATCTCAGGGAACTGAAACAGATCCCATTCTGCAGCTGGAGAGGGGGAAAGACCTCACCTTGACCAAGCCCTTTCCACCTGCTCAGTTCCCCAAGCCAAATGAGAAAAGTTAGGGAGCAGAGGCTCTGGGAACTGAGATCTCTCCATCCCTCCTGTGACACTCCTCCCTTCTCTCCCAAGAGCACTGACTCTGTCTGGTGCTTATCTTGAAATACCAGGAATCTTACACAGCACTGATACCATGGCAGTTCCCAGACATTCATACACACCAGACAGACACTTCCTATCTCATTAGAGTTAGTAAGACTAAAATAAAGTGACACACTTGCAGCATTAATAATAACAATAATAATTTTAAGAATAATTCAAATTACTTCAAATCTCTTAAGAATTTTCCCCACATACTTGTCTTCGAGGTCTAGGGTTTGTTTTAGGTTTTTTTAAAAATATTTATTGGCTGAAAACAGTCACTAGGGAAAGATCATATTGCTCAAAAACTCAAGGAATTTGGATTTACCAAATGCTTTGGAAAAAGTTAAATGAACCCAGCATGACAATGGCAGCACCTCTCACTGCAGGCCCATGGCTGGCAGGACCACAGGCACGAGTGAAAGGCCAATTGACTCCAGCAGCAACATTTTTTCATTTAAAATTAATTTGCCTTCAAAGAAACCTTACTTGGCATTCAACAGAAACTTTTTAAAGCAATTTCCATCAAGTGTTTTATTCAATTTCTAAAAGGACTTATCTCTAACAATTTCAAAAATGAAATATGCACAAGAAATATGATGCTGTTTAGGCCAAATCTTGAGTCTTACTGTCAAAATAGCTTGTGTCATCCTCAGATTCCAACTGTGGGATGAATTCAGCTTTCTGCCGGAGTAATCCATTCCAGTCCAAATCTTTAAAGAACCGATGCTGCTTCACTTCAAAGGCACTACCTGAAATAAGCACCTTTTATTGCAGAGTATTTCTTTCAGCATTTGCTTAACATGAAAAACAAACCCTAAAAATACCAAGAGCCTAAGAGAATGTACTGGAGTACTTTTAAGGCACACATTTTCCAGGAATTTTGAGAAGCAACTTATCCTTTTACCAAAGTGGTCATGCAGGACAAAACCTGAACAAGATTTCCTCCTTCCCACCTCCTCTTCCTGTTTAGCAACAACACAGATGCTGGAAGACAGCATCGTCTGCTGCTTTCCACAGTGAGTTGCAAGATTAAGAACTAACACCTTAATTTAAAATTTTCAAACTCTAAACACCACCTTGCTCATTACTGAATATAGAGAGCAAACTCTGAGAGGCACTTAGAATGTGAGTGACAACTCACAACTCCACTGTTGTGAATAAACTCATTCATGTGCCTAGAACAAGACAGGGCTCACCTATCTTCCTGAATTAGTATCCATTGTTATTAAGCTCAGAAGCTTGAGTACCCAGAAGGAAAAAGTAAAGACTATCTGTCTAACCAGTTTATGCATTTTTTTTCAAATGAAATTAATATTCATAGCAGATGCTACTGTCTTTTTAGAAAAGAAAAGAGCAGAGAAAAAGAGATAAAAGGTTTGCTGAGTGCCAGTGGCACTTCGACGTGCCAAGTGAAAAAGCAGTCTCAGCACTACAGGTATATAAGAAATAAAAAAAATCAGTCCATCAACTCATTTTATAAGGCTAGAAAGTCTACATCTTTTCCATGACAGCAACATCTTTCAAGTACATGGATTTTAAGTAGAGAAGAACATGTGAAAACCATCTGATATCATTATTAATTCATGATCTATTCATCACCCTTGTGTGCACATGTGCTAAGTCTGCTGAATACATGCACCTTTTGGAACTGTTATATATTTAAGTTTTTTTTAATCCTTAAAGTGTAATTTTGAACTGAAAATCCCAAATTAAATTAAACTAATCAAATCAATGAAAGATGAGCTGTCATGTGAAGCCACAGTGTTGCACAAATTACTTTCAAACAAGAGTGTAGCTAGAGATTATTTATGATTATTTACTATGAGGAAATGAGAAGTGTTGGCTTGTAAAACTTTAAATCTGGCATTATAATACAGAAAGACTGACATACATATCTGACTTTGCCAAAAAGATTATCAGACTTTGCTGTATGTTTATAGAGAATTTTACACTACAGGCCTCTAGGAATGGGAAAGTTTTCATTTATTTTATTACACCCAGGAATTCACATCCATGGCAGGGATTAAGCCCCTACTCAAAGAAAACTTCAAAGAAATCTGATTATACACTGTTCAAATGGAGACACAACCCTCAAGCCTATAATGGAACAGCACAAATCAGAGAAGTTATGTTGCCAAGCTGACAGTGCCCCTTTCCTGTTTCCCAGACAGTAATATCTGCCTGGCTCATGGACACTTGACACTAATTCCCAGAGCTCCACCACACTGAATCCAGTATAAACTGCTCCCCAGCTCTATTTGAGCATTCCTCAACACGAGTGGGTGTGCATCACTGGCTAGCTAGCTTCATCCCCTGCTTCTGGACAGTGTTTTCCTGTGCACAAGGTTCTTACCTGTTCCCATTCTTTCCAGAGGATTTTGGCGGAGAAGCTTAGATATGAGGTCCTGGGCATCTGGTGGCAGTGCATCATCTCCTTCTGGCCAGGCAATTTCATCTGGGGACAAAAAGAGACTTGACATTTTCTACCAGCTTCCCAACTAATTTGAATAACCACTCACACTCCTATACCTCAAAGTGCAGCACTGAGAACTGCCCCAGAAACGTAAATACCTTGAATTCAGCAGCTTAATATAATTCAAGCATTGACATTTTTCAAAATGCATAAAATTCAGCATCAGCTAAAGCTGCTGTCAATCCAAGCAGTGCTCATGGAGACAAAAAAAAAGGCTTTAAGGACTCTATTAATAAAGTATGAAATGGGACTTCCATGACAATCCATAAACAAAGACAGTGACAATACTGTGGCTGTATCTCCTGCCTGCACATTCCACATTTGTTATACTTGGAACAGAGAGAACAATTCACAGGTAACGATTTCATGCATCATATTTAGTGCTTTGCTGAAATTTGCTTTTTACAAAGAACATTTGCCAAGTGTGTTAAAAATTTACTGCTTCAGAAAGCATTCCCAATAGGAAATGATTTCACTGGCATAATCACTGAGTGAACACAAAGCAATTGTCTGCCCAACTCCAAGCATAAGACAGGTTTAAAAGGCCACAAGATGTGAAGGTACTGAGTACAACTTCAATGTATTGTGCTCAGAATTTCCTTTCATTTCACTTATGCAAAATTACTAATTGACTAGCATTTGGACCTACAAAAACAATAACCAAAATCAGTTTGAATTAGACCAGTTGGTGGCTACTCCTTTCATATTCTCCATCATTTAAGTTAAAAGACAAAATAGAAAAATCCCCAAGTATTTTTCCTCAATCCCACAAGGATTTGTATGACTCCCACACCACGAAAGAATTATTTAGGAAGATGTTAAGCAACACAACAAGTTTCCATAGCTGAAATCAGATGGAAGCTGCTTTGACACAGCAATTTAGAAATACTAAAATTAAACCCCATTATTTTATACCTAGTCCCTCCTGACTAAACCGTGGATCCTCCATATTTTCCAAGTACATTTTGAAACCCCTTCAGAGGCTGAGCAGAAACTTACCACTGATCACTTGTCCAAACAGCTCTTCAGGTGTGTCCCCAAAGAAAGGGACACAGCCGACCAGGAACTCATAGAGGATAACTCCCATGGCCCACCAATCCACAGGCTTCCCATAGCCCTGGCGCAGGATCACCTCTGGTGCAATGTACTCTGGAGTCCCACAGACCTCAAGAGGAATGTGCAAGAAAGCAATACATTTACAAATTGCCAAATTCGTGTCTAAGCTTATTTGGTCTTTATTTTTCTCTTTTCTTTTCTCTTCTTTCCCCCCTCAGAGCTTTACAAGGAAGTTATTAATGTTTTGCCACTAACCACTTCATGTTGTGAACTACTTCCATGGAGCAAGAGTCTACATTTGAAGAACATATTACCTTCACAGAAATAACATCACATGACATTTAATGTTCCTAGCATGGACATGTCAGCTAAGTAGTTCTTTGGTGCATGCACAGGAAAGCATATGGGAAAAATGCATATTCTCTGTGTGTGTGTGTGTTTAGGTCTGACAATTTGATGGATGTCTGCTGGCACAGCTACAACCATCAGGAACCGAGTTTTGACAAACCTCTCACATCTCTGTGCTAACAGAATTTAGTTTCACAGATGCAGAATTAGCAGCACAGCATGATTACACACTTCAGCCTTAATCTTGGGAGGTACAGCTGGCATGGACAATGGCTAAGGAAATTACTTTGGAAGCTCTAAGTTGCCTGGGGCTTAGAAACAGCAACAACAATAATAAAATAGTTGTAAAAAACATAACATTGTAAAGCACAAGAGTATGATCTAATGACCTAGGAGAGTTGTGCTAGAAAAAGCATCCCTACTCAGAGCAAAGGAAGACAGCACCACAGGATGATTATGAATCAACATTTGGCACAACTAAAAATTCAGCTGAAAAATTTGCCACAATCCTAGGTATTTTCAGAAGAGAGAAGCATTTTTTAATCCCATTATACAAGGCACTGGTGAGCCTGCACCCAGAACAGTTCTTTCAACTACACCCAGAAAATATCAACTCAAACAGAAAGAGTTACATGGAAGAGCTATTCATTCATCAAAGAAAAATCTATCTTGTTAGCTCCAAGAACTTAGCTGGTTAAGCCCAGCAAAATGAAGGCTAAGGAGAAAAGTTACCCTCAGTAAATATCATGGGGATAAAAATCAATGTTTAAGCCATTAGACAAAATTACAAGAAACATATAGAAACTTGCCATGAACTTTCTAAGCACCAGAAGGGGGAGATCGTGGAACAACCTTCCAGTAAAATCCCTGTTACATCCCTAAACCAACTTCTGTTTACACCTGCACTGCTGCCTGGGCCACCTTTGCAGTATCCTAAACTAAGAGCTGAAGTGCATGACTCCAAAACAAGAAGCTGAAACAACAAACAATGTCAATTTATGTACAAACATGAGAATGAACCTGTATTTTTTCCTCCCATTTTACAGTGTACAGCACAGCATCAAGGCAGAGAAAGAGTGCTACAAACTCTAATTCTATCCCAAGACAAAATCTTGCATCCCACATCAACAGACAAAATTTTTCAGCTTACCTGCTTGTCCAGGAATTCCCTGGTATCCTTTTCAATGTGGCCCTCATAAAGGTTAGTTGTAAGACTCATTAACCCAATTTTGGACAGTCCAAAGTCTGTTAGTTTAATATGACCCATTGAAGTTATCAGGAGACTAAAAGAAAGAGAAGTAAAATAACGCAACATCAATTTAATTGTTTCCCAAAAACAATTTAAAACAAAAAGAACACAAGATAATGCGAAGGATGATCTCAATGTTACATCCCCATTAAACACCTGGAAAAAACCTCTTATGCAGCCAAGTATCACAGATCAGACAAGGCAACTAGGAGTGAAACTACCTTCTGCCAAAATATCATCAGTGTAGCAACAGCTTAGGGATAATACCTGAAGATAATAATTCTTCCCCACCTTTCCCAGAGCCTATCTGCTTCTACATCAGTAGCAAGAGATTCCATAAAATCTCACACATGTCAGATGCTGTTGAAGATCAGTGCTGTCTCCAGCCCCCATGTCCTGTTACCTACAGAGAAAGCCCCTGAAGGACTGGCTCTCTTCCCTCTGAGGGGCCAAAGACTTACTTATCAGGCTTTAGGTCACGGTGAACGATCCCATAATTGTGCAGGTACTCCAGGGCCAGAACAGTCTCAGCAAAATACATCCTTGCCATATCAACAGGTAGGGCACCAATGTTCTTGAGAAGTGTAGCACAATCACCTCCTAGAAAGAAAACATTTGCACATATAGCACATTGAAAGGGCAAATATCACTAAGAAAGAACAGCTGTGGGTCTGCAATACAAGATTAGGCTAAGTTTTCTAGAGGCTGTCTCTCACAACCCTGTTAGGAGGAATTCTAAAGATCTCCCTATACTCTGTCTTAAAACAAATATTAAAATCCTAGGAAAATTGAGATCCATGTATGTTGGGCAGGCTTGGACAGGAATTGTATAAATGCCATTTGCAGACTGCAGGAACCCTTGAAGAAAATAAGTCTGTGGACTCCTGATTGAAGCTTCCTTGGGAACACTGGCCACAGATTTCAGTCGACCTTCATTTCTGCTTGCAAAGAGGAATTAATATTAAAATTTCCTATTGTCAATACATCTGATTTCATTCCACTAATTTATCTGAAAGAGCACTGATACAATAACTATAATCTTATTTCTCAAACACTCAGTCAAGCAAGCCAGGCATAAGAAATTAATCCTATCCACCAGTGGATATTGCTTATAATAAGATACACTGATAAAGTAAAATCAAATTATATTTCAAAGAATAAGCAAACCAAACAATGAAAAAAACCAACCCCAGCATAAAATGGCACTTTATTTTAAAAAAGGCTGCTAAAGAACAAAGACTTATGTCTCTTAAGTCTTTTTCTAAGTGGAATGTCAAGCAAATGTGCTATGGATCCAGCCACGCCATCCCACAGGAGAGAGGGAGGGTTTCCTTTCCAATGAAGACTGGAAAGTTCATGCTGACTTCTGACCTCAGCAGTGAGGCTCAGCTCCACTGCAAACATGTTGTATCAGTCACAGGGATCTACAGCCCACATGCATCCCAACTGGGGCCCCTTTGGAGGTGTGGATAACAACAACCATACCTTCCACATACTCCATAACCATGCACAGGTGACGCTTGGTCTCAAAGGAGCAGAACATGCTGACCACGAAGGGGTTCTCAGCAAACGTCAGGATATCTCTCTCCNATTCTCTGTGTGTGTGTGTGTTTAGGTCTGACAATTTGATGGATGTCTGCTGGCACAGCTACAACCATCAGGAACCGAGTTTTGACAAACCTCTCACATCTCTGTGCTAACAGAATTTAGTTTCACAGATGCAGAATTAGCAGCACAGCATGATTACACACTTCAGCCTTAATCTTGGGAGGTACAGCTGGCATGGACAATGGCTAAGGAAATTACTTTGGAAGCTCTAAGTTGCCTGGGGCTTAGAAACAGCAACAACAATAATAAAATAGTTGTAAAAAACATAACATTGTAAAGCACAAGAGTATGATCTAATGACCTAGGAGAGTTGTGCTAGAAAAAGCATCCCTACTCAGAGCAAAGGAAGACAGCACCACAGGATGATTATGAATCAACATTTGGCACAACTAAAAATTCAGCTGAAAAATTTGCCACAATCCTAGGTATTTTCAGAAGAGAGAAGCATTTTTTAATCCCATTATACAAGGCACTGGTGAGCCTGCACCCAGAACAGTTCTTTCAACTACACCCAGAAAATATCAACTCAAACAGAAAGAGTTACATGGAAGAGCTATTCATTCATCAAAGAAAAATCTATCTTGTTAGCTCCAAGAACTTAGCTGGTTAAGCCCAGCAAAATGAAGGCTAAGGAGAAAAGTTACCCTCAGTAAATATCATGGGGATAAAAATCAATGTTTAAGCCATTAGACAAAATTACAAGAAACATATAGAAACTTGCCATGAACTTTCTAAGCACCAGAAGGGGGAGATCGTGGAACAACCTTCCAGTAAAATCCCTGTTACATCCCTAAACCAACTTCTGTTTACACCTGCACTGCTGCCTGGGCCACCTTTGCAGTATCCTAAACTAAGAGCTGAAGTGCATGACTCCAAAACAAGAAGCTGAAACAACAAACAATGTCAATTTATGTACAAACATGAGAATGAACCTGTATTTTTTCCTCCCATTTTACAGTGTACAGCACAGCATCAAGGCAGAGAAAGAGTGCTACAAACTCTAATTCTATCCCAAGACAAAATCTTGCATCCCACATCAACAGACAAAATTTTTCAGCTTACCTGCTTGTCCAGGAATTCCCTGGTATCCTTTTCAATGTGGCCCTCATAAAGGTTAGTTGTAAGACTCATTAACCCAATTTTGGACAGTCCAAAGTCTGTTAGTTTAATATGACCCATTGAAGTTATCAGGAGACTAAAAGAAAGAGAAGTAAAATAACGCAACATCAATTTAATTGTTTCCCAAAAACAATTTAAAACAAAAAGAACACAAGATAATGCGAAGGATGATCTCAATGTTACATCCCCATTAAACACCTGGAAAAAACCTCTTATGCAGCCAAGTATCACAGATCAGACAAGGCAACTAGGAGTGAAACTACCTTCTGCCAAAATATCATCAGTGTAGCAACAGCTTAGGGATAATACCTGAAGATAATAATTCTTCCCCACCTTTCCCAGAGCCTATCTGCTTCTACATCAGTAGCAAGAGATTCCATAAAATCTCACACATGTCAGATGCTGTTGAAGATCAGTGCTGTCTCCAGCCCCCATGTCCTGTTACCTACAGAGAAAGCCCCTGAAGGACTGGCTCTCTTCCCTCTGAGGGGCCAAAGACTTACTTATCAGGCTTTAGGTCACGGTGAACGATCCCATAATTGTGCAGGTACTCCAGGGCCAGAACAGTCTCAGCAAAATACATCCTTGCCATATCAACAGGTAGGGCACCAATGTTCTTGAGAAGTGTAGCACAATCACCTCCTAGAAAGAAAACATTTGCACATATAGCACATTGAAAGGGCAAATATCACTAAGAAAGAACAGCTGTGGGTCTGCAATACAAGATTAGGCTAAGTTTTCTAGAGGCTGTCTCTCACAACCCTGTTAGGAGGAATTCTAAAGATCTCCCTATACTCTGTCTTAAAACAAATATTAAAATCCTAGGAAAATTGAGATCCATGTATGTTGGGCAGGCTTGGACAGGAATTGTATAAATGCCATTTGCAGACTGCAGGAACCCTTGAAGAAAATAAGTCTGTGGACTCCTGATTGAAGCTTCCTTGGGAACACTGGCCACAGATTTCAGTCGACCTTCATTTCTGCTTGCAAAGAGGAATTAATATTAAAATTTCCTATTGTCAATACATCTGATTTCATTCCACTAATTTATCTGAAAGAGCACTGATACAATAACTATAATCTTATTTCTCAAACACTCAGTCAAGCAAGCCAGGCATAAGAAATTAATCCTATCCACCAGTGGATATTGCTTATAATAAGATACACTGATAAAGTAAAATCAAATTATATTTCAAAGAATAAGCAAACCAAACAATGAAAAAAACCAACCCCAGCATAAAATGGCACTTTATTTTAAAAAAGGCTGCTAAAGAACAAAGACTTATGTCTCTTAAGTCTTTTTCTAAGTGGAATGTCAAGCAAATGTGCTATGGATCCAGCCACGCCATCCCACAGGAGAGAGGGAGGGTTTCCTTTCCAATGAAGACTGGAAAGTTCATGCTGACTTCTGACCTCAGCAGTGAGGCTCAGCTCCACTGCAAACATGTTGTATCAGTCACAGGGATCTACAGCCCACATGCATCCCAACTGGGGCCCCTTTGGAGGTGTGGATAACAACAACCATACCTTCCACATACTCCATAACCATGCACAGGTGACGCTTGGTCTCAAAGGAGCAGAACATGCTGACCACGAAGGGGTTCTCAGCAAACGTCAGGATATCTCTCTCCACAAAGGCCTGCTGGATCTGGTTTCTCAGGATCAGGTTCTGTTTGTTGATCTTCTTCATGGCAAAACGCTGGCGGGTGGTCTTGTGCCGCACCAAATACACCGCTCTGCAAAACCACACACCAAGAGGAAAAGGTCCACTCTCAGTTCAAACTGGTTTGTTGTGGGTTTAGGTTTGGAGTTCTTTCTGGTTTTGTTGGGGTTCTTTTAAACAGTGATGTTACTGTTTTGAGTGATATTACTGTTTTGGATGGATCCTGACAGACTTATCCATGACTCCATAAAATCCCGTTTCAGTGGCAAGCTTCCCTAGAAAAGAAGGAATCCCATGATGCTTCCTTCCCAAAGCTCCTCTGCCTTCTTGAATAAAGCAGCATTTTTGCTGACGTGACAAACAAGGAGGTATCTCCAACACAAACGTCACAAATTTCCATAAGCACCATTGCAGAGCAGCATGTATTTTTCAACACTGCAGTGACCATTTAGCTTAAAAAATTGTCCAAAATCTGTGGAATCAGCATGAGTTCTTTCCAAACTCCATAAAATTAATTTGACGCAGCACTGCCACCAGGGATTTCCTTCAGTAAAGTATCTCTTACACTTCTATCATTTGCAGATCATTAGATTCCTGCACATTAATAATACAGTTTGCAAATAAAATTTTCATTCAGTCTGCCTGCCTTATTGAATCAGTACTTGTTTCCTTTTCTCTGGAGTACATTACATTTAACGTGGTATCGTGTCTCACCAGCCACTGACTATAAAATAAACCCAGGACAAAGACATGTGACTAACAGCAAAACTACCACTTCTCTCTCCCCTTTTTACAAAGTTACATGGGTCTTGTGCAGAAATATGACTGAAGAGATTTAAAATCTTTTTGTCTCATAATATGACTCTTCAACACCCTCCATTGTGTCTTCACTCACTAAAACCCATGCTTACACTTTTTCCACATATAATTTTTAAAAAGTGAGTTGTTCTTAACTTAAGCACCCACTTCCACAAAACACTCAAGCACATGCTCAGGTTTTGTTGTTATGACCTACTGAGTATCACTGCTTTTCAGTAACAGCCTAATGACCTCACTGGTAAGAATTTATGGACTGCAAAGAGTCAGGAACTGCCTTTTAAAATTCTGCATAGGTTTGTGTGTGCGGTTAAAATTGTAACCCACTGAATTCATACTTGATTCTTCAATGGATAATAAAATCTAATAGCCTTTCTCATGTGTTACTCCTCACAGTAGACTTACCCCAGTGTAATTCTAGCACTTCTTTTAGCATTTCAAGTGCTCACAAACAGCCACATATGTTACATATATAATCTAAATAAATGAAAGAAATGGCATCTCCCAGAAGAATGCAGAAGATACAAGTGTGGAACCTCTGTAAGACCCAAGTGAAATTACTTTATGCTTTGGACCCAACAAAACCCAGACATCTGCCAAACCTTGCTATAGCCCTTTGCTGGGTAGAACCATAATAGCATTTTCTTCTAATTCAAAGTCTAAAAGTCTTACCCATAAGCACCATTACTGATCAGTTTAATAGTTTCAAACTCTTCTTCAGATGGAGTTTTCTTTGACTGGACAGAGGCCCCACGGCTCTGGGTAAAGACAACAAGAAAATGGAAATCAGGAGCAGGAATGACTTAATTCTATATAGAGTATTTTTGTCCTTTTCTTCTTTAAGCACCCATTAACTCAAACTCAATCCTTTTCTGAATTTCTGGAGTCCTCAGCTTTAGGACAATTTTCTGTATCCTTAGGGTGTTTGCAGATTCCCTCCACAAATTATTAGCACAAAAAGTCAGTGGACTGTAAGATTCAAGCCTTTTCTTAATAATACATTAAAAAAAAATAAAATAAGGATCTCTGAAATCTAGCCAGTTACATAATTAAATTTTTCCAGTGGTTTTACTAAAGTCAACTCTTTTCAATATCCATCACATTTTACAAATGTAAATATAAAGAATTTCTCCAGATGATTTCCATTTGTAACTCCAAAAATTTAAAAAAAAATCCACAAAACTTGGTAATAATGCCTATTTGCATCTTCTAAGCATTTCACCACCACCGTATAAAGATTTTCACATTTTTGTGAGCATGTAGTCTAGTTTTAACATGAGCTTTTAAATGTCAGCACTTTTTTTTTTTTAAATTGCAATTACTCTGCATTATAATTAATTCTTTACTGTAGACTACTTCTTTTGAGAGAAAAAAAAGTGCTAGACAGAGTGAGTGTATTACTGCTTTACCTCGACTGAATCATCTGTCTCGGGAGTGTCTGGGCTGTCATAGCTATTCAACTGGGCCATTTCTGAAAAGAAAGAGGAAAGATTACTCCTAATGATCTCAATCAAACACTATTCTCTTTGTTTATACAGAAAAAATAGGATTTTAAGAGATGCTTGTAGGTGATGGAGGACATTTTCTCCCTCTGTAAAAAGTCACCCCAATTACACAGTGATAACCTTTAACATCTTGTACACTGCAGGCAGTATTTTATATAAAGATGAATATAACTAATTATTCTAATTTCAGCCTGACTTACTCTAGATAGTTTCTATAATAAGTAAAAGCAATAAATGCATGTTTGGGGACAGTGCTGTCTAGTTAATATTAAAACCTACTCCACACATATATGTTTGCATGTAGCCTGGTGGCACCTCTGTGCTCCAAGAAGAAAAAGCATCACATTTCAAACAGCTGCTCTCCACCTGAGGTGACTGATTCTGCAAAATGCTGAGCAGCAGCAAACTGGGGGAAAATCACCTAGTTTAGGCTACTCAGCTGTCGCAGGAGATGCTGTAAACTTTGCGAGCCCAAATCCTGCCTTAGCTACGAGTCTCTGAACAGACATCACTGACATTTCTGGGTGGCCTCCTTACAGAAAGGAAATAAGGCACCTTGACATCTCCCCACATTTCTAAAGAAAATTTGACTTTAGTAAAGGGAATTAGCATTGGAAAGGTTCTCTCCCATGACAGGGATCAAAGGAAATTTCCCTTTAATGTCAGATTTCAACAAATGCTATTAAATTGCATTTAGCAATCTTTGGTAGAAATTTTCCCAAAGAGCTCTTCACTTGAAGTCAACTTGTCACTGTCATTCCAGTAAACACCAGAGAAGTTAAACTAGTTGTAGCCAGACTACTAATTTATGTTAAAATTATGCTCTCCTGAGATAACAAGAAGTATGGTTCAATCACTGAAACACTCTGCAGTAACCTCCAGTCTCAGTTATACTTTCTATTGTTACTGAACAAACTGTGCATGCTCAGAAAACTTGTCATTTCAGGCAGCAAAGTGCCAGGCAGAAATATTAACTCACTAATTGTAAAGTTACAATCTTCTAGTCCAATGTATATCTATATTAAGTTTACCATATGCAATTCTGGCACCTTGCAGAAAAGCTGTTTCTGTCCTTTGCTCTCTTTGGCTGCTGCACAAGATGTAAAACTTTGGCTGTAAAACAGCTAAAAATTCATATTCATCTTGGTAATCTTATGGAAAATCACAAAAACCACACTTATCCCAGAGAGGACAATGAAGTGAGATGACAGGATACTTTGCAACCAGGCCACTAGCAGGCCAGGCAGATCAGAAAAAAAACAGGTAAATTTACTTTTACTGTCCAACAGCACAGAGAAAACAGTTAAATCACAAAGCCATTTTATAACATTGTTTCAGCTACAATACAGGGAGACATTATTAACATCATAAGTAAAGATCTGTCACTATTGATGTGCCATCCTTACCCCAGCAACATTCCTTTGAGACATGAGGCTGGAAAGGACAGTCTAGAATTTCACAGCAAATGGGAAAATAAGAAAAAATGGCCTAGAAATCCAATAAAAAAATAAAAGCATCCTTCAGCTATGTAGTGATCAGGAGATCTGACTATCCTTTCAACAGTTTGGAAAGTATATAACAAGAGTTCTCACCCTCCAGGGGATCCCTGGTGAGTCCCAGCTGGCTGATAATGTAACGAGGAATGTCGCATTTAATTCCTTGCCCTTCCTTGGCATGGCCTTCTGCAGCTTCCAACAAATGGTAGAACTCTTCAGGATCAAACTCCTACAGCAAAGCAGTGAGAGACACAGAGAGAGGTAAATGATGCAGCTTTACCATTATGAAAGGTTTCTCCCCCATAGAGGAGAATCCTCAGGAACATCCAAAGGTAATTCTGGGCTCAACAGTGATACAGAACATTTCCAGTTTCAACAAGCAAGACAATGCTTCCCATTCTGCTCTGCAAAACCAACAGTTACATCCCATGGGGTGTCCAGGGGTTTAGATCTGCAAATCAAAACAGAACAAGGACTGTAGGGACTTTCTACAAACCAAACCCAAACTTTCAAAAGGTCTTGTTAACCTAATTGTCAAGTGTGGAGACAAATCCCAGTTTTGTCACATTGAGATGTGCCAGTGAAAGGTCTGTGATGAGAACTGAGGCACCACCTTCTGCCACCTCCACTTGACAGGTGAGTTAACCCAAGATAAGCCTTTCCTGCTGTCATATGTCACTTTTGATCAAGCTATACACCCACCCAATCCTGTCACTGTCCTAACCTCAGCAATTGCCAATAAAATTATTAATAAAACAACTTCCTTCATAAGAAGTACTGCTGCCCTATTTCTTGTACTGTACAGTACAGGATCACTTTAGCAACTCAGTCTTGGCGCATGTGATCTCTCAGCCCAGAAAAGGTTATAGAAGGTGTGTTCTCTTGCACTGGACTAAGAGATAGAGTAGGAAACAAAAGACAAGCTCTGGGCAGGAGGAGCATTCTGCTTAGAAACAAGTTCACGAGTAAACTTCAGCTCTCCCCCCTACAAACCTCATCATTCACCAGCAATGACCAGCTTCGCCAACACTCTTCAAAACTTTTCCAGTGAAATGGGAGGGTGAAAGGGGAAGAGTTTCAGCAAACAGCTGAGCATGCACAGATAACAGTGGGGGCACCAGTAAAGAAGTGGTGGTCAGCAACGTAAGAGAAAAAGAGCACAGAGCTGCAAACAAGAAAAGGAAATTACAACTTGCAATGATGTGAAGAGACTTGAACAGAGAACAGATGCACTTTTCCACGACTGCTCCAAGCAATGCTGCTCGGATAGATGCTGTCACCAAAGACAGCAACAATGTGAGAAACAAAGTTCCTTCCCAACTCCTCTGGAAAAGGATTCATCAACAGTCTCAGAAGTGGCAGAGAGCAGGAGCCAGACCAGAGAGGATCACAGAGAGAGATGTCACCAGAATGCAGTGAAACAGATGGTGGAGCTGAGGAAGGACTTCTCAAGGTATGACTGCAGGTCATTTATTGGTGAGTAAAAGACAGAGGAAAAAAACCCAACTTGGTGACAAAAAACCCCAAACATACAAAACATTAAGGAACTATATAAAATCCAGTTCTGACTTCTTTATGGTAGGTTTCATCATTTTAATACAGAAGAATGAACCCTACTAAGGGGAGGTAGGTGCTATGGAAAAATTAACTGAAAAAAAAAAATTAGATACTTTTTCCCAAAGATGGTTTCAGAGATGCACAAACCACATTATTATTTTCTGGAAGCCCCAGAGATTGTCTGCCAATAAACATTTCATAGTCCAAGAGGTAATGCAAAGACAGAAGCCAAATAGCTGAACTTTAGAATACTTAAATGCTTTTGACTGCATTAAAACAATCACAACCATCACAAGCACTGTCTACATGGACACTTACTTCATTTACAAGGCAGAAAGAAGAATGAGCTGTGTTTAGACTAAAGTTAACCTTAATATTAAATAGTAGAAAAATTTTTTATAAATTCACATGTAACTGAAGCCAAAGGTTGAATTACAAAGAAGTATGTTAAAAATAAAAATGAAAATTAGTTCTCAAAAGCTATTTAAACAGTTGACTATCCATTATCATATTTCTTGTTTTATGGGACAAAATGAACATTAGTATTTAATTCATGTCACCAGATTAAAATATTTGGAAAAAAATGCTAGAAAGGCAATGCAGGTTGAAAAAAACAGGTAGGACTAACCCACAGATCCAGATATTATTTCTATACTTTGGAGTCCGGCCACTTCATAGTCAAGGTTGTCACTACATACTTTGGAATTCATTACTCAAATATCAATTACTTCACTGCTTCCACCTGCTCCCACTCACTTTGCAGAACATCAGGTGGAGAAGACATAGAAGAACCTGGAGACCTCTTGATTTGCAGCTAAGAGTTGCCTTGAGTTTGGAACTCTGCAGGTTCCAAAGTCCTCACAAGGCTTTCTGAGGTTCCAAGTTTTCCTAGATGATGACTGTACACAAGCAAAAATGACAATGGTGAATGCAGCAAATAAAAAAACCAGTGAGTTTAAATTTATCTTATTTCTCCATGTATCACTTCCAAAATAAATTTTGAAGAAGTGTTGGAAAATAAGTGGGAGTCACAAAAACTCATCTAAATCACAAACATGGTTTGAAAAACAAGGAATTCCCAGTGTAAATGGAGTTTTGCCTAGGATTTTCAGTGCAGCCTGGTGCAGATTTCTTGAGTCAGTAAGTGAAGGTATCTGTCCTGCTGGTTGTGCAGCCAACTTCCTCACTGACAGTGGCCCTTCCTTGCACTGCAGGATCCCCAGCAAAGTGATCCATCTGACAGCTGTAGAGGTGGGGTAAAGAACCCTCCAAATTCTACTGGACTTCTCAGAACTTCTGCAGGTGTTTCCAAAAACCGCTATCATTGGTAAGACTGGACCACTCTTGCCTACTTTGTCAAAGAAAGCTCTACAAAACTCATTCATCTTCCAGTGACTCCAGGGATAAAAGTCACTCATGGACACACTGACCACAACATAACTCACATGTTAACTCTGCTTTTATAGCCAGCCAGATTCCTAATCCAGCCAACATCTCTGGTGTCTCAAACACCTGTAGCATCTCCATCACTGTTACACTGTGGTGTTCCAGAAAGAACCACCACAAGCGTGCTCTGACATTACCTAAGTTTCCACTGTAGGTTTGGGACACCTCAAAATTTTTGGTGACTTCTCTACATTCTCACTAACTTTTCAACATCCTTTTGAAATAGAGTTACTGAATTGAACCCTTTCAATTGTGTATCTCTCTTTCTATATATATTGAATGTTTATATTAACCCTTTTGCTACGACATGAGAGTGAGAATACAGGTTTTCAAGCTGCTTCTTCACCATACCAAGAAAATATTTTTGCACTTGCAGAACTTTGGGACACAGTGGCCTATTTCATTGGAATTGCCTAAACAAATTTCAGCATTTTCTAGCATTAAATTAAAAAAATGCATTATTATTAGCCAAATTAAGTTGTTCAAAAAGGTGTGAGTATTGCTTTTTCTTGTATTCCAATAGCACCAAATAGGATTTCAAACCCAGGCTCCCAAATCTCCTTGGATTTCACACGGGTGGATCCCACTGTGTATTCACAGCTGGAAAACCTGACACCAGGTTTCACCAGTTGCTGGGTCTACAGGAAGGGTTAGAGTCCCAGAGCTCCAAAACCATTTATGTCATGGTAGGGAACTTCTTCCTCAGTGACAGCTCTTCCTTAGCCTGGTGCTCTGGACACCAGGCACACCCCATACAGACATTTACAGCCTCCTTACAGCAGCTATTAACAACACGTGGAACATCCAGTGGCATCAAGTAGCATGGAATGATGTTGACAGCTACATCTGACCCCTCAGCCATAAACTTTATACTAAAATATAACTTAGCTGCTAATGCAGCTGACAGTCCATTGGAGAACTACTGCTATATTAATGCAGAAGCCACTTAGTACTTTGGTTTTTTTAAAAAATATCCATTTATTTTTCATCAATGTTTTAATGAGCATTTAAAGGTTTCTTTGGAAGGTTTTGTGTCCCTCATCTCCTCAGGTGCACAGCACTGTTTAGATCCTGCACAGCCTCTCCCAGGCCCGCACTCACCAGGCACTCGAGCAGCCGAGCTGGCCGGGCGATGATGATCATCAGCTTCTTCACCAGCTGGGTAACAAAGGCAACCTCGGAGCTCTCGGATCGCTCGTGGGCCTGTGGAGAGCAGAACAGCACGTTATGGTCCCAGCACTGAACTCTGAATTTCTGTGTGTCAGATGCTGAACACAGTCACCAGCTCAGTAACCAACTCAGCAGCAAAAGCACGGCTGAGTCAGGGCAGCTCGCTCAGGGATGCCAAGGCACACGTGGCTTTTCCATCACAACTGACTCACATTATCATGCAAGAGATATTTCAAAGGCTCTACTTGCATTATATCACCTATCAATTATAATAGATACAATGTGGGGTTAGTTTATTTTTTAAAATTAAAAGAGGAATACTGATTTTTTCAATTTTATCTTCCACGCAACACTGACGTCTAGGTAATCACTAACAGATTCATTTCTGAGCTTTGCTTTCAGCTAGAATTTGAACTAGAATTTCCCTTCATCATCAAGAAAAACTCAACCTCAGTTTCCCTTTTTTCAGTTTTATCAATCCTGTTGAATAACTCCAGCATTGCATTGTATGTTATGTACGACCAAGCAGATAAGCAAAGAAAAGAGCATATAAAAACTTAATTCAGAAGATTTAATTCTGTCTGTTACTTCACCAGATTTCAGTATAAATTCAAGTCTTAGTTTCAAGATGTATGTGTGTATTTGTGTGATGGGATGTCTTTTTACAACAGCAAACACACCAGAACAATAATAATAATAAAAAAAAAGGTAACACAAAACCCCCACAGAAATTACCCTTCTCTTGAAGCACACAACAGCTACATGATAAGTCCTGGAGCAGAAATATAATAGTATTTCATTGCATAGTGATTAAAAAAATGGTTCCAATGGCATGCAAAAACTCTCAAACAATGTACAGCTATTTTTCCCTCAAGGTCTAAAAATTTTGCTTTAACTCGGCCACAAATATAGAGTCCAGAATTTAACAAACGAGCTTTTGCTGGCAATGAGCCAGTTACTTATAAGAGTGATATTTTATCAACTACAGTGCAAGCAGCAATAAACTAAAAGGGTCATTTAGTGTTGTCCATTAGAATCACCTAAGAAAAAGACATATTTATACGGCTTTACATGTCTGAGAAGTCAAATCACACTGGTGACCACCTAAAAGAGCAATACAAACACAGGGAGCAGAAATTCAGAACTAGAAATATACAAGCAGCATTTTAAGTAACACATCTCTGATACTTTGCTGCCAAACAAAAAAACATTAAAAGGTTCATTATTTCTCATTTTGACATCAGTCAGAATAGAAATGTTGATTGTCTCCTTCTGCACAGATTAGTATGGGCTAGAATTTTAACTTTGAAGAGAACGACGTACTGTTCGTTTATTACCTAAAAACTACATCAGAGGTCCTTCCTGGCTATAGAGCCTTAAAAAGAAGATATTTTGGAAATACTGAAATAAATTTTAATTTCTTTTCCTAACTAAAAGATTTTTTTAAATTATAAAATGGAAAATAATCACAATGAAAATGATAAATATTCACTTTGTGTCCTCTAATGCATTGCGCAAACTTGTAAGTTACAATATGAATTTTAGAAAGAAATTAATGCTTTCATATTTTAAAAGCCATTCCAGATCACCAGGGTTTAGCTGCACTGAAATTAATAGATAAAATATCAACAACTTAGTATTATTTTAAATTTGAGCCATGCAATTGGAAAGTCCTTTTCTCTCCCCCACACAGGTTATATTATGCAAAAAAAAAAAAAAAATAGAAATAATTCATCATTTTGCATCCATTTATACAGTTAAAGAGAACTTAGTCTTTTAAATCAAGCCCTTTTGTTTTCTCCTTTTCTCATCTCTGACAATTCAGGCAAAATAATTTAAAAATGCAGCTAGTTTAATCAGGTGTCAGTTTTGAAAATGAAAAGCTAGACCATGACTGCCAAATGGTACAGAAAACGAAAAGGGAAAAGAAAAGAAAAAAAAAAACATTTACAAAAACCGAACACAACTTGTAACAGCCACTCAGCCATCATCTCTGCACAGCGCTGCTCCTCCAAGATCCTCAGTGAAACTGCCTCTTCCTCTTTCCTCCTCACACAGGACAGCCCCGACATCCCTACAGAATTCTTGTTTCCAAGGTGTCCCAGGGACAGAACCTGGGAGCAGGAGGTTTGTCCAGCCCAGCCCAGCCCTGCTGGCTGCTCCCATGAGCCAGGTGCCAGCTGTGCCACCTCAGCAGCGTGTCCCCAGCACCCAGCACTGGCCTCCAGGCACTGGTGGCATCTCAGGGCTCCCCTCCCCAGGGGTTTGGGCAGGGGCTGATGCCATTCCTGCACACACTGCTGGTGACACGTGTACAGGAGGTAATTTACAAACCGATTCCCTCATCTGAAAGCCCCATCCGTCACTAACTGTGGCTGCTGGGGCATGAAATTAAAATCACTGTCCTCCCCTGGGGTTCAAGCAGGACCAATAACTGGGATATGCAAGTCACAAGGCTGTAATTGAGCTAATATACTGATGGAAACCAAAACAATAGATCTGCAAAGCCAAGGACTGATAAATTTACACTGAGGCTCCTACTAAGAAAGCAACCCCAATCACAATATCCTTTTGCCAATATGCAGCATCAGTCACTGCTGTAGAATACTCATACCCTCCCCTGCTCCTTTTGTTCCATGCACAGAAACACCTGTAATCCTTCACCTTCCTGCCCAACTGCCTCTTTTGGCTACTTCTACCTTATTGATTCAGCCAAGTAATAGCTGACTATAACCTTTTGTTCCTCAGTAACCTGAGATCCTAACCCATGGTAACAGGTAAAGAACTGAATGTCACACGTCCTTTTTTATATCAGTGCTTTATCTTGTTATTGTGTATTTCTACTTTGATATGAAGTGTAGCATTCAAGTTCATGTTTTCCAAAATGCAGAAAATATCTTAAATTCATTTTTAATTCATGATTATTTCAATGATGTGATAAGTTCTTTTGGCTAAAAGACAGTATTTCATGCTCCAAACAAGGGAAAAGATCTCATTTGCCATAGCTAATGAGATTTGTTGGCATGTTATTACAAAAGCCAGGATCTAAAAATCTTCCCAAAGCTTTCTGGTTTGGTGCATTTAAACAGCTCATTATTTGCATACCCAAACAGTCTGTTTTACATTTTTACTCAAACTGCAGTATATTAAATCAAGTTTCCTTTTTATGGTTTGAAATGCTGTGCAAGTTTAGTTCATTACCAGGTATCAGAATCCACAACTTAAAAAGAATTTTTAAGAGAGAGAATCCATTCTTTCACAGGAAAATTGTAAGAAAATCTGTGGATATTTCTGCCATTTGCTGGCCTCATTATTCACCAATAAAGCATCTTTCCAATCTTTCAGTATGTTATAAAAATATACCATGAAACTCCATAGCCTACTACACAGACCATACAACTCCCAAGCCAAACAGCTTTTTTGAATTACCTTCTAATTGGTATTGTTTATGTACCTATTATTTATGATACTTTACAACCTAAGCAAGGGTTAAGATTCTGCCATCAAATTTGGAATAGTTTAAACTTGTCTCCAAAATGTCCTGTGTTTCAGGTGAGTCCTCCAAAAGAAATAGCATCACCAATTTCTATATATTTTGAATAAAATGTCCCAATTATTTCCTTGCAGAATGCAGTCTGAAGCGCACAGTACAGACTAGGCAAGCAGAGGACACAAGTAGCTTTTAAATATTAAAATCTGAAATATAAGCTAAAGAACAGAAAATGCTATAGGACAGGAGAAAAAAAACAAATGAGAAAGATGTGGAATGAAGCCTTTGGCTTTCCTCCTTTAATGTCTTTAATGTCTTTGTTCTCTTCCTTCCCAGCCACCCTTGCCTCTCTAAACTTTCCTTTTAATCACCTCTAGCCCACCTTACTTCCCAGAGTAAATCAATCAAATTGAAGAGCTGACCCTTCTCTTGCTTCCACTCCGCAGAAGATGTTAAGGAGGAAGAGGGCAAAGAAAGCCCCCAATGTCAATTCCTGAACAAGCTCAGAGATGACCATTGTATCTCCTCTAATCACAGTACAATGACACCATTCCCAGTATTTCAGAGCAGAGGGATAATGCCTGTAGGATCAAGGGGGAAGGGACATTTAAGAAGTGTATTTTGAGGATTTGCTCTGAGGGAAAGGGGAGAAAAGGAAAAAGCTGATTTATCTGACCCACACCTCTCCAAGACCCTGATTAACCTCTTCGGGCCAGAAGACAGGACTGAAAATGCAGACTGGAAGTGGCCAGCCCTAATTTATGGCTCTCTCAGTTCCTTATGGTGTAAGAAATCACTGTCCACACACAGAGGAGGAAAGTCAGGGAGAGGGAGAATTTCAGGGTCCAAGGACCTGCTACCAGAAGCAGTAAAACAAAGCGTAGTCCCCCTGTGCCCCTGAAACGTAAGGGATTTTGCTGAGCATACAAAGTCACTTTTAATGAAACCTTTCCAACTTCCAAACCATCACCTAAAGGGGCTTGATCCCCTGACATGCTGACATGTACAAATACCCTGCTTCCAGACTCTGGAGACACCGGGGGATCCACAAGTGGTTACTGATATCCTATAGGTAGACAATCATATAGCCCCTCAAAAGATATTCCTTACCTCTCTTGGTCTGCCAAAATTATATTCCCCATCTAAGCAGAACACCACAGATCCAAATATGACTCATTTTTCTCTCAAGTGTTACAAATACCAGAAAAATTACAGCCATACTTATATAAATGGGGTAGCCAAAAAATTTAGCTGATACAAGGGAAGTTCCTGTAGCTTTCACAAAGTTTTTTAATACAACAACTGTATATTAATACAGCATTTTTACTCATCTGCCTTTTTTAATGTCTGCAAAGAGTGGCAAAAGGACACAGGCTAGTACAATTCATGCCAGTGCGTTGGCAAACTGATCAATAAAGATAAAAAAAAAATAAAAATCGTAACAGAAAACCAAGTATTTCAGATGTTTTGTTTCCAGATGTCTCTGTGATATTTGCTATCTGAGAATGCAATCTTTATAAAACTTGTTTTTTCAGCTTGCTGTATGATTAAAGCAGAGAATTAGGAAGATATTCCTAAACAGAGGTCTGGACCCAGCAACTGGCAGTTGCATGGACTCTTCACAATAGTTATAGCATAAATTCTAAGAGATGTTTGAAATTTAATATTGCTTTCATTTTAAAGGAAAAGAGTAATTTTTAATGAGTAGCTGAAGCATACTGAGAATGCATTAAAATTACGCCCCCTTGTGTATTTTCAGATGCTTTGAATGTCAAAAACACATCCAAGTACTAAAAACCCACAACTGGATTAAGTTCAGCTCAAGAAAATCTTTTGTGAAAAATTTACAGCACCACTAATAACTATGGTGTTTTCACTCCTTGAAGGCACTGTTGTAATTAATAAGTCATTCAGAGTCCTGAAGTTCATGAGAGGAGATTTCAGTAATTTTGTCCATCTGAATAAACCCAATTTTCATAAATGTAAAGACTGCCTTTGACTTACTCATATTCACATTTAATTTCTGTATAAACAAAGTTCACAGGTGAAGTGATTTACTGCAATCCACCCACAGTAGATCAACACGTGACTGGAACATCTCAGATCTCCTGACACCCCCCATCTGCTGCCCCTCCCCTGGAATCCACACTGTCTCTCTCAAAATCAAAGCTCTGGCTTATTGGTTAAAGTTTCAATCATAATAATATATTCTACTTTCCAGAGGGCACTTACATCCTGAAGAAGTTTCTCTAAGTTTTCCTGCAGCTCATAAAAGTACCGAGAAGTAATAAGACCTTCACGTGATTTATCTAGGCAATCTCTGGCCAGTTCAATAACTTGATGATGAATGAAACTTAGGACCCCATCCGCTAATTGCAGCACGTTCTCTGGAGCATTTGAGGCAATAAACTCAGCCAGCCGTTCTTCCATCTGTGCCGTGGCCTAAAAGTGCAGAATAAAGAGAAATTACTCCTGAATTTTACTAAGGCAGACGCTTAAAGCATAAACAAGTAGAGTGCTCAAGTAACACTTGCAATACTAAATTGCAGGAGACTTTAAAAATATTCCAAAATACAGTAGTGTTTTTCTGAGACTAAAGACAGCACATCAGAGGCAAAAGTTATAGTCACATGAGCAAACAACAAAAATTAATCAAAACACGCTTTCTGAAAATGTAAATGACCATAAAAATATCTTGGTCCTGAGGCTGTATCCCTCCCTGGGTCTCCAAAGTAAGGATGTAAGATGTGAGGTAGTTTTCAGAACTTTTAGTCAAGACTGTGGAAGCTGAAAATCATTGCCCCAAGCAATAAACACGCGGCGTTTTTATCACTATAAGCCCTGATATCCTGTCTCCAGAGAAACATCTACTTTTGCAGGTGGCGGAACAGGAAGGAATGGCCATATTGACAGCTGTGGGATACACAATCTTCTACACTCATTTCAATGAGATTTTAACTTTTAAATTGCTTCCACAGGTTTCAATATTCAGCTGTTCAAAAAGCCATGGCATGGCCCTTCTTCTCACTCTTGTGAGAATTTCTCATGCCAATAGAAGGCATCAGAAATTTAGCAAGTATGAAATACATACAGAAAACCAATTCAGCCTTTTCCATCCTAATCTCTAGGTATACTGAATCTATTTCTCTACTGCAGAATTAACATATGAAAATGAGGAGGCAGCTTCAAACTCTCAGCAAACTGCACTACTTGGAAATGGGATGTAAGAGCTGGGCTCCTTCTCCAACCTGCACTACAAACTAATTCTGAGCTTGCACACAAGTTCATTGAATGCATTATTCAAAAAGTGATTCTTTACCTTTGGAAACCTTTCCTTGTACACATGATTCATCATTATTATTTCACTGTCAAAGGAAACTGGAGAGCGACCAGGGCTAGAGGAGAAAAGAAATCATGTTATCATTTACAGATATCACATCAAAACTTTCCAAAACCCAGTGCTGATCATAATGGTGCCACATTGACTGCAGCCCTTCTGAAGCTTTGAGTTCACTTCAATAATGTGCAGATGCTGAACTTCAGAGAAGATCCTGGCAAGCAATGGCAGTCTGCAGTCTCCTGCAGAGGAGACATCCCTTTTGACATCTCTATCCCCACAGGCTCTGGCAGAAACCCCCCTATTTCATTTCCAGTGAATGTAAACCTTAAGACAGAAGCTTGTAAAACCCCAGTGCATTTGTTGCAGATACATTTGCTACTCCCCTCATTCTGTGACTGCCCTCCATGGCAGTGGGAGCAGCCCTACTCCAAAAGAAATCACAGTGAGCTCTGGAGTCTCCAGGGCCAGAAGGGAACAGAGCAATAGGAAGTAAGGAAGTTGAGATGATCTGTTTTCTTTTGTCTGAAGGATACTGCATGAGCACTGTTATTCAGCTAGATCTTACATATAAAATAAATACCACAGGCAACAGGAACAGAGCACTTTTATGAAGGCTGCACTCCCTTGATGCACATCACACCACAGATCCATGTGCATCGATTCACAGGTTAGCAAGGAACTTAAAGGCACGCCACAAAACCAGGACACTAAATCTTGACAAGCTGCATTTATATTACTGTCTGGGTGGGTTTTTTTAAAGAAGGGTTGCATCTCGTTTCATCACATCTGATGGTATGCAGGGCTCTGACTCACTCTGCCACCAAGGACAGCCGGATGAGGTAATGCAGATAATCCCCAGCCACAGATCGCCTGCAGCAGCTCATTTCTCCAGCTACCTTGTTTCAACGCTCAAAACAAACAAGGGCTTCGATTATTTGGCATCTTACATGATCATTGTCTTCATGGTTTTAAGAGTACGAAATACTGCTACAAATACTCTATGTCAAAAGATACAATTTTATCTTGAATGCGTTCAAACATTTCAAACTTTCTAGTGAAGGATGAAATGGATCTCTCTCAATGGAATAAATGCATTTTAAACTTGGAATGCATTACAGTTACTACCTTGCTGCTAACCTATTTAGAGCAAAAACATTCTTTTGGCAACATATATTAGCAATTCAAAGAAAATTTAACTCATTGGCTCACAGACTGTAGCAGTACCAAACTCTCTTCATGCCTTGTACTGAAATTCCATTAATTACATCATGTCTTCTTTTTATTACTGTTTATCCCTTAGCTTGAGAAAATGCCCTTCAGATTAAATCTGTCACTGAATCCTACTGCTGAAGAAGAAGAAAACTGATTTGGATGTTACGAACAGCAAGTAAAAAGACATTTTCATCAACTTCCCTTAGCTTGGTAGATAGCTATTTTTAATCAATGAGAATTTTCCTCAAAAAGAAGCTTACATTTATATTCATACGTAATGTATGACATAATTAAACACAGGAGTAAAAACATTTAAATTGCAGAGTTATAAGCAAATTCCCCTGCACATTTAGCCTGCTATCCTTATCCTTTTTTCTCTAAAACCAAACACGCTGACACAAACACGACACATGTTTACTGGTACTTCATATGCAGCTGAAGGACTTTGTGAACACAGTTATTGAAGAATTTATTTTTCTCTGATGTAATTTTTCTCTGTGTGATCTAAGTGAGGTCTAAATTACAAGTATATATAAGCCCTTTGATACTTACACAGAAATACTGAGGCACACACAGACACCATTTCAACACTAAAATTTGCACATGCTTAAGTATTTGCTGTCTTAGGGCTACAATAAAACATGAGGGATTTTGCCTTTTGCTTTGAAGGCACTTTATTCATAAGGATACAGGAAATTAAGAGCTATGCAGAAATCAGGCTACTTGAGCTGTCCTGCCAGCAGATGTAGCATTTCCTTAGGGAGAACCATGATAGGAGAATTTACTGTGTTTGCTTTTGTTTTTTAAAATAAAAAAATGTTTTTATGAAACAATTTCTGTGCACACCAATTGCCAAGATAGTGAACATTTAAAATCCCTCAGCTTCCTTGGGCATTTGCAATTTTGTCTCTCACCTCTGGAAGCTCATCAATGCCACTTTTTACCAACTAAAACAACGGAGTACCCAAAAATCTCTGGATAAAACCAGGGATCAAGGGGGCACATTGTCACCCAAAATAAAATTTGCTCAATATACCAGGTCAAATTAAATGTCTAGCTGACTATAGCAAGACTGCAACATAATATACTGCACCATAATTTTTAATGTTGATCCTCAGCTTGGGAAACTAAGGAACTAATTAGCTGGATACCTGACTAACTAACCAAAGGCTGCCTGCCAAGCATTGCTGGGTACTTTACAGCACCTCTGGGACACAACCAGGTGAAAAAGGAACAAGGACTAGGCAGGTAACTGAATGCCACCAAGGGAGAACATAAGGAAATTTAGAAAAAAGATAAAAGGAGTTTAATACATTTTACTGGCATGACATCTTTTCAAATGCAAAAGCTTCACACATCTACCCAGCACCAAAAGTTTCACAGACAGGACTAAACTGGTCTAACATTTCAAGCCTCACAGAGGAACAGATGATTTTCTGCAAAACAGAGGACACATGCTGTGCACGTGCATAACATTTTAAGACAAAAGGCAGGCTCCTTCCCTTTTCTTGGTGCAGATAGGTAAGTCAAAGAAATTATTATTGACAGTGAGTTTTTCATTTCAGCAGAGCAGACATTAGAAGAATAATATCTGTCCCCTTAAGCTTAACAGTAGAATGAAAAACTACTCTCTCTTTCCCCCTTCTTCACGCTCCCTCCACTTCATGACACGACGTGGTGGTGGATTTTCAGGGATATCTATCTCCCACAAAGATTTCTGTTGCCTTCAACCTGTCAAACCTCTTGTGTCCTTATCTGATGCTTTAAAGTGAAAATAGCTTATAGACAGCTATTTCGAGGAGCAACATTTATGCAATAACTTAAATCTTACAAAATCTAGTTTAAGTGTGACTAAATAAAACAGATGTTTATGAATATGTAATTTTTCCTTCACTGTGATAGATGTATTCATTAGGAAAAGGCAAAAAAGCCAAAAGCACTGTGCTTCCCTCTGCTTTCACCTGGTATATAAAGGTTTAATTAGGTTGTATTTACAGGACATGACCAAAGACACTTCTCATAGGAAACTTAAAACTATAGACTTTAATTTTCTGTCATTTCCAGACACACAAAAATAAGAAATTTGAAAACTAGAGAGCTAAAGTTGGATAAAGTAGGCACTAAGATAAGCCTTCTGCTGAAGGTGAGACTTCCTTTTCTCCCAAAAAATAAATATTTAAATCTTTGAGGTAATGAAAATTACATTAATACTATAAGTCAGAAAACTCCCCCAGGAGTTGAAGCAGCAGGGGCTTCATCTTCTTTCCAATATTTCAGGGGTTTTATGCATGCCAGCAAAGACTGAGACTGCTTTAGAATGAAAGCAGAAAGTTGGAGTAATGAGTAGTGCAAAGGACAAATAAGAATACCCAGTTCTCTTCATAACAGAAAACCACGAAAATGGTGAGTGAACCCAAAAATTAATAAATTTAAATCCAATCACTTTGAAGAACCTTTTCAAGTCAAGTTCATACGACACACTGTCTTAAGAGAGGAAAAAAAGAGACAAACATTATCTGTAATGCAGTTAGAATGTGTTTTCAGAAGGAACAGATGCCTTGTGCAGTAGAATACAAAATTATTATCCTTCCCCAAATCCATGGGGGTGTGAATTCCTGGCTCCACAGCTTGTGGTGGATGGCACTGTCTGAGAGCAGCGGGATGAACCCACCACAGTTACTCAAGTGGTTAAAGCTGCCTCTGAAGTGCACTGAGATGAGAGAGCCTCACAACCTGCAGGATGAAAGATAAAAATGGACTATGCAGGCTACTGGTTTTCACAACACCTATTCCTTCTTGGCCATTTCATCATCAGGAGTAGTCATTTTTGGTATTTTCCAGGAGTTTTGTCTGTATATTCTTAATAACAGGATCCAGCATGGTAAAGTCAGGTTGGGGGATTGCATTTGAAAAGCACTACCCAGCAAAGAGATGAAGAAGGATGATCTCATCTACTTCAACTATATAAAAATTCACTGCAACAATCTTCAGCCTTTTTTAGCTAGACAACATTATCCTGAAATACAAAAAGAGATCAAGAAAAATGGGCAGATTGGTGGGCTGAGTGACTGCACAAAGGTAGCTCCTGAAAAAGTCATTATTAGTTAACTCTACTTTTATCTCTGACATTCTCCACACATTCCCACATGTGTGCAACTGCTAAAGATGACAAGTAAGGAGAACTGGGAAAAGATGGAAGGCAGCATCTCTCTAACTTCAAAAGAGTATTGATGCCAAGTGTAGTGCAAGTATTCAAAACTTTTCGTGCATTTTTCTCCAGAGAAAAGATGTTGTTCAGGTAAAGCACAGGACTGATCTAAAAAAAACAAATGTAGCCTGGGGATCTCTCTGTTGGTCAATAACTTGAAAGATTTGAAGCATTGTTCAAGGAAAAAAAAAAAAAAAAGAAGAGAACAGTCGAGAGATGATATTTAGGAACTACTTCAGCAGGTAATAAAAAAATATTTTTTTCTATTGAAGACAGACTACAAGCACCAAAACAGGCGGGTCACATGGAATTATGTTCTTTGACTGAGCACGTGAGTACTGGATCTTTTTGAGACAGATGAGAGAACAGGCTCCTGGATTTTGAAAGCAGCTTTATAAGGATGTCACACCTTTGCAATCCAGTGCTGGTCTTGTATTCCCTCCTTCCCCCTGCACAGGAAAGCAGCTAGGAAAGAGCCAGTGCCATTTCTTCAGGGCAGAAATTCTGCACATTTCAAATAAGGCATAATTAAATAAAAGATGAGCATGTTCAATGCACACTGGTAGAACACCTGAAGCAAAGCAGAGGTGCTACCAGCCTGTCAGTGCACCCTCCATGGCTTCACACTTTGTTAGTTTTATCATCCAGTTTGATCATTAAGAGTGCTTTGTATGAATAGAACATTTGCAGCTAGGTACAAGAAAATGGTACATTTCTAGCCAAAGAAGTAAGTATCTTTTTCCAAAAGTTACATCTAGGCAATATTCTATACCTAGGAGCATAAAAGGATCATCTGACACTTCTAAAAAAAAAGTCTTGGCTTACAGAGACAAAAAAAACAGTCCCAGCATTTGACAGTGACATCTCAAAATGCCAGTTCCTCTCCCAAAAAGAGATGTACGGTTGCAGTCATATAGGATGGAAAATTAATACACATTAACAATGGCACCATCTTTTAAATTACAAAGCCATGGCTGCAAATTAAGGGGAAATGTCTGATGTATTTTGTTCATCTGCTTTTCATTAAAGCTGATCAAACAAGATCACTGAATGAAAAAATACATTTTTAGGAAATTACTGCTTAATTTAATTTAATGTTGAAAAACAAAAGCTGTTCTCAGCTTTTATTTTTTAAGTAAGTGAAAATATCTTCTCACCAAGTGAGGTAACTCTGAAGTGTGGGCAAATAAATAAGCAAGCTTTGTGCAGTGAACAATGTCTAGTCTTCGTGTATTTCAGTACTTGTTTGTTTACAAGTACAGGCTGCCCTCTGTCAAAGAGGGCTTTTGCACCTGCAAACATTGCTCCAGTTGGTTGGATTGACCTATCTATTTTCCTTGGGGGTGCAAGGGCCAGCATGGATGCCTGGTAGTGGCAAGGGTGCTTTAGAGTCCCACAGCATCACAGTACTGGCAATAAGCAAAATGAAAACCAAATGAGGCATAGTGAGTTGAAAAAATTAAATTACTTCATTCTAAGCTTTGGAATACCAATAAGGCTGGACATTACCACACTAAAAACCAGTGAGAGAGCCAGAAAAGGTATTCAAGAGAGGAAGAAGATTAATCAGTTATACGACACACTGAATTAATCTCATCCCAGCACAAATTATAAACCCACTCCATCATCAGTCTGCTTCAAATTGGCTCACAGAGGCAAAATTCTCTGCAACCTGATAACCCATATTAACAAGGAAGAAAATAAAATTGGATTCTTCACGTGGTCATGTATATCATTCCTGCATTAGCAAAAGTGTCTTCTACACCTGTGTCAAAGGACAATCATTACTTCAGCATGTGTTGTCTGCAGGAGCTGCCTCACCTCTAGAGAATTAGTACCACTATAGTTACACTACTCAGCAGGGGTCAGTGTTAAGAGTGGCAGCACGAGGACTCAAGAGGGACTATTGCTCCAAGGGACTTAGTACAAAATTTATAATTAGTCTTTCACTACATGGCACTGAGGAGGTGGCTGGCTAAGTGTGCCACTACCCACAGTACTCACCTGCTCCTGTAGATTACTGTGTAACTACACTTAGCAGATCCATATGCAATTACCATGCAGCCTGCACTGAAGTTCAGAACATACAAATAATTACAAATAACCGTGAAAGGTCAGCCCTGCCATGACATGACATTCACCATGGGTTTTGTTGTTATCCTGGCCTGTTTCACTTCCTCCTTTTACAAATTCCCACCCAAGTCCTGAGCTGGGCACACCAATTCAGCAATTCCAGCTGGCAGAGTTTTTGAATATTGTCCATTAATTTAAAGGTGATATCCACCTCTGACATCCTCAGATGAATGAAGACTTCACTTCCTCCAACCCTGCTTGTAAAAACCCTTTTCTTTCACAAGGTGCATCTAGACTTTCCCTAGACTTTCATTCACTTGGTCCAGCACTAAAGGCATAGCAAAACTTGAGGCTTTTGCCATGATACAAAATGTTTGTGGATTTATTCCATATAACTGTTAGAGATCTGCAAGAAAGATTGTCCAGAGAGTTTGTGGAATCTCTGTCCTTGGGGATATTCAAAAGCCATATGGACATGATCCTGGGCAGCCTGTTTGACTAGGGCTTTGCACAGGATGACCTCCAGAGACTCTTTCCAACCTCAGCCATTCTGTAGTTCTGTGAAAGATGAAATTCTAGTTGCTTCTGGTGTTATGTATGAAAAAATCAACTACATAAGGAAATAACCCTGGATAATTATCTTTGAACAACCAGTTCTCTGAAGCAACAGTAAAATTATTCAACTATTAATGCAGCAGAAATGTTTTCAGCCCTATTACAAAATTGTGCTGGGGTACAATTCAGTTTAAAGTTTTGACGTTATCTACTCTGGTTTTCACATCCCTTCAGAAACATTGCCAGAAAAGTCATTGAAAGTGGTTATAACCACATCCATATGATATTGCAGCAAAATTCACAGAAGAAACTTCACTAAAGGGTATATACAGGCTATGAATTTAGTTTGAGGCACTTGTAGATCATGTTTTCATAGAGTTATTGTGAAAATACAAAAGCAGAGTATACCAACCACTTTGCAATCCAAAAGTTCAGCATCAAACATGAGAAAAAAAATCCTTTGTGGTCAGATGTGACGAGCTAAATGTTGATTAAAATAGTTTCAAAAACATGTAACAAAGCAACTACAAACGACTGTTTTTAGATCTGAAAGCACATACAGAAATGCAATAAACGTGCCCAACATCTTAAAAATTCAACAAGAGACCCAAAGCTCACCTGAGACTGCGGGATCGAGGCCTCAAGGCTGGAGAATGGCGCCCCTCCTCATCAGTGATGCTCTCAGTACTGAAATGCTTTGTCAGGAAATGAAGTTCATCTGCCGTGGGCTGAAAGGGCAGCTGGTGCAGCTTCTCCTGAGATGAGCATGATGACTGAGTATAGAAAAAAATACAGAAAAGAAATGCACTAAACGCATGCATAGGGGTCAGCTAATGAATGGAAGAGGAACGGATTCTGCCAGACACTGCGCACTCCAGCGGAAAAGAAAGCTATTTATCAGACCAGGTGCCTCTTTTTATTGTTCTCATTAGGCTAAGCCAACCCTTACATTCAATGACAGAGCTGGTGAGATCAGCAAAACTTTGGGAGAGGGCTAGGGAACCACTGCATCTGATTGTGGAACCAGTACATCTGATCATGCAGATAATTTACTATCAGGAGACAGAAAGGAAGGCACGTGAGTGCCAGCACTGCTCAGGAAAGGACAAGGAGGTTCCTGGAGTGGTGAGCAACTTTCTTTCCTTTTCCCTCATGTTCTCTTAGCTCAGGAGTTTCACTGGCATGCAGAATGCTATGGAGCTGTGTAGATGTAAGAGTTTTCTGCTGGTTATTGGCTCTCACTGGAATTTTTTTTATTTTATAGGATTTTATTTCTCCTTGTCATTACCTATCAGGATTCTTCTCTAAGCAGGGAAGCAATAATAAAGTATCTGACTTTGTTTAAAGATTAACAAAGTTTCTCATTAGTGAGTTAAACATCTTATTCTTCTGTAAATAAGTTGATGTATTTATATGACACATGTCCTGTGATAGCAATAGAAATGCAACTGTTTTAATATCTGAGATTAAAAGAAATATTTGTGGGAAACGCTAACAACATCAAAGTTGGACATTCCAGGGGAAAAAGCTGAAGGTCAACTAACAAATATATTTTTTTGTGTGTGTGATTCTTCAATGCCCCTTTCCATTTTAGAGAAGTAAGAAAATAAATTACGTAAGGACAATTTAAAAATTCTCTTTAAAAACAAAAGGGAAAATGAAAAAAAAAAAAAAAAAGGTGCTGAATAATCAGAGTAGAACTGAACAACACCAGTGGGCCTTATTAAAAAACATCACCCTGACCTAAGTTCCACAGCTCCTTATTATCTGATGAAATTAATTATGTACACCGTTCCAGCAGAAAAACTTTTCCTTTTGCTACAACAACCTTCACTTAGACTGGAAGCACCACATGCTTAGTACCAGAAGTATTCGTAGGAGGCAGTTATACATGATATAACACATATGACCAAAGTTTTAACTCACCTAGCATGGGAAAGAAAACATACCTATCTCTTGCAATATAGCTAGATCTTTGGATTGATATTTTTTGAGGGAAAAAAACCCAATTAAGCAACAAATCTGAGATAAACAAGTCACACAGAATACATCTGTTCAAATGGTTATTCCAAGTATTGTAAGCAACAGAAAATCAGGTGATATAAGAGCCTATAAACCTAAAGATCCTTTTTTTAGATAAAAAATTAATTGGCTCCACATCCACTCCCACTGCACTGCACAGAGACATTTACAGAAAAGAACTCCCTTGAAAGCCTTGGGATGTGCACAAACTTCCAGGGGTGCCTGGAACTGGAAGCCATTCCACTTCCAATGTTTTCTTTCCGGCAGGTCTACGTGGAGGGACCATGTTGGGAAGTCACTTCCAGCCCAGTGTACACACACTGGTGTTTATCCAGGTGCTGTATCAGTTTACCCTGGTCTATTCCACATTGAAGCCAAGACAGAGCTGTGAGTATTTGCCCCTTTTCCCACAGCTGTTCTGCTGCTCAAACTGTTTATGCCAAATACACTGACTATTGTCTCCCTTAAGTACAGAATTATACAAATCCTGTTCTGGTTTGCAGAGATTTCATTCATGTCTTTGTTTATGTCTCAAACAATACAAGGAGCAGGAAGAAGAACCTGCCTATGAAAAAACCTCAAAGAAAAAATGAGGTGGCAGCTGAAATTCCATTCATGGTGAATAACACAGATCCTGCAGTGGAGGATGAAGTATTAAAAACACTTAAAAACCTGCATTAGCAGATACCCAAGTTCTGCCATTGCAAACACATGTCTGATTCAAAACAAAATTAAGGAAGGTTAGCACATAGTTACTTGAATTAGGAAAAAAAAATCACAACTCATAATCTAGAAAAATCATTGAAAACTTTTATGTTTCCCAACAGCAAAATCACCAGGGAAGCAGTGCTAGTCAACCCATGGAGAGCTCAGCAAAATCCTCCTTCCACTTCCTCTCCCTAAAAGCAATCAGATCACAAAGTTTAGAATTCTAGAGAATAATTAATGAAGGCCCTGAAGATAAAGACCATGGACTTTTCTCTGCCCAAGGCTTCTCTAGCAGTATTAAGGTGTACAACCTTTCAATAAAAAAGCATGAAAGCAAAGTGAAACACTTCTGAAGTATTGATTTTCAGGTAATCACATCACAGTACTCAATATTTGCAGCAGACTAATACAAATATCCCCCTGGTGTCTTAATTACAGATGCAGAATTAGCCAACTCTTCTCCAGTTTAAAAAAAAAAAATCAATCTATATTACAGTTGCTTATAAACTAACTCTGCATCTAGAAAATGAATAGCAGATTAACTGTTTAAAAATAATTGCATACTGACCCATCTAACTGATTATTTTATATTCACCTAACTTGAAAGGTCTTCTCCAGCTTTTTCAGTGTTGGTCTGATGATACATCTGGTCTTCATGATTTGTATGGAAAGAGTAAATGTGGTTTGGTTTTGACTGAAGTGTCATCTCTCACTTGGAAGCAAAAACTAAATCAGAATCTACACGTTCTCACTGACCTTAGACTAGGTAAATGCCTTGAATTGTTCAGTATTTTGGTACAGCAGGTGATCTGTGATCACAGACATGAGGGCCAGCTCTTGCTCTCATACAAAAACTCAAACAGCAGGACACAGAACGGACTGCGCCCTTCTTGATATTTCATTTCCCACTGGCACATACACCAGAACAAAGGTCTACTGGCTTCCTTTACCTTGCCTGGGAAAGAAACATAACCTTGAGGACTGATCATATGAAATGGAAGCCCAAACTTCTGTTAAATTTGTATCTGCAGCACTAATTCATTGTGTCCTTTTGACAAGCCCCATCACTACCTCTTACTTCAGTTTCAAAGTCTACACAGGAATAACCCAGCTTATCAACTTTAGAGGTGTTATTCAGATCAATTCAAATTAATTCTAATCTGTGAAATACTGAGATAATAGGATTGACTTAGAAATGTAATACCAGGTTTAATAGCTCCAACAATTGCATCACTGCTTACTAAACAGCCCATTTCAATGCCTTTCTACTACTGAACCAGCAAAAGTACTAGAGATGAGAAACCTGGTCACTTAGGGAAAAAAAGGTCTTGGAATTACATGTTTCAGCCTATTTCCTGCATGAAGCTGAATTCAGGTCTAACTACAACTATCACTTTATGCTTCTCATTACACTTCCTTGTTACTTGCACTTTGAAAAATTACCACTTGAACTGATGCTTTCTATGTGACATGTCTGTCTCAGACTTGTTGGATTGTTTGGTTTTTTCATGGGAAAACATCAATCAAAATGATCTATCTATTTCTGGGAACATGACAAGAGGCAAATACGCTTTATTTCCTAGGCCAGAAAACTGAGAACTTTCTAAAAGTAGCCTTGCTGTCCCGATTTCAAAGCAAGAACTGACACTTCCAACAGATTTTTGGTGCTGTTACTTTTTCTCTCTCCATGGGCATCCACCTTAAGTCTGGTCAGACTAAAAACTCTTGAAAAACTAGTTTGGCCTCCAAAGGTGTCATCTTCACAAGCTGCCACACTGACTACCAATGACCAAGCTATTTGGATGTCATCCATATGGAAAGTAACTGTACTTGCTCCATGCTCCCATGGTTTGCTCCCAGAAGAGGACTTAGACATGGATTATGCCCATAAAGATTTAACCTAAGACTATAGAGGGTAAAGCAGAGCCCCTTTTTAACAGCTGCCCTTGAGTGCTTGAACATATAATAATGTGTGGCAGTGAAACCAAGGACATCTTTTTCCTATACATCTTTCTGTGCTTCTGCCCACATATCTGTATATCTGCACATTGAAACCAGGTCACCTGACTTCCAAGGAAACAAAAAGCACCCCAAACTCAACAAGAAAACAACTGTCTTGAAGTTCAAAAGATAACAAATGGCAGAATTTGTGTGAACTAAAGTTTGCAAGAATACATCTGAACAAATGAAGTTATAGAGATAAGATTAACATTGCAAAATCAAATTTTAATCATATCAATTTATACTAAAAGGAAACTTTTGACCCCAATTTCTTCTTTTTCTATATAGACTGGATTAACACTCACCTCCAAAAACACTCATAAATTTATGTTTGAGAGGCACTAGAAAGTTTATGAATGAACTTAGAACTGCTCACAAGGAAAACAATGACACAGTGTAAGATTTGCATAACGTAGTACTGAGTCCTACTTAATAATAAATAATAAATAATTAAATGATTAATACAAAACCAGATGATCAGTATTATGGAAAGAGGCAGTGATTTGTTACCACACAGTTGAAGACACCATAAGACACATACAAAAGCATGTTACATTAAGTCTGTACTTTATAGTTCTAATGTTTCTGTGTTTGTCTTTGCAAGGTTCTGACGTGGATAACCACAACACCTAGTTGACTTAAACTAAAGAGTAAGATTCATTTTAGGAAGCATGTCAAAGTTACAAAGGTTAATGTGGAGCTGCCAACTTAGTGGTATTACTGACAGAACTCAAGCAAACTGCAGCCAGCCTTTCTAATGATGGGTTTAAGAATTGAAAAGCTTCATTAGGAGGTTCAAATTATTGGAGTTCAGTAACAGATGTGGCTTATCAGTTTTTCTTTCTGCTAGCCTGGTAGCAGAGGTTTTCAGCCTAAGCACTTGAAAGCAGACCAGAATTTCATTTCCCAGTTACAAAACGCTGAAGGGTGGAAGGTATTTGTGCACTGTCTCTGAATCCTGTCACTTTGGAGACTTTGTGCCTCTCAAATGATCATTTGAGCCAAGTGCTGCACTGGGATTTCACCAATGCTAAAGGCAAAGTGCAAGATGATAGGAGCTGGGAAATGAACGAAAAAAGCAGCAGAACCAATAATTAAAATAATTTTTAAAATAATTAGTATATTAAATAATGTTAGCAAAACAATGAAGAAAGATTCAGTATTTTAGTAGAGACTCAGAAGCTGATTTGTTAGGGTGTATTTGTACAAACTGAATTGCTTGGAAAAGTCTGTGTCACTTACTGAAACTGTTGAACTGGGAGTGTTTGTTCCATATCCAGATGAAGGAAGGGAGGCCAAGGACCAGCGGCGTCCATCCGTTCTGGGGAAAAGATGTAAGGGAAACTACAGTCAGGAACATAGTGAGGCTAATTCTTGAGAAAAAATAAGCAATTTTCTCCTCTGTTCTCCTAACCTCACACTTTTATTAATGTCTTGAGTTATTCAGATAAATCAGGTATCCTATTTACAATCACACTTGTGGAAAAGCAACTGAGTATATTTTAAAAGCATAACCAGGTGTCCTCAGAAAAGCAAAAGCAAAGAGGCACCAGAATCCTGCATTAAGTAGGTGCTTTGTACTTGTACAAAACTTGGAGTTTCTAAAACAGACAAATAAAAACAGCCCCTTGCAAACTTCTTTGAAAAAGACACTCAAGCTTAACACACTTATGTAGCTCATTGTCTTCCAAACGAAGACTCAGACTGAGGACAAAAAAATCATATTAGATCAGGAATCAACTGAAGGCAGATTAATTTGTTTACCTACTCAAAGGGCATTCTGCCCAGCACATTGCCTGGCACGGCTGGAGAATTAAACCCACAACAGCAGATAGGAACAGAGCCAAGGGGCCCACTCCAAACACATACATAAATCACAGAAATCTCACCTAGGGTCCTTTCTCCTCCAGTCAGTGTAACATTAGTACTTATTTCCCTACTGCAGCCAAATAAACATGTCCCTCAGGGCAAACATCCAAAACTACGTGGAGATACTGCAGAAAGGTCTTGTTTTGCCAGTGTCAAAACTGAAGAATTGAGGAACTACACAAAAGCTTTGAGAAGAATCAGTGTTGCCCTCCCTGAAACCCTCTCTTTTCCCAAATCCAATGTCAGTGAGGATGGAAACTGAACTACATTCAGCTCAGTCTCACAGCACTTTTTCTATCTCTGATCTATTTGTCCACATTTTGTGTCCTTAAAAAGGACAGCCATGTCCTATTGCACAATGGGATGGATGGATGTTAAAAGTCTCTTCCTCACATCAGTTTCCATTTGCTTGGGTTTTTTCTTGCAGCAAATTATCAGTAACTGGTTATAACATTAAGCTGAATTAGAACAGTTCTAACTCTGGAGAGATATGGGGGGGTTGGTACACACAGATATAGTGCATTTATGCAAGTGCATTATAAAATAGGATATTTGGTACAGGTCTGAAAGAGTGATTATAAAAACCTCAACTGTTATCTTCACAGTAATATTTCTGATCCCACTGTGCATACCCATGAAGCCTCATCTCCAGAAAAAGGTTCAGTGCCCACCAAGACAAAAAACTCTGCTTATAGTTTTCCCAGCTCTATTTTCTTTTATTTTCAGGCACTAATACACACCACGCTTTGCCATCTATCTTAGAATGACAGGGAAATAAACTCACTGTTCCACATCACTGAAAGAATATTTTGTCAACAGAGTTTTAAAAAGACTCATGCTTCATGCATTAAAAAAAATAATAAGCCTATAATGCAGATTTTTATTGCATGCCTGTGTTACAGCTAAACCCCATTTAGCCACAGGTGATATTTTCTCTGGCAAGACAATTAAATGTAAAAGAACAATCTCAAAATAATTTCACATGAAATGGCATTTCTTTCTTAACCCTGAAAAACAACAGCTATCTGCATTACAAAGTTGTTGCATGCTGTGGTAAGGGATTGAACACCAAACTTCAATAATCTTCACTGAGTTCCTTGTAACATGCAGGGGCACTGGGGAAATATTTAGGTCAATGATTCAACCTCACTTCGGATCCTCAGTCCCAAAGCAAAACACTCTGTTGCTTGCTGCACAAGTTACTCATTTCTAGCAAAAGCTTGATTTTTTTTTTAACTGAATCTCCCAAATGGTAATTGAAATAACTTAAGAATTTTCATTTTGACCAAGTTAAAAGTAAGTATCTTTCTCAATCAAAAAATTCCAGCACACCCCTTCATGCTTAGGCTGTTTTCTGCTGATGCAATCCAGGCAAGCAATGTGCTAGGAGTCAGGACAAACATATCAGCTCTACTCTAGCAGAAAAAAGTGGGACAAGAGTGAAAATCTTTCAAATCAAGGAAGAGGAAAAGACTTTTAAAGCAAATTCCTCCTGCATTTATGCAAAGCATCTCAAAGTACTTCAGTGTTTTGTTAATAAACATATTTTTAGAGAGACAACATGCAATATTACTTCAGGACAAGACACTTGGAATGAAATCTTTAGGGTTTTTATTTATTATAGATGCTTTTCTAGCCCAACAAAGACATGCAAACAAACAATTTTGCCTCTAAAATGACATTTTAATTAGTTTATTATGGAGGTGTTTTTACGGCAGCTAAATGCTATTTCATGAAGAAGCAGATCAATTTCAAACAAGGAGTTAGAAAAACAAGACATCTTCTCCAGAGCACTACCTGTTTATCATTTTAAGCCAAAACGCAAAGATTTTCTGTTTCTATTACAAAGACTAGAAGCTGAATGTCTCAATGGGGTTGTTACAGCATGAACTTGTTAGGGACACGTGCTCAGCTGCACAGAAGCACAGTTCACACACAAACACAAACAGCAGCAATGGGATACACGTTACCTGTCTGCTCTGTGTCCATGGCTGTGTGGAAAAAATTGTACAATCATTATGAGAGAGGGTGAAGTAAATGAGTGATGCAAGTGATTTTTGAAAAAAAACAAAAAACCCTTCACCTTCTGCTACTGGTATTCCTCCAGGATCAATTTTAGTATGAGCAGAATTAACCATACATTTCCTTATTCTGACAGGAGGATTCCTGCCTGTGTTGTGGCTAGGACACAATCATTGAAAGGGTTTCTAATAAGGGATTTATGGTTAATCACAAGTCAGACTAAGGACAATCTTGCAGTAAATTGTAGCGGCTTTACAACATCACAAGCCTTCCAAACAAGTTTCCTATTCCATCTCAAGAAAGAACTCATCACAGGACTATAATGAAAGAACAGAAATCACAAATTATGTCCAAACAGGATAATAAATGAAGAAATTACACCACTAATAAAAGGCAGAAAATCAGCAACAAGTAATTCCTGTGATGGCAATGGCAGGAAATCAGGCAAAGGCCATCTCTTAGCCCCACACAATGTCAATGAAAAGGGTACTGTGAAATATCCATTTTTCTGGCACCACACTTGCAATTCCCTAATTCCATCACATAGAAGTTATTCTGACACCAGTATGGGGTAATCTAGCATGTATCTGTTGTTACTGCTGGCATAGCTATTCAGGCTGTAATGCAAGCAGAAAATAGAAACAGGTTTCTAAAACAAGCAGTGCTTAAGTGTTCTCTTCCCTGGTAGAAAAAGTATAGAGAGGAACATGCAAGCTATAAAATGAACCACTGTACTCAATAGGACAGGCTTAAGCCTCATTCACATACTTCTCTAAAAATTAGATTTAAAAAGTGGAAAAGTATGAAAATGCACTCTTCATAGTTTTGCTATTAAAACATTTATTTGCTGTCTGAACTTTTAGAAAGCCATACTGAAGGATCAAGTTGAAACATAATGTTGAAAAATTACATTAAGTTTTAACAATAACTTCTGGTTCTAGTGCAACTTTTCTACTGGTGAATACACCCAGATCAGGCTTTAAAAACAAATGTGGATGAGTCCATTTGAATTGTTTAAGCAGCAGGTAAAGCACTAATTTTCACTCTGAGGCAACAGGAAAATACATATCCAGTCATACGGATAACACTTCATGTGCTATTAAAAAGTGTTTTCTGATGCAAGACCAGAAGCCCAAAGTCTGCTTCAAACAGAATTCAAGGACACCAGGTCTTCTAGCAAATCACCTCAATGCAGACATGCTCCAGGATTTTCCTGCCATTCAAATAGAGTTTTTATTCAATCAAATCCTAACCCTTTATTCTTCTTTGAAGTTTTGAGACTTATCATTTTTTCTAACTAGTCTTCAAGCTAAATCTGTCCTTCTCAGCAAACTTACTTCCTCTCAGGATGATCACACATTTCCTATTCTCAGATCATTTTAACACAGAATGGATTTTTTTCAGCTAAGGCAGAGTTTAACAAATCCAAAATACCTTCCTCACACTTGAATCTAATAACTCACCTCCGATGCACAAACCCTGCTTGGGAGCTCTCTAATTTCCCTGTTCTTTCTTTCTCACAAAATTTAACTTTCTGTATCATTATCCAGTTCTGCCTACCTGCTGGGACTCAACATTCAAATCACCATTTTCTGCTTTTCCCAGCTGTCTCTATTCTTTCATTCCTGTTCCTTACACTAAACCCACCACTGTGGTATCAGATTTCTTTCCAGCAGTTTGATACACCACATGACCAGCACCTGTCCAGCACTTGCTGCAGGACAGATGACAGTTTCACATTTGGGTCTCTCAGTGCTGCTCTTGCAGAGGTCCTTGCAGACTTGCAATTTCAATTATCAGCTGTTTTCTTCATTGAGCAGTAATGTTCTCTTGACACCAATGCCCAAGACAGCAGAGAAAACTCAAGAGTCACTACCAGCGAGCAGGCAGGGAATGAGGACACAGAGTTGTGCACACCTAATTTAAGGTATGTTTATATTTGTGTGCAGACATAACAAAGAAGATCAGTGCATTTTCAATACACCTCAGTGAGAACAACATCTAGGACTACAACTACCCTAATCATGACTGGCTTTAATGTCACTTTGACTAAATAATGTGTCGTATCACATGCCCTACATGTCATTCTTCTGGGAGAACACTGCCTCTTCCCTAGGCAGCATTAACTATTTAATTTACTTTTTTTTTCTAGGTCTGAAAAGCACCTAATACATTCTGCATGTATGTAAGATGTAATCCAAAAGGAATAAAACGAAATAAAATTGGAGACATCAAAGAAAGTAAAACACAATCAAAAATGTTCTAACCCATAGGCCATTTGTAAATAAAGTGTATAAACTATTTGCTTGCCAGTCCAAAGAGAACAGATCTTGCCTTACCTTCGGGCAGGAACAAAGGAAAAATGAGCAGGCGTATTTGGAGAGAAGTTCCTGGGACTGTCCAAGGGGCTGCCACCTGTTTAACAAAGCAAAATTAACAGTTCAAAATCATTTTGTTCATATTTGCAACAAATGGAGTAACTTTCCAGTGTTCTGAAAAATCCTGAACTGCACATTGTAGTCACAAATAACTGGACATATGGAGCTTTGAGTCTTTGAGTTTTGAGCATTAGTTTGCTAAAGAAATGTTCTGACACAGATGTACCAGTATTTTTCCACCTTTCAAAATAACTTAAAGGGTATGTTTCATTTCCCACTTTCAGGTAAGTAATGTATCACCCATAGACAACAGAATCTTTTAATATTTTGCAGTAATTTCTATCTACAAGCTTTTCCTAACACTTGTCAATGAAAAACCTGGGTTAGAAGTGACACTGATGACAGTTTCAGGAATAATAAACAGTAAGAAAACATTTCTTCCCAATGTATGCTAAGCTTGAATGTAAAATTCACTGAGAAAAGAAAAAAGGATACACCATGAAAACTGCACACGATAATAAAAGGACTATGTATATGTAAGATGATTGGGCTAAAACCTATCAGCAGTCACACTAACTACCACTTTTCTGAAATAGTACTTTACCATTAAAATGAAAGTACCAATGAAACTATACAGAAAAGAAGAAAAAACATTTAATTTTTGGCACAAGTGTTTTTTCCCTCTGGGCTTTGTCATACGGTGTGTAAGCATGGTGAGTGGTTTATTGCAACATATTATATTTCAAAGTAAAAAGCAACTATCATGCAGAAAGCCCTTCTGAAAGCCAGGATCATTTACAAACTAACTACAGAAATATTTGAAAGTTATGGATGAATTTAGAAGCCTCACATCAGTGAGTGTGCTTTCTATCAGGCATGAAGTGGTTTGCTCTGTCCGATCATTAATATGGGCACAGAAGAGAAACCATCCATAGTAAACATGTGTCAACAGCAATTTCTTTGTGCAAAGACAACAATACAGCAGTAAAATTAGACCAGGAAAATGAAATAGATTCTGGAAAAGCAATACACTGTAAGGTACATCAGAAACAGTTTTAAATTTAGATCCCATATAAAATGGTTTTATTTTAAAAGCCACATTGAAAAGTCAAACCTCAAGTAGGAGTCATCTGCAAAAGACTTGTCTCTGTTTCAGAAGCTCAATTTGCCCAGCTTGCCCCTCAGGGCAGCAGTGATTTTGAGGTTACAGTCCTATCCAGCAACCTACTGAACCTTATAATTAAGCTTATAGTAAAGTCACATTAATTTCAATCCAAGTTATCCACACACCTTTGCTGTTCCACTGAGCAGGGGCAGAATATAAGAATGGTGCTCAATTGAAGGCAACATTCCTTCACACTTCAGCCTTACAAATGGGTCACAAAAGTCTGCAGCAGCATCTCTGCACAAATTCTGTGAGCAAGGTGTGCACACCTGGCACATGTGTCGGGACAGGGAGGGAGGAGGAGAAGAGGGGGAACAGGCTGATACCTCCTGGGGTATGAGAATGGCCACAGTGCAGCACAGGCCAGCAAACTCCATCTGGTCTGCAGGGCTACGAGGGGAAAAATAGCAGCTGGTAGAGATTAAACCAGCCCCAGGCTGATGTAACATGTGTCATGGGGTGATGAGAGAACTGGAGAGGTAAGTGAATTCCAGACCACTCCACAATCTGCTTCATCAAGAGCAAACTAAATTAAAAACAAAGAGTTTGAGCAACAGGTTTGTGTTCCTTTGCCTTGGTTTTCTTTTGTATTGTTAGTTGACCTACAACGAGTTCATAATTTAATACAATACAATTCAAGTCTTCATCCAAAACTGGATATTGTTTAACCCAATCCCACTATATCCCAAGTGCAGAGGGGAGAGAGTGATCAGAAACCTATAGCTAAATAACTTTCGGTGTTTCATTCATTAAGCATGTACTCATTTTAATTCTTATGGTCACAGTGGAAAAACAGAACCATTTTGCTACTTTTGAACCACAAGAAGATGGAGAGGTCTGACAGTCCCAGTCTAGAAGGCACTGCAAGCTTCCAAGGAGATTGAAGAAGTCACCAAAGTGAAGAACAGAGTCATGCATGAACACACATGTCCTGGTAGCAGCACACACCTCAGGGTGAGGGTCACCAATCACTTCCTAGCAGAAAGCTGAAGGAGAATTTTAGGATGCAGCAGGAGTGAGGCCTTTCCATGGTTATGTAGATGATCTAACAAAGCAAGGACGGCTGCCAGCTTTGGGGGAAACCTTGGTCTTTGCCTTCTCATTTTTCAAGCTTTACTGACAATGAACACTACTGTGTCAAGATGATAGTTTTGAACAAAAACCTCATTGCCCAATGTTGTTATAAACAAGCAATGAACTGTCATTGCCTTTTTATATCTTCATCAATCTTTGAACTTCTGGGGTATGATCAAAATGGAATTTCAGAGTAACTGAGCAAATTGGGTAATGAGAGTTTTTAAATTTTGAAATTAAGTATGTGGGTGTTCAAACTCTTCTGAGCCTGCACTGTGTGGTACAGATACTACTAATTTTTGAGCAACTACTTTTTCAGATGTATATGGCACATTTCCTTTCAGACACTGGAATTTTAATTAGATCCCCTGTGATTTGCTTCTAGTTTTAAAATGAAAAGCAATTAGTTTTTCTACTCAATTCGAGTCTGGGTGAAGCTTTTAAAACAACAACAGGGAGACAGGGAATTTCTACTTTCCCTAAAATTTCCCAGCACTGCTCTGTCTGCTGTAGCTGAAGGTATTTTAATAAGAGAAGCCTGAGTGCAATGGCCTCGTTCACCAAGGCCGATCGAAACCCTATTTATTCTGCAGCAAAGGTAGATTCCCCTGTTGCTCCAGGGTCATAGTTGGCTACTGCTGAACCTGAAATGCCTCTGTCTCAAGGGAGGCTGTTACACAGAATGACTGCCCATTAGGTAAATCAACACAGCTACACCAATGCCAATAATTCAGGCAGGAACCTTTACATCTTCCAGGCACAGGAAGAAGGATGCAGCCAAAGCATTTGTAAATCCACTACCTTCAAAATATGAAACCAGACCTTACAGGCAATGACAGTCTCAGCTACCCCCTACAAACATGAATGACACTCATCAGATAGGTTATGAGTCCAAAAACTCACAACAGAACCATGTTGTAAAACCTCCTTCTGAGAGCCATAAAAATTAATAAATAAACACAAAAGGCTAAGTTTTTGTGGTCTTCTATGCAGGACATTCAAATTACTTGCAGAATATTAAAGCAAGCAGCTAAAGGTCATAAGCATGCTACAGAATTAGATGCCTTCCAGCACACACAAATTTCAAAATTATCACAATATTTAAAGCATCCTGTGTACCACCAGTCTCATGAACAATGAATGCCATGGTGCTCTCACAGCACCCAAGGATCACAGACATGATGTGCTGATGAACCTCAGCTCTGATAACCAGGGCGGGATCTAGGGTGGGATGTTACATACTCTGCACACTCCAAAAATAATAAATAAATAGGCACCTCAGTAACAGCTATTTTTCTGCCAGAAGGTGGAACTGAACTTGCAGGGTAATAGCAGCATCATTTAATTCAGTAGCACAGTGCTGCCTGTGAGCAGCTCCCTCCGTGTGCCATTACAGATGGGAGCAGGGCAAAGGTCCCAGCAGTGACAAGTGCCTCCACTGGAAGCCACAGAGCAACCTGGTCACCTTACAGCTGTGGAAAGCAAATTTTAAAATAGCCTGAGCTTCAATTTTCCAGCTGTAAGTACATCTCTCTTTCCTACTAAATTATAATGTTACTTCTTTGATTTTAAGCTTTTTGATTTAAAATATAAACTGATGGCAACTTAGTTATGAACCTTATGGCGCAACCTGTTTGTAATTTTGAGATTTAAAGAAAATGATTCAAAGAAATAGAAAAAAAATTAAGGAATACACACGTGTACCTCTTTACCTCCCCTTCTCATCACAAAACAAGAAGAATTTCGAATAAAGGCCAAATTTTCAAACTTGCATTCCTAAAACTGGCCACTACAAGTCTGGGAGACTAAACCAGCAGAGTGACTTCCCCATGAGCTGTAGCTCTTTATGCCAAAGTACCAGGTGTCGTTCTGGAAAATGCTATTTCATACAGTTTGAAAACTGAACTAGCACACTTAAGTGCTCTTGATTCAGAAGTTGTTTCATGGTAGGGTTCAAAATGCTTGGATGTACTTCTTTCTCAAATGTTGAGAGCTCTTTAAGTAATACTTTTCTTATAAATTTGCTAGGATATGAAGTTGCCTGGCATCTTGTTGGGATGCTGTTTGAGACAGTAAGTCCCTCTGCCTGGATCAGTGCTCATGAGGAGGTGGGTTTGCCTGACAGAAAGACAATTGTCACAGATCTCACCCACTGACTTCTACACCACGTGCAGAAAAGTAATTCCTGACATTACTGCCATACAATACATACAGGAATTTATTTTAGTGTGGTGTCTGAACAGAAACATTTCAGAAAGCCTCCCTGGTTTCTCTGCATGCTTGCTGTTCCTTTGATTTGTAGGAGTGGTTCAGAATGGGCATTAGGAAGACAAGACAAAAGTTCCAGACAAAAGAGGCTGGAGAGGGGCACCAGCATTTCTTAGTAACTCATCACTGTGTGTGCCTGAACAAACAGACTGACAAATTCTGTTCAAATACTAAACAAATATCACAGCCTGTTCTCAAATTCACTCCTCATATATGATATTTTTTAAGAAAATATTTGTGACTCTACTCTAAATTTCATCTACTTTTGTCTCTTGAATAAATTATTTTTTTCCCAGAGAAGACTCCTAAATATAGTACTGGTAGAGAACCCAAATTACAATTAATTTATCTCCCTGTGCACTGCTGGCTACTCTTGCAGTAACAGAGGATGTTCTTTTAATTAATAATTTTAAATCCCATATGCAACATCAGGGAAAAAAAGGAAATATTTGAAAAGTAGCACACCACTGAGTAGTTACTCTTCCTTTCAGAAGACACTCACTTCTAATAAATTATAAGCTTATAAAGCCTCATAAGAATCAAAACCACCAGAAGAAACTTGTTTTTTTCAACAGACAGAGGAGAAAAGCAAATCAAAAGAAAATAAAATATACATGTTTCTATTATGAACATTTCTGCATTTGTTTTCTGAACAATGATCATGTCAATATCTTGTGCAATCTCCAAAGCATTTCTTTTTCTCAGTGAAAGGCTTGTAGAGCTAATTTGGAATTTAGTGAAACCAACACACGCATGAATTCAAAGCAAAAAGCACAATGTAACTAAGTGGAGAATCTCTACCAAGAAAAATGCCTTGTTTAAACTAAATTTTACAAAATTATTGCTACCATAACCACACACAACAGCAACAAGGGAGTTTGAAGTGGAAGGAGATGGTCCTATACACATTTTAACTTGAAAATCATGGGTCATTTTAGAATAACAATGTACTTAAAACATCTTCCTAGCTTTCCATGACTGGGCTTTTTATAGCATCCCAAGAAAATGTGGCGGATTTTTATGAAAACTTAAGAGTGAATGAGGCTTTTATGGGCATCCCTGAACAATAACTTCAGCCTTCTTTTTTCCTTTCAGCAGGCTGGATATCACCTCTCGGGATGCAAAGCTCTGCAAACAGAAGCAGATGGCTCCTTCTAGCTGAGCTACTATCAGTTTGCTGTTCTTTCTCAGCATTGCCTCAGTTTCAGTCTCCAGAAAGCACTTACAGAACATACTGCCATGTAGGAGGAAGACAATCTGATTATAATGAAAGCAACATTCCTTGTCTTACACGCAGCAGTGACGTGTTTCCAGAGAGGCTCCACCGTGGGTGATGTGCTACAAATGTTCCAGCTGTTTCCTGCTACTGACTGGTGCCCATCAGGGACATACCTGGAGCCCAGTCATCCTCTCTGGCATTTTGAAACAGCGAAAACAAAGTCGTCACACATCATCTACCTCCTTCAGCAGCAAAAACAAGGGAACATGCTGTTCAGGCAAGCTGTTGAATCTGCATGTGTGACCCTTTCTGAAGAATTATTTCTTCCTTTTTTCTGTTGGAAGAAATCTCCACACACTTCACTTCAATGACTAACAAGCCCCTGCCCATGTGCTCTGAAATGAGCATTTCCCAGTTGCTGCCATGGTAAAATTGGCAGCAGTGTAAAGAAGAAATAAAACTCCCAAACACCTCATGTTGCTCTGAGTAGCAGACAGAGACCGTAAGATGGCACACTGCACAGCTGCCAGGCTGCTGGAGGCACACGGAAACAGGCAGGATGTTCCTCCTCATGAGAACTGCAGTTAAATCACTGGCACAAATTAACCATGCTCAGAGACTCAAAACAAGAGATTTACTTAAATGTATTTATCTAATTTTATTTGGCTTCGTTTCCCATCTTGGGCTCTTCTGCAGGATGTAAGAGGATTGAATCCCCCAGGAAGAGTGGAGGATGGATACAGAAGCAAACTAGGAAATGCAGAACATAAAACATTTATCTTGAAACTATAAGGACCCTCTTACATGTTTGAGGAGGTGAAAAACTACCATCAGAGTAATTTCCAAAGGGCATATTTTGGTGCTGAGTATCAGTATGTTCAAACTCACTGCAATGACTGCTGGCATTTGTGCTGATGATTCCCAGGCAGAGCAGTCCTAGGGAGTTACCTGCGTGTCCATGAAGAGGAGAATGTGGCCGTGGGAGAGTTGGAGATGTGCTGGATGTTACAATCAAACTCTTCCTGTTGCTTGTCCGACAGCTGAAAGAAACAAAGATGAACCATTAGGCACGGTCAGACAGACAACAACACCTCGAGGCAAGTCCTGCAGAATCTCTTTCTGCTAAGGAGGAATCTCTCAGTGTTTAGGGAGGGATTTTCTTGCACTCTTGACCTCAGTAGTGATCCTGCAAAGAAGGAAATGTACAGGGACAAAAGGTACTTGGTCAGCAGCAAGTGTTTCAACACTCTGGACGCATTTGTTGCATAGGCCACTGGAGATAGCTGGTAACTCATTCCTGATTCCCAGAACATGTGCAACTCATGCTTTACAACTCACACGAAAAGCAAAACACAATGTAAAATACCCCAGAGTACTTTGGATGCTCTTACCAATATCCCACCTAGCAAATAAATCTGTTATGATTATTGGCTTGGTTATAAGAAACCAGAGCATATTCCTTAGGGCAGAGTTAAAATTACAGAGCAAAGTGTTAGCACAACTCAGCAGATGAGTGGGATTACTAATCAAACTTAAAACCTGGGATCTAAAAATCTTTGAGAACACATGTGGCAGCACCACTGGAAAACTCTGCAAAGCAAGTTTCAGATAGGCCTCCATCACATAAACTCCACTCGTTGCCATGACTTTGTTCCAGCAAGGAAAATGACACTTCTTATGGGACAGCTCAGATTTATTTTTTCCCTGTTGGGAGTTTCAGAACTGAGCCAAATGAAGAAAGGATGCGTTCCTCCATTTGCTTCCCAGCTTGTGACTGCTGGCAGCAGACATTTAGCTCTAAACATGATAAAAGGAATCGCAATGGGCAAGGGAAACATTTTTAAATTATGGGAGCTGTGAAGAAGAGCACCTAGATAGTTAAATCCCTTTCTGTTTGCCACTTCTCTTGCTGTTTAAAAAGAAGAAATGAAGTTGGTAGCAAATCTTACAACTGACCAAGCACTACAGCTACATATATCTATCCACTGTACCTCCAGCTTGTTTCCTACATAGCAGAAACATTCCTGCTTACTTCAGCAGTTCCCAAAACAGGTAACTAGAATCCCATTGGTGTTGATAGGGCTGGGAGAACAGCCAGGAACAGGGAAAGCTGAGCAAAGGCTGAGGAGGGAGCTCACTGGCCCCACTCCAGGGGTGCCCTGTGAAGCTCCAGACTGGGTTGCCCAGGCACAGGCAAAGCCTCTTTGCTAGCAGACCCCAAATGCTGACATCTGCCAGGTCCTTCGTGCACTGACTGATCTGCTGGAGCTGCCCAACAATAAACACACTCAGGCTGCCAAGAACTACAATTTAATGCAAAAGTATTTTGCTGCCACAGGATACAGTGCATCTGACTGTTATTATTTGTAACCTTATTTTATTGCTGTTCTATAGGAAACTAGAGAACTTGATGCAGAAAAAAATACAACTGAACTGCCAACTATAATAAACAGTAATAAAGTTGAAGCACCATTAACTGCTATTCAGGCTCTTTAGTGTACTTAAAGCATTCCTCAGAATTATCCAACTGATTCCATACCATCTCCATTTACATTCATGTATTATTCAACAACAGTCCATCCAAAAACTGATTGCCATTGTGCACATCTCATGGAAAATCTAACAGCCTGATTTTAAGAAGCTTAAAATCTCAGTTCATGGATATTTTTAACATGTTTTCAGTTACTCTATTCCAGTAACTGCTGAAAAAACCAGAATATTCAATTCCAACATTAATACCAGATAATCATTGTTTACATTAGCATAAAATCCTTCTTGCTACATGAAATTCCTGAGTATTCTAGTGCAATATATATTACAATGTAAGAAATAATAGAAAAAAAAATCCTGGGTATTTTAGTATCAACTATAATGTAAGAATTTAGGATCTTGCTCAATAAAAACCACTAGTGCAGTGAGAAAACAGAGCTCCATTCTCTACAGTTGTATCTCTTTGCTAAAGAGAGTTCCTAAAGCACACTTTACCACAGCAATGTCTGGAGCTGGCTATGGAAACTTGGTATATTTAAACCACAGCATAACAGGGGAAGTGAACTGTCCCAAACTCAAGAGCTTTTTAACTGTTTGCCTGCATTTTCCCAATTGAACAGAGTTTCACAAACCCATTTTCTTTGCTGTCTTTGCCAAGATAAGGAGCCAAAAGAGAAAGGGTTAAGGGGATGGAGAGCAAGCACAGCTGAGAACCCTTAAAATAGGTCAGGTTTAGACAAATGTACCCAGAGGAGGGAATGGCTTGGAGTGAAAGCCTAGCTCCAAGATGGGAATAAAACATTATTCTCTTTGCACCCTCAGCACTGGATAACTTAATTTTCCTGGATCTCTCATTTGCAAAAGAGAAACACTACTTGGGTCTGTTTAGCCATGGCTATGACTTATGTGTGTTGGCAGTAAGGCAAAGCATAAACACAGAGACTAAAAACACAACACCAACTTCTCAAATTCATGTTCCATGTTGAGAAAAATATACAAGTACAGTCATACTCTCTACTGGCTGAAGAGAGCTCTCTGCATATAGAGAAAAAGCTCTTGACAGATGTAGGAATCCTAGAAGAAATGCAGAACAAGAGTGATGAAGTTCTGGTAGTCACTAAAACAAAAAAAAGGGTGAAGGGAAGAGGTAACAAGCAGACTTCAGTGGGATGACTTCTCTCCCAACAAGTCACCACAACAGCATTTGAGCACCTCCTAAAGAACAGCTAAATATGAAGGAAGCAAAGCTGGCTTTAAGCAGGGCTTAGTGCCAAAGAAATTCAAACTAGTCAGTTTAAGTGTTGGCAGAAACAATTCTACTGAAGAAAAAAAATATTTCCTGGAAGGTTCATTTTAGCCAGACAGACAGTGCTGGGCTCAAAAATGAGCTACCAGGCCAATGATAATGAGGAGATCTGTCACCTTAAGTTTTCTTGCCTTGTGAGTGTTTGCAATTTTGCAGTGAAGATTCTCATGCAGCTTTATGTAAACTATGTACATATTTAGAATTATCTACTTTGTTTACATATTTCTCCTCCCAGAGGAGAAATATGATTGATGGTGATGTTCACCTATGAGGTCAGAGAGATGGCAACCTGTGTAGCCAATCTTTTGCCTTCTGTAAAACGTGTATATAAATGGAGTCAGAAAAATTAAAATAGAACTTTCCCGCCTGACTTTCTGCTGTCTGCCTCATCCTTTGTGTGTCCGATATTGTGACAGAGATCATGTT
>VXBB01001129.1:1923782-1976577 GCA_013399915.1 Illadopsis cleaveri | reverse complement strand
AAAAAAAAAAAAAAAGAGCTAAGTATTAACAAAAGCATCAGATTTCCAGGTCTTTCCCATCCTTCTCAACATAAGGGAAACATTTCTTATGTTATTCATTTAAGCAAGGAAATGTGTGGCGTGACAGCTGTCACTTTAAAGTTAATTATAGTATAGACTCACATTTTTAATGCCAGCTTTATGTTACCACAACAAAGTAAGTATTCTGCTAGCATCAAACTAATTGTTTTTCTTCAAAGTGACAATGTATATATGGAGGAGGTGGCATCCTTCTGACACACACAGCTTTTAACGTCAATCTAGATGAATCAGCATTAAAAAGTCACTGAATACATTTGGGTGGATAGGTATGGACTCACTATCTAACATGGCCCTGTTACAGCAGCTGAAAAGTTACCAGAAAAATACCAACACATCAGAAAGCACCATTTATGTGTTCTTGGTCACCTGATTATTTCCATTCACTCATTTACATCCCAGTGAAAAGTGGTTTCTCTCACTGTTTGTGACTATTTCAATAATGAATAGCATTTTTCTTAGTTACCAAGGAACTGTTTGTAATGAAATACAATGATTTCCATAGAATTGCTGATCTTCGAGGTGTTTGGCTACTTAAAGATTGCTTTACACTTTATAAGCAGTTAACTCTTGTGATTTTAGCAAATTACTGTATCACTAAAGCCCTTTTACTGAAAGGAGAAGAGGAAAGAATTAAAGTATCAATGGCAATTGTGGATACAAATCCAAGATGTCCTTCTTCACAGAAATCCACCTTTTTCATCCTCCAGAATTATCTTTCAAGTCACTTCAACACACAAATCTCCCATCTTAACTTTGCGAAGAGAAAGTCACTAAACAAAAGTGAAATCATTAAAACCCACAGCCGCAGCCTGTTCCACCCAGAGAGGATTAAAATGAAAAAATGAGGAAACATTAGAAATCAGCATTCTATGTCAGTTTTACAAGACCAACAAACACTCACTTGCACAAGTCTACAGTGCTGTTAATATCAAATCACAAGAGTATATTCAAGATACGCCCAAAGTGTAAAGAAACAAAAGGACTTAAGTCCAGAGACATTTAATTTAAATACGTCAGAATTATGCTTTATCTTTCTATAATCCAATTTCAATAGGCAATGCCTCAGTAGAGCTGATATCAGAATACCAGCCCCATATGCCCTTTGAACCGAGGAGCTCTCATATTTCTCCTATAGTTTAAACTCATAAATATTTATACAGAACCAGTTTGACAGGTAAATGTGATTTATGTTTATGTCACCCCTCCCATGAGAAACTTATGTATTTACAGTTTGCTCTTGACTTTTCTCTATCCTTCTGGGAATATGCTGGAGAAGAAACAATCCAGCCACTTTGACCGGAGCAGCAGATGGTTCACTTTTCCAGAGCCATTAGCTGTGGCGAGAATCCCACCAGCTGCACGAGAGAGCTCATTTCCACAAAATGCACCGAGGAGAAAGAGGAGTCCTTCCCATTTGCCTCCTAATGCAGGAGAAGCCATATGGGAGTCAAGCCCTCTAGGATTTTTAGTACATATCAGAAGCCATTATAGAGAAATGTGCCATAGCTCAGTAGTCAGAATACCACAAGTAACCCTTTCTTGCAATGTGAAACCAAATTAAAACTGAGAGAAATCCAGGGCGGAGAAACCCTGAATTAAGAGCACACAAGCTATCACTAATGCAACAGGACTGTACACAAGTTTTACAAACAGAGCAGAGGAAAACCGTATCGAATATTTGTCACAATAAAAAATTCTCTGCTGCTACATATGACCAAGATAGTGAAGTTACAGGAGAAATTTAAATCGAAATCATAATTTTTAAAGGAAGTGCACTAAGAAGAGAACATTAGGCTTTGAAAGGGAGCCAATTAAAACTGGAAAAATATTTATTTATTTATTTTCTGATAGAGTACTCCATTCCCAGTGCCCAGATGCCACAATCCTGAGAACATTAGCACTCAGAAACACCCAGGTCATGGCGCTGCAACGCACTCCATGTGCAGCGACCACTCTCACAGCCCAGGTACTCTCAGGAGCAAAGTCATTGCATACGTGGACACAGGATTTCAGGATGGATACTCTGGCAAGAAACACATTATTGCAGTGATTTATCACAATACTCCTCAGACCAGCCCAACCTGCCCACCCATCTCCCCCAAGACGGCAGGCAAAGAGCTGGCAGGCTGCCAGCCCAGCTCAGCAGAAGGTGATATTCCCAGCAAACCGTCACACATGCTCAAATATTTCATTTCTGAGGCTGACTGAAGGCTGCGGTTTCCATCCTGTGCAAAATAGGATTTCCACCACATGACTTCGTGCAGCAGCTCTCTGCTCTGAATACTCATAGTGCTGTTTGATCATTTTGAAATACCTAATACTCGTTTATGTGATTAAATCAATAAAAAGTCATCTCTTTTCCATTAAGATGCTCAGTGGATTTACAAATCAATTTCTTTCTTTTTGTACTTCGACTACTAACAAATAAATGAAATGGTAAATTTTGAGTAGGAGTTTTCTGACAAAATATCACACGTGAAGCCTTGTTAGTATCTCTCAAATTGTTTCCGACCTTGATGAGTAATTTTAAATTCAAAATGGCACACTAACAAGATATTGAAAAACAAGGATGGTTTGTTTTTGTTATGAGAGACACTGTGGGTGTCCACTCTGTTTGGAAGATTATTATTGCTGCATTTCCACAAAACAGTACCATTAGGCACACGGAATGGAGGAGCTTTAGGAAACCAAAGTTGTGCAAGCAGCAGTAATAAAAGGATCCAGAATCTGCAGGTCTAACACAGGTTATTTTCTTATGCAAAGGTGTCTTCCCTCACCTGCCCTAAACCAGCTCCTGACTCTGCCCAGCTCCCCTGGCTCTCACAGCGAGCCAGGTCTCATTACACCACGCTGCTCCCATGTTCACAGGCTGGTGGCCAAGAGCACCTGAAAGCCAAGTCCAACCTACCTCAGCCTTTGGAAATGGAGGCACAGGAGAATAATTTGCCTCCCTTTCCCCTCCCCAGCCAAATTCAAGAAATATGTAAGAAAATACAAAGCTTTATCTTTGTCACTTCTGTCACTTTATCAAACCACTTCTACAACTGCTCAATGGGTGTGAAAGTTACTGCTTGGAGCAGAGACATCAATATACAACCTGAATCTCAAGGAGCTCTTTTACTGTCAAAAACAGGCTAAAGACAACAATTTTGAAAAGAACAACATTGCTAATGCAATTCCTGGCAACTAAGATCCCTATTTATTTACAAAATCTTTCTTCATTGCCACTAAGATTTTTGAAAGTCACTGGCAGCACACAAAACACAACTTTGATTAAATTTAAATCATAAATGTGGAATAATAACAAAAAATTAAGAGTCCCCCGAAACATTCATTGGTAGAAACTACAATCCTCTAAAAAAGATTAATATAATTTCTGATAGCTGATGAACAAAATTCACCCTAAACCTAAGCCAAAGCTTATATTCTGAGTCTCACATAGATTATTGACTGTATCAACGAACCAGCTGCTGAGAAATTCTGGTACCAGCTGCAACTGTTTACTCATAAATCTGAATATACTGCTTTAGTCAGGATTAGCTACCTACCAGTCTCACCAGTAAGTTTTCAGGCTATGAATGTTAAGCTCCACAGAGCACCTGATGAGTGATAATTATGTTGATATTTCCCAGTCTTGAAGGGACACTCCTGTACTGCATCAGATCCGATACCATTCATTAGTTCTCGCACTTCAATGGGATTTTATCAAAATCCAGAGAGAAGGGTAAATACAAACACTCATCTTATTAACTGCTACATTAACATATTCACATCTCTAATAAAAAAAAGATGCTAAATGTATTAAGCATTATTTAAAATCTAAGGTTATGCATATCTCTGTGAAGACTGTAAGTGCTGTAAGTCAAAATATTTGCAAGTCTTTCATGGTGCTGCCTATTTCAACACAATACTGTTTTGCTACTTCAAATAATAAAGCAGCTTCCTCCCAGTAAGCATCTATCCATCATTTTGTAGAAACAAATCCCTTAACACATTGACATAGTATGAGAAAGAACAATGCCTTTAAATAAATACCTTTAAAAAGAACGAACCGTGGATCTGCACAGTATGATTTTTACAACGAATACAATTACAAATTATTCAGAAATTAGGAAATCATATCTAATGTACTAGGAATATGATTCAATCTGTTAAAACAGGAAAAGAAAGCAAGATGAAACAGTATTAAAACAAGTAGCTTAGAAAAACATCGTAAGAATTACTCGCAAAATCCTTAGATTACCTTTTGGATCGTCTCAACATGCTGGTAGCAGGCAGAGAGAAATTGGACAGCACTGTCCAAAAGGAGTCAGACATGATCTTTAAAAGCTTTCATTGCTGGGAAAATACAGCACAATCAAGCCACTAGCAATAAATAAGGAACTAAATAATACCAGTGACAGAGCCAATGCAAATTCCCTGTAGACCTTGCAAGCTGTTCCATTAATGTGAGACAGGCAGGCAAGCGTACATATTGCTGCTGTTTCCACTGCCTCTGTTTTCTCCCTGCTCCATCCCTGCCTCCCTCCCTCCACCTTAGGAGGCAGTGCAAAATGAGATATTTATTCTCTTCCTAATATATGCACTTTAAACCTGGAGTTTGCTGAATACACAGCATACATGCTTTCTACACATATCTCTGTGTTCATGTAATTACAAACAAAATATTTTCAGTATTTTCAAAACCATAACTGGGCACTGTTTGCAATCCTGAATAACATAGGGGGGTTAAGCTGTGTCTGCACAGAAAGCACCATTGACTGCCTAGTTGGTGTTTTCATTCTGATATGGTGGCTCTTCTTTTCCTAACTACATGAGGCACAGCAGGGGCATTTTGCTTATTTTTCTTAATCTTCCACCTTTAAACAAATCCTATGTTTCACCTTCAGTAACCAGGCAGATTTTTAATTTTTTTTTTTTTTTAAAAAAAAGCTTCCAATGCCTCCTAAGACCAGTTTAAAACCAGAAATCCATTCTCCACTTGAAGTCAGCCACACCAGATCCACGTCAGTCACAGTAAACACAAACACCTACTCAGCACCTGGTGCCCCAAAACAACTCAACCAGCTAAATTTTGACAACAAAACACAAGCAGGACTCACGTGATGCACATCAGAGGTTTCCCACACACCCCCTTTGCACATCAGCCACAAGTTCATTATTCCCCTTTGTGCCTGTAGAACCCTCTTGCCATGTTTTTGCTTTTTCCAGGGTCTAAACAAAATCTTGCTGGAGCTGCCCCCTTTTTTTAATTTCAATATGCAATCTATTTTCTTTCTATTGTGGCTTCTTTAAGCACTTCTGCCAGTAGGAAAGCTAATGACGTTCTCATATTTCAGCCTTCTTGAGTGGCTTTTTATCACAGACATGAGAAAGATGACAATCAACAGCTGGCACAGCCTTCCAAGCACAATACAGCCCTAAAAAAAATACACAAAAATGTCTGGGAGAAGGAAATCCCACTAGACTCGCTTTAGCCTTCTGCAGAATCTCATGGAAGAATTAGATGGTCTTCATAATTTTCCATTAAATAATTACATATTTTTAATACATATATTTATCAAGAATTGCAGTATCTGATTGAGCAAAGTATTCCCTTCCATTCAGAATTCAAAAGAGGCAAATGGGATTTTTAGACTCTCTGCACAACACAACCATCTTTTCTAATGCTTTTAAACATTTTTACAAAGTTAATCTACATCACATAGTGGTTTGATTTCACAAAGTTAATTTAGAGTACAACTGAACCAAACTCTGCCACTGTCTACTGCTGATGAGAAAGAATAAACACATTCATTTTTGTGTCCACATAATATCATATACCAATCAAGTATAAACTGAACACTACCCTTTTAGAATTAAATTCAGGATATTATGTGACCTTCCAATTCCAATAAACCCTGGTTTTGAAAAGGTATGAAAATTTCACTCTGTCAGCTAAAACATGAATTGAAATTCACGAGCAATAATGGTGGAAAAAAAGTGTTCAGTTAACTAACAAAATAAACCTATCACAGCAGAAATAAATTCCTGACTGCTTATAGTTAGCAAATAAGATCACAATCAGCTAACACCCCTAAATCTGTATTAGTCACGCATTTTACAAAAATGATTGAAAACTCAGTAGTTGAAGACCTATCACTCATTATCACTGTACTCAGCAGCAGCACTTTCACATCTCTTGCAGGAAGGACACAAAAAGGAGAAGCCATTTTAGGAGAACATTTCTCCATGGGCATCAGTGACTGACAGCCCTACAGCAATGTTAATCCAGCTAAACCCTGTCCATCTTCTGCTATTCCTGGGGAAGACAGGGCACCCCAGGCAGAGGAGGGGATGGGGTGTGTGCTATCATCAGAAACCCAGCCATTCACCCATCCTGCCATTGAACACAATTCAGAGCTTTTACCCAAGAACTGCAAAAAACACTTTGAGAATTACATAACACTTGTTCCAAACCAGCAGAAATTTCTTTTAACACTTTATATTCCTGCTTTTCAAAATGCCTGTTTCACATGGAAGTAACAAACTCTAATCCTGAAAATCAGCCCCTGCAAAGCACTCATTTTGGGACCAAGAGATTCCCAAGAAATTCAGTGTACCCAGAAAAAATGTGAAGACACCACACTTGGAGATGCAGTGTTTTTTACTAAAAAAAACAGAAGAACACAAACCATCAAAAAGCTTTAAAAATAAGTCATGTCTTAAAATATGACAGTGTCAACATTTGCAGAATTGTCTTCAGTAGCAACAAATATAGAAAGCGTAAGGATTTTCTCACACCTACAGTGACAAATGAAATCCTTTGAAGGAACTGTCTTACTGTCTCTGCATGATCAGCAAAACATTTTGGAAAATCCGGAAACTTCTTACCAATTCAAAAATATACCATATCTGTGTATGAGAGAACATGTCAACAGCACACTCACACAAATGGCTTACAAGATGAGTTTTCTATTTTATTTAACTCACAATAACATTAACATCTCTTTGTGAATTCCAGACCCTGAGTTATTCAAAGCCTAAAGAAGCCTCTTCCTTTCCAACATTCTCCCACTCGCCTTTCAGGATATTTAGTCTCCATCAATCTTCCTAATGCACCTTCCCTTCTTTATGCCCAACTTGTCCTCTGAAAAGACCACCTGCAGAACATTTTGGCAGCTCCTGTGATGATGGAGTATTTCTCTGTCAACCAAATGTACAGTTTCCAGAGCCCTCCTAATGACACTACATCCACTGGACAGTTATAAATAGTCAGTGTCAACGACTTTCCCTATTTCTCATCTTTACCATTACCAAAGTAGGATATTAATTAAACCTGACATTAAATGAGAATGCAATTAGGCAAACAGTTCACATGAAACCCATTGCTTTCTGGACTTTTTTTATAGCAGTTACATTTATCATTAAATAAATTTCCTCAGTATAAGATCATCTTCTTTTAAATAAAATCTGTCATTTTAGAAGTAAGCCAAACTCCCTGAAAAGTCTGAAGCAGTACCAAGCAGATCAATGAGGTAATTTTGAAAAAGAATATCCCAAAGATCAAAACTCCTGTGACTGACCACATTTTAAGTTGACTATGTATCAAGAAAAGTTTCCACAAAGTGTTGGTTATATTTTTAAACACTTCAACCAGGATGAACCATGTAATAGTGCAACAGTTTTCAAATTAAATTAATTTCATGAGTTACACTGTGGTAAAGGGAAACTCATAATGGAAACCAGTTGAAATACTATTGGGAAAAACCAATGGTATCTTGCTAATTACGCCATCACTTGAATGGTTACATTGTATTAAGCTTCACATAGAAATATGATACTTGGAAACATAACTTTTTAAAATAGTCATTAGACTGCAATCCACCAATTACTCACTAGAAATACCCAGAAATTAAAACCATTTTGCTAGCAAAGCCAAATTCTTTGGAGAAGTCACAACAAAAGAAGACACACTCTATGTCTATAAAGAGCATATTGACTTTAAATTGCATGCCCAACGAGCACAGAAAATTATTCTACTATAAATAGGCATAAGTTAACACAGGCAAAGAGATACCTGCTCTGTATCACCATACAGTGGAAAGTGTGTAAGGTGTAAAAACTCCAGCAGAAAACTTCGGTCTTTCAACAGAGAGAAAGGAGAAAGTTCTTCCTTTATGCTTAAGAAAAATAAAAAGGAAGGTTCCTTTAAAAAAGGAATTACATGGGAGATGTGTGTTGAGCTATTTGGGGCATCATTATTATTTGAACAGTGACCTAAGCAAGTGAAGAACAGACTGTATTTGAGCTGCCTGCAATCGCCAGACTCCTAAGTAACAGTCTGACAGAAAACATTAGGCTGAATGTATCTTCAAGGTCCACTTTTCTATCATTTGCTAAGTTATAAAAACAAAGATTTCTTCCTTTGGGGGCAGAAATCACCAAGCCACCACCCCAGATCTAAAGAGTCATACACTTTTACTACAGTGGCTCCCATGGATTTCAATTGCTACCTCTGTATAAAAGGGCTCCAAAAGACAAATCTGTATGAGATCAAACAAACAGCTGATGGTCAAGGGTTTTGGGGGTGAAGAAAAACTCAACTTTCCTCTGCTGTGCATTCCCTATGCAGGGAACAACCTAGTGACTGCACTAGTTAATGATTCAAAGGATGAGAAACATTTACTGAAGCAGCTATCAGGCACTGCACCTGCATGGAAGCTGCCAACTCCTCATGTAACTTTAATTGGGCACAGTTACTGAACTAACAGGGGTTGCCATCCTAGTGGACAGCCTGAAATGCTATCTAATGCACTACAGTATCACTGCTAAGCACAAGCAGCTGCTCTGATTTCAGTCTAAAACAGCTCTCACAAAATTGTACTCACTGAGATACAGAGGATGCCAACTACAGCTCCATCATCACAATCTTTTAAGTGAAGACATTACTAAATAAGTGATAAGTGAGCAGTGCTAAAACACCAAGTTAATTGTGCCCCAAATCCTATGAATATTTAATATGAAATATTCTTTGTATTTTTATTTACAAAATATCACTTATTAGCATGTTTCTATTCCATGCAACAGGATCCTTCCCAAGTAATGCCAGTAAGATGTTCAGCTACTTCAATACAACATAAGCTTAACATAATTTCAAACTCACAGACTTGACAATTGGGCTCAGATGCCATGGAAAGGTCAATTATCCTCTTTAAATAAGTTACTGAATCTTGCATTCTTTCCCTAGCCCAGCCTTCTTCATGTGTGATTCAAATGTCAGTTGTCCAATTTAATCAAATGTAACCTCCATATGTGATTCAAATGCCATAAAAATTGAGAAATGTTATTTGAAAACCAACAATACTGAAAATCAGATCTGAAAATGTCACTTCCTGTTTACACAGAAATCTTCTAACGCTTTATCCAAAATGTAGTTAAGGACATTCAGTAGCACTTGCAAAAAAACACAGCATCACAGAGCGCTGCTGTAACCCCAACATCCTCCTCCAAAGGTTCTCCCTTCTCTTCACCAGACAAAATTTATCCAAAGGAAAAAAACATAGACTGAGCCTCCTCTTGCCAGCATAGCGTTTCCCCATCTTTGTCATGTATTATTTATCCCAAAGCACTTAAAACTTCCTTTTTAACCTGTAATACCATCTTAATGAATTCACTGTGCAACTGGATTTGCAAACAGGAAGATAACTTAATCTCTTCTCCTGCCACTCCAGCCTGCAGCAGCCTCTCCATGAAGAAGTACAGCACTTCAGCTCTCTGCAGAGCTTTTCCACCTCTTCCCACCTCCCTGTACTTGAGTAACACCACCAGGCTATTGCTAATTCCTGTAGCATGGGGTTTGTACACATCCCAAAGAGCTGTAACACACAGTCCTTAACAGACACAGTCCATAACCATTCCAACAAAACTATGTCAGCAAAGCAGATTTGAAAAAGCAGGTGCTACTCTCCCCATTTTACAGAGAAGCTACAGGGCAGAGCCTAAAGCACAAATTAGGGTAAGAGCAGCAGCAAAGGTGGCTGGCAGACTTTGTGTCTCCGTAGGGAGTGAGGACTGGATAAGAAATACCAGCGGATGGCTAAAACTAAACCAAGAAAACAGGCAAGTAATTAAGGTAAAATGAACAAAGCAAACAACAAAGAGAAGGAACTGAGCTGCATTTCAGTGGGTGAATTAGAGGGCTTTGAGTTACTCAGTTCTCAATTACCAGCTCACAAAAGCAAAAAGGGCTCTCCTCATCTAGGCAGGACCACAAACCCCAGCACGCATCCCAGGGCAGCAGCATGTGCCAAGGATCACCATGGTGCCCCCAGGCTCAGGGCACACGTGGTGAGCAGCGAGCAAGGAGTGCTGTCACCTGTTTCACAGCATATTACCCAGAAGACCAAATCAACTCTAAAACAAGCTCTGGCATCTGATTCGTTTCTCAGTATAATTCGGGTTGCTTGCTCCAACCCAAATCTCCGGAGCAGGACGTTCCACTCCACAGCTTCTTTCCTCTTTCCCTGGTTAACACACTTAGGCTCAGCTGAAATGTTAAGGATATTGTAAAGCCCTTGAATTTACCATGGCTTTTCTGAGACAAAAAGCTTATTTTATAGGATGTCGGCTAAGAAGAGTTATTCTGGGAGCAAGGGGAATGCTAATGTAATGAACAGATGAAGAGGATGAATTTTACATTTTCAAGCATAAATTCTTAATGAAGTTAGAGCATGGGATAAGAATAGACTTTACAAAATAAGCATGGTACAAAAGAGACATGAGAAACCAAAACCATGCTTGGGAAACATCGGGGGTGCTAGCAGACACAGACACACACACACAAAAAGGAGAAAAAGTTTATCTAGTTTTCAAGGCAGAATTACATCCTTATTTGGACATGCATTTTTAAGAGAAATTGGCCCTTATTTTAGCCATTCCTCTGGAATACTATGAATCTTCACAGCAAAAGCTTAGCTTTTAATCTTAAAGTCTGGGAAAATTGTGATATCATCAACTGTCAGACAAACAAAGTACTCCAGGTTGTGAGCCTCAGAAAAATACGTAACACACAAAGAGATCCAACATGAGAACAAGCCTGGACCACAGATTTTTAAATAACTACAGATTGATACAACTCTATCAACTATTCTATTGTAATTCTGAGAAACCCACAAAGGTGATTCATTACAAAACCAAGGTTTTCTAAAATACACATATTATTTAGAAGGTCTTGAATGAAGACATTTATTTTATATATGACTTTTAACATCTGTGTCTACCTATACATAAGTGGAGACATAAATATGAGAACACAGAAGCAGATTTAATAAATTAAGATAATTGACTCAAACTGAATTCGCAGCTTTGAAATAAAGTACAGAATGGACAGATATGGAACCCCTAATGATTTCTGCAGTCTCCAGAGAAACATTCATGTTGAAATACTAAAATCAAAATTTATCAGTTTGCAATGCTATATCTTACTACACTCTACCGTAACATTAAAAATGGCACAAATAAATCTAAACAATAGAGCTAAAAACAAAAATATGTAACAGAATTTCTTGGTTTTAAAATAAATTACTTTCATAACCCACCTCACCAATGACCTTTTAAGCCATCTCAGATACGAAGGAAAGGAGAAAGTGTTAATAAATGGGAATATCCATCTTGGATTCACTTTATTTTCTTTTCTTACAAATTTTTATTAGGAGATGTAGCACATATAGATTAGGGAACGGAAAAAAAATTAAAATTTAAGCACAAATGTATACAATTTAAAAAAAATATTCTCTAATAAAAACATTTTCTACACTACCTACTAAAACACAACCAGTAAGAAAAGCAAATCCTACTTCCAGCTGGCCAAAGTATTTAGCACAACACAGAGGCTCCTAAACAAACACACAGGCGGGGAGAGCACAGACGAGGCGTGCAAACCAACACCACCTGCGTGTCCAGAGAACACCCTTCCCTTCCCTCAGAGCAAACACAGCTCCAGACCCACGGAACGCTCCTGGCATTAGCGACCACTTACAAGAGCACGATGTAGAACACCGACTGCGGCGTCCTGTGGCCCAGCCTGCAGCTGCCTTTGCTCCTGACGAGAAGGGGGAAGTTGCAGAAGCGACAGGTCCCACTTTTGAGATCCATCTTGCCACCGGCGGAGGCTGCGCGCGCTCAGCCATGGGGCGCAGGCCGGGACACGTCCCCATGGGCTGCTCCTCCATGCCTAACGCGGCTCTAATCAACTGCATTCTGCTCAAACTAATTGCAAGTTCTCTGAGAGGGCAGTGCAGACACTCGTGACTTTAAAGGAACACTGTTGGTTAATATTTGTGTGTTGATTCACTGGGAAAATTGGATGTTTAGTGATTCTGGAATCTTCCAGTCTCTCGGACGCAGAATGGGCAAGCAGTTGCATTAAAATGAAGTGTGGAGGAAAGGTAGTAGGGACTTTTATCAGATTTCTTTCAGTGGAAAATTTTGCCCTAAAAATTTGCCAAGAATTATACCTTGACTTGTTCTGCTATTTTAAATTTCTCATCTGCTCACAAACAAAAGTGAGAATCTCAGGAACAAAAACAAGAATGTAATAAAGAGTACAAAAAATAATAGTCACCTTCTCAGGCAAGCTATAACCCAAACATACATTATCACTTCTACTTGTGCAGCATGTCTTTTGATGAGAATCAAAAGAATTACTTCCAAAACCAGCTTTTTCGGTATTTATATAAATAAATGCCCATCTCAGCCCAGAGATGTGACAATGCAATTCTCAGTGCACAGCAAGTCTTTCTCAGACGGCTGGATCAATAACATCCCTGCTCTAAAGACCTAAAGGTCTGAAGAAAGGAAAGGACAGGGAGAACAGGAAGGAAACAAAAGCACACAGAGCTCTTTCACCACAGCAAAGATTACGGTTTGAAGATTTTATTTTAGAACATTAATAATTCATAATGACAATGTAATGTAAACTAGGTTAGAAGATTATGCTCTCAAGTACCACACAAGGGATTGAATGACAGAATAATAACAACTAGCCGAAGTAGCAAAATTTCAGGAGATAAATGAGGGGAAGAGAGAACTTAGAGCACTAAAAGAAGCATATTTGAGATGAATGAACAAAAACAGGGAGAGAGAGATACTGAAGAAAAACGGAGTACAGACGCAGCCTGTAGAAAAGAGAGCACGAGTCTCTGCACATTTAGAGCAGATGAAGCTCTGCAGGCCCCCTGGCATGGTAGTTATGAATATTCAAACAGAAGCATAAATTTGAGACAAAAGTTCACCATAGCTCAGGACAGCGAGACAGAGCTGAAATGGGATACCATTCCAAAAACTGGTGAAAAGTTACCCTGAGATTCTCTTTCCTTCTTTACATCCTAAACCTTCCTTAAACTTACAGGTTAATATTGATCCACTAAATGGTTTATCTAACTAAATTAAAACTGTAACACATGTCTTCAAAAAGCAATTTTTTAAGGAAACACATTGGAAAGGAACCTGCTGCTCACAGGCAGGAACACACAGCTGTGTAAAATAACCTCTGTTTCCCCCCAGCTCCAGGCCATGAAGGTGACACCAGCTACTCACTGCTAGTACATCTCTAGTATTAGTGCTTCAGCACAGGACATTAACAAGCTTCTTAGCACACTCACTGATTTTCCAAATTAAAACTAAAAATAGCCCCTGCTTGCCTCATAGTCCAATTAAAAATGAATCTTGGAAAATGCATGGCACTGTCTATCAATAATAAACACATGACTGTCTGGTTAAGAATTTTATTTCTTTCTCAGAACTATTCCCTTGCCAGGAATCTTTCAGTGCTCTGGTTGTTTCTGTATCTGTATTCAAGATCAAAAAGTCTTTGAAGGAGAGACTACTTGGAAGGAAAAATTTTATACAGAACTGAGCACACCACTGTCATTTGAAGAACTCACTGTTATTTGAGGAACTCACTGTTATTTGAGGATAAGGACAGAAAAAGAAAGGCTTCACTATTTACTACAGTCTCTTAAGAACCTTCTGAGCTCTTCGTTCCTCCCTAGAAGTTGCTGATTTGTCCCAACCATCCCAAATTCTGAACAGTGCAAGGGTAGTAAATGAGTCAGCTCATACACAGGTGCACCAGCAGATCACAGCCTTCAAACACGATTATATAGAAAATCCAGTTATGAACCATAACCTTATATGGTTTATAGGTGAAATGGCCAACAGACACTAAAGCTCTCCAACTTCTAAAGTCACAAGTTGACAAGCTTCCCTCTGGGAGCCTCCAATTTCCCAGGTCAAACCACCAGGTTATGATTTACAATTGGTCCCATGGAGGGCAGCCAAATGGTGAGCCTGGAAGGAGACAGGAATTCACACCTCAGGCTTCAAACCCCAGGGTTTAACTCTTCTGCTACTGCAGCTCCAGGCAGGATGCAGGGATTTTTGCATTTACATAATGCCTTCACATGAAAAAATTATACCATTCAGGCCACCATGCCTCAATATTCCCAACGATATTAAAGTAAACAAACAGTTTTCCATCAGCTCAAGACACACAAAAAGTTTATCTGAGCCTGTCACATTTCAAGTATCACCAATGTGTCCCTCCCATGTAGTTTCTTAGATGGGAAAAATGATTCCCAATAATAATGACCAGTACAAAGAAAAGGAATAAGGAGAAAAATTTCCATTAAAAAAGAAATTAATTCTGGGAAACTCATTCATTCAATGTGAGATGTAGATTAGAATTTAGTTGCCAAAAGCTTACCTACTCAAAATTCATCATTTCACATTATGCATAATGATATATCCACAACGTTGTTCTGTTTCTCATTATTCTTGAATTGCTGATCTACACTGTTTCCAAAAGTGACATTATGCTGTCTTGCAGTCAACTCTGACCAATTATTTAGCACATTTAAGAAAGCAGAACCTGTACCAAATCAAGCACTAAACCAGGAGGGTAACACTTACTGCAAAACCAGAACAATTTCCAAATGTCATTCAAACTGAATATAGGCCTCTTCGTTAATCCTCCAATATTTGTCAAATAGGAATTTCTAACTTAAAAAAAAAAAAAATTTAAACCTATATCATATCAAGTGACTTTACACTAAGCAAAATTTAAGCAAAGATAAACCATCAACAACATTTGATAAGCCTTGAGGTATTTCAAAATAAAAACAAGGAAACTTATCAAGTCTGAATTCTGAAATGTTTTTGATCTTCCTTAAAAATAAGGAACTTCTGTTTACAACTACAGCCCTGATGTTGTAAAATATATGAAGTCTTCAAATCCCAAACTTCAGGTGATGTGGGGATGTGTGTGCCAAGAATTCATCCTTACGCTACGGAAGGGATTTCTGCATTTGCCCCGAAGCAGCAGGACTGGAGTTACAAGACTCATCAAGGCACACCAGCAATCCTCATACACAAGATAAAGAGCCACGGTCTAACAGGAGACCCATTCCAAGGAGGTAGATGTCCCCATCCCCACTCTTTGGTGAGGGTTTGCTGACCAGCAACCTGCACATCTGGAAAGCCCACTGGATTCACTGCAATGGAGCAGATTCACCCAGGACACTGCCCACCCAAACTCACTCACACACCCAAACAAGCCACAGCTCTAAATATAGGTCTCCTCTCATCCACTGCAACAGCTTGTACAAAAAAGGCTTTAAATAAAGGCAGGCAGCCCTCCAGGACATTTGCTGAATGCCTATGTATAATATATTCTTGTTACTTACCACACTTATTGATTAAAAGCTTGTTTCCTAGAATAGGCTTTTTATGTAAATAAATTAATATATTCTTAAATTATATCACAGATGTCCATAAAATCCTAATTATATAAAACTCGTAACATTGTAATTACACACTGATCAAGTAATTATGTAGTGTGCTTAAAGACTATTTTGGAGCAACATTAGTTTTCCCATTTTGTTTTACTTAAATAAGACAGCAAGGGTCTGGTCACCATCACATCCACAAATGGTGACCAGATCTTGTACAGGATAGGAAAAAAATCTATTAAACTATTCTGCAAAGCTATAAAATTTTTAATAGCTATTTCCAATAGGCTTCATTAAAGCTAGAATTTCCAAGGGAAAACATTCCTATAAAAATAACCTCCACCATACATCCCTATAAGAACATGTTCCACAACTGGCATGAATTTATGAAATTGAAATAGCACAAGAAAATGCCCCTTGGATGATCCAGCTGAAGCAGACTCTTCCCTTGGTTTGTTAGGAAATTGAAGCAAATTTCCACTGAGACTTCACCTCAGCTGCAGCACTCAGAGATGCCAGAAAAATAGCACCTGGACACCTTCGTCCTTTTTACCACAAACAAATTAAACTGCTTCTAGAATTGCTGATATTTTACTGAGGGTGTTACACAGAATGTAACATTTTCTAGAATGAGGGAAATTGCACTCTCCTTTAATCTCATGGTTGATCACTTCCAAGTTAGAACAATCAATTCATGACATCTCTTGAGCAACTTGAGATCAAAAAATTCTGTAAATTCATATTTTGGTTAAATTAAAGGGCTAATACGGGTGCACAAGCATTTGCCAGCTCATAAAGAGGACCAGCTGTGAAACATGGCCTCATTTTCTTCTTCAGTAATTTGACTTTCCTGTTACCCCCAGAAGAGTGCAAGCCAGATCCCAAAGACAAGAATCAGCACTCGTTTGATTCTGAATGTAATTCTCTTTTCTTCCTAAAGATGCATGACCTTAATCCCAACCCACATTTCCATCAACTACAGCAGTCTTATTCCACCTGTTATTAATTTGTTTTTATTGCAATCAGACCACATTTCTTTTTACTCTTTTGCAAGGTTTACACTATTTTCATTTGTTCAAACGTTACGTATAAAATATTTTCAATCTTACTTAGATTAATTCTTTCAGAAGCCATGAACTTCCATGCCATCTGTCTTGACATCAGATGCACCAACAGTTGTTCATCTGTCGACATAAAATTATCAACGGTGCCACGAAATACAGGGAAGAAGGGAAAATATGTGCAAATTCTTGCAAATGCAATATACCAAAGGTAAAAAGTGAAGGCACAAGTTTTTCTTGTTACATTTTCCAGCAGTTCCCTGCATAGCCATGGAAATGAATCACTGCCTGGCTAACCTGAGGTGCTAAGCTGAGTAGATCAATGACAGTGGTAACTTGTCAAGATGAACCTTTGCTCTAAGCAGGCAGGAATGGCTATCACTGGCACCGTAACCAAGTAAACAAAACTACAACAAAGAAATACAGGATAAAACAGGATCAAAAGCTGCACAGGTGAAAGCAACAACGGCAAAAATAAAAACTTATTATAGTCGACCTAAGCTCTTACACAGAACCATGTATCTGTGAATCATCAACCATTCAGTATTTAAAGAGCAGATGGCTGGAAGGTCCCCATATGTGAAAAATATTATTATCAAGGAGTCCATAGTAACAGTGGAATAAAGCTTGCTATTAAGTCTTTTATATGAACTGTTCTTAAAGAGAAAATTATTCACTGACCCATGTCAGAACCCTGAAAATGGAAGGTTTCTTAGAGGAAGAAAAAGCAGTAAGTACCAAAAAAGCTTTTGAAAATAGTCAATAATCATCAGATCTCATCTCCAAAAAGAACACTTCTCAACTGACTTTAACAATAATCTAATCTTGATATTTAATTGCCGCTTACCAGTCTGTTAATTAGCCCCAAGGCTAAACAGCATTTAATCGAGTTTAATCACCCTTGTTTAAAGGAACATTACCCAATACCAGCCTTTAAATAATAAAAATTCATTTAAAATTAGATTGATGGCCACAACATTGAAATGTTAAGAGACTGCTCTGTAGTCACTGCCCCTCACTTCCCCAAAGTGCTGCCAAAGTGAGCACCTTCTTAAGAATTGTCACCAATTGCTGCCCAACATGCAGGGAAAGCAGCAGATGCTGGGCAAGCCTCTTCCCATGGCCATGCACAATGAGGACAGACACATGCAAAGTTCCTTTCCTCTGCTGACAACCTGAGTTCCACTCAACAGATGTTGTATACATTACTCTGCATTAGAGGGGCAGAAGCCTAAAATAGTTCAACTTCACATTTTCTGGTTAGTCCTACCAGAGCTGGCCAGCAAGACCAACCTCCCTCTGAAATAACATCTAGATTCAGAGGCTATTGCATTACCACCTGATGAGTAACTGAAATTTGACCAGCCACATCCACCCTGCAGCATGTGAACTTCAAAACCAGCCCTCTGGTGCTATGCTGGCTCAAGTTTTAAGCAGGTACCACTGAGCTCTGGTTTCATAACCACACATGCAAAGACCTCCAGCGTGTGTAAGCCTTTGCCTGGGACTGTCCCCCTGAGAGCTGGTGGCATTTCCTCTTAGTGAAGAAGCTGGAGGTTTCCACTGATGGCTGTGCTTGTCCCATATGAGCACGATGAGGAGCAAGAGCTAATCCTGAAGGGAAAGTTTATCAGTTGAGCTATTAAGTGCTTTAATATAAACTGAGCTGGTTTGGACTATTTTTGCTTTAGAAACTCTTGTATCCTTCACTCAAGCCTGCTAACAACAGGCTTGATTCTACTCCTTATCCTTTGTATACCCTGTGATTGGAGACTTCAGCCTGCCAGCCTCTGCAAGAAAGCAGAGTGGATTTCCAGGGAATAGAAGAGGGTGCAGTATTTAGCACAGGCCCACTACTTAGACAAGGGGTTTTAAGGACCTCACTTCAGGTTGTTTAAATTTTAAGTTGTTTTTCCTGACACCACATGTGCCTGTGAGGGTTCCTCTGCTGCATGGTACAAGCTGCCCATGTGCCAACACAAGGTACCAGCAGGAACAGGCATGCACACACCAGCAGACAAGTTTCCATTCCTTAATCCAATTTATCTTCTTCCCTACATAGGGCCTAAACACAAATTACAAAAAATTTGTCCCAATACGCAACATCAACCTGAACACTAAATGGCTGGAAATAAGTTGTGACTAGGAAGTTGTTTTCTTCTGTTAGATGTTATTCCCTTGAATTTTAAAGCTGTTAAGTTCACAGATGGTTATGCCAACACCAAACTGTTAGAAATTCCTCATTGATACCTCTCCTTACCTCCACTGAAAAGGATGGCTGTAGCACGGACTAGATGGATTGCTCTGGGCTTTTGAGTTCAGGTAAAATACTAGAGGAGAAGTGACAAGTGCACAGTCAGCACTAAATGGGAATTTAAGATGCTGCAGACCTGGAGCAGATGTAGGAGAGAACATGTGCTGATGAACATCATTTCCTCGGCAGTGGGAGAACAAAGGAGAGGAGATTCTGACAAGGTATCACAGTAGAAAAAAAAAAAATCAGGGTCAATATCACATCTGCTGTTTCAATAAAGAAAAAAGATAATTCCAAAATACAATTTATATCTTCTAAACAAATGCAATAAACTAAGTGGTCAAAGTCATTCCTTTCCATTATCATCCAAACCAAAATGTATTTTTCAGTCAATTTAATATCTATTCAATGTTATTTTTCCACTACAAAAAACCTCCAATCTGGAATGATCCAAATCCTTTCTTGCAGTGATTTCCAGGCTTTCTGGAATACACACCACAGTCAATCTCTAATATAAAATGTTTAATTGAGAAAAAAGAACAAATTGATAATGGCACCAGCACCAAACACAGACCATTTCTATCACTGCCTTCACAATTTGGGAGCCATGGTTCCATGCCACGGCTGTGGCAATAACCAAAACACGCAACTGTGAAAATATGAATTACACAAATCATTAACTAGAAAACAACATTTAGCAGTGGCAGTTGTTTTAGAGCAACAACTAATTAAGCTGAACTGAAAGCAGCACTGCAAAGTGGCTTTATTCTGATTTTAGCAGTGGGGAAACTGAGGCATGAAGAGGTTAAGTGACATGTCCACAGCACATCCACAGTAGCATCAGGATTGCAGCTGAGGGTGCTAGTGCCCAGCTCTGTAACTATCCTGCTTTTGCAGGGTAGCAGCCAAGGCACATTTGTATTCACACAGGGCACAGAAAAGGTCTCAAAGTAGCTGCCTTTCAAAAAGCTGCACACAGACTTGTACATAAACACAGAGCAGAGCTTCTAACACCTACTTTAGTGAACTATACACGATGAGATGTCCTTCACTAGAAATAAAGTAAAAGTTAACTTAAAATTATTGTTATTACAAAGTCTGCTTACGCGTTAGAATACAAATTAGTGCCACTGTATTCTTATATCTATAACTTTGATTTTTGACTGAGGGCTGAAAAAAAGTTTCTCTTCACCATATTTAAACACAAAAGTCAGCAAAATGGAAATTTGAGGCATGCTTTAGTTCTATTTAAAATTCAGATATTTCACACTTAGCGTCCTGAAGTCAAGCATGTTTGTCCATGTTCCTAGCTTTAAATTTCCTGATGAATCCAAATACTTATCAGTATAGCAACCTTTACATACTGGAAATCCTCCCCACCAGCAATCTCTGCTTAAACAGCTGATGAGCTTTATAGTCTGCAGACAGGAAAGGTTAAGCCTGCCTTTTACCCTGCTCCTCCCTCCACTGACTACACGATAGATTTTTTTTTACCTCCTCTGCTTATGAACACAGTATTAAATATACAATTTCCTTAATTTTACCTAATAGAAATAATAAATATAATTATGAACATCATAAATAGGAGTTTGAATTAGTAGATTTCAAAGCATTTATAAAGGACACAAGCATTAAAAAGGAAATGCTTGTTAAACTTCCATTTCTAGAAATACATGTGGCAACGTAAGTTAAGACTTCTTGCTTCAAATCTAGAAGTTTTCAATTTCTTAATTCTAGAAGATAGCAAAGGTAGCAAAGGTTTCTGAAGATTTTAACACTGTGACAGCTTTCTGACAGATTATTAAAAGTACTTTTTAAATTTGAAGAATGATCAAACTAGAAAGACAGAGCTACAAACATTCATTTTTACTACACTAATGCTTGGGACAAAATCTAAACACAATGTATCCCAGCTAAAAACATTGAAACATTGCTTTTTTTGGCCATACTTCATGTTTAATACTCTACAAAAGTAAAATGCTAAAGCTTCCAAAATGAAATTCCGTGTACAGCCAAATAAGTATAACAGATAAAGTTCTAAGAAATCAAAGCAATGTCTATCGGCCACAGAAAATTCTGGCCAGTTTTTCTTCTTCATAGCTTCAATTTGAAATGATTAAGTGCAATTTATTTTTCACAACAGTCCTTACTGGATCCGCAGAGATGGGGCTCCAAGCCTCTGTTTCCTCCGCTTCATCATTGTGCTGATACACTGATATGCCTCTTCCCAGCATAAGAGGCTTAGAGCAGGGAAGGAGAGGCCACTGTTATCACTCCAACGCAGAGCACAGAACAATCAGTGCAATTCCAAGCTCTTCATACACCCCCAGTGTCAGAGAGACCTCGGGAGTTCAGTAATGGTCCAGATTAATCACACAGCTCATGTCAAAAACCTAATTATTTATTTTTTAAAAAAAAATCTGATTTAAAAAAAAAAATCTTCTACGAGCCTATTCACAGCATTCGGCGAAAGGAAACGGAGCCCAGCAGAAGGAAAGGAAGGTGCCGACAAGCCCAGGACACGGAGGGGCCACCTGACCTGTCACACCGCCCGCAGCGCGGTCCCGCCGCGCTCCGGCCGAGCTGCCGCGGATCAGCCACCAACCCCTGGGCTGCCAGGAGCAGGAACAGCCTTCCTCACCAAACCAAAGGGAGAGCGGAACGGCGATGGCACACTTGAGAGGGTTCTGGCAGGGATCTCACGGAGCAGTCTGGGCACTCGCAGGGCGATAGAGCTGAGGCAGCGCTCGCACCCAAAGCCTGGCACAGGCTGAGCGGGGCGCGGGGAGCAGCTGCTCCTGGCCCGCGGGGACACGTGAACCAGCCCTCGGCCAGAAATCAATCCCCTCAACTGCACGCACAACTTGCTGCTTAAAACATTTTCCCGTGACTCCCGAGCTGTGTTCCAGACACAAACTTTATGGATTCCAGCACCGAGAACAGAGCAGCAAGGCTCACAGCAGCCTGGGGAGCCGGATGCGGCAGGGGAGGAAGGGGGAACACCTTCAGTAGGAGGAAATGTTCCCTTCGCACTTCTGCTTGCGAACAGCAACTTCCATCAGCTCAAAATCAATTTTGTGCTATTAACAAAACTGCCCCAAATGATGGCCAACATTTTTAAAGTGCCTATTTGTAAGAATGTTACCCTCCCCAAAAAACTTTCCATGTATATGTGTTCGATGGGCTTTAAAGTGCTAAAGGCTGTATTTAGGCTGCCATTCACAAGTACTCATCAACCAAGTCAAATTCCAGGTGACAGCTCCGATCTTCAGAACCTCCCACGATTCTGATCTCTCAGCAATGAGGAAAACAGAGCGCCAGGCTGAGGAGGAAAGGCCAGGGTGGCTGTTCCTTACAAAACCAAAGCCCCTGCCCCCACACTGTGCCTCTGGAATAAGACAGCACAGCAAGCAACAAAAAGTACAAATTTGGTATGCTACGTATAATTCTATTGTACTTATTAAATGAGAGTCTGGATTAAGTAGTGGAAACTTGACAATAAAAACTGCGCAAAATACTTTTTCCACTTTTAAATCCTTGATGAAAACCTCCATAAATTCTTTGTCTCTGAGAATACAGTCTATACATAACACCAAAATGCTCCTGATTGACCAAATCACTTCTTTTAAAGAAACAATGCTTTCAAATAATTTTTAAAGTCTAATACAGGAATAGCAGCACTGCTGTGGAGCCCCACAAGAACAATTTGGCACGTTCCACCTCCAGAACCAGCCCCATGGATCAGCTTAAGAGCAGCAGGTTATTTTTGACCTACTGCTTGTGAGTTGTTTCTATGACCTCAGAGAAGGATGGGGTGGTCAGAGGAGTGCACCTCTTTCTCTCCCCATCTATATAAAGCACTATAAGCAGAATGCATTGACTGGAGGCATTATTTCTTACTTTATTTCCAGATCCAAATCAGAACAGATGCAAAAGCAGCAAAATTCCCTACTCCTTTTCAGAACCATTTTTCATCCACTTCCTGCACTTTAGCTTTCCCACTCTTGGGACAACGCCACTTGCTCCTGGCAGGGAAATGGCATCGATCCATCACCAGCAGAAACACTCACTCGCCAAGATGAGCAGAAACTGAATTATATACTCCATTTCTCTGCAGATACACAGGAAATTCCCACAGCACCTGAGCATGGCAGCACAAAGACGTAAACCAGCACTAAAGGCCAGGAATTTTCTTTCCTGCCATCAAACTTCTTATTGTTTCCAAGGTGTAAACATTAAAAAGAATACTAGTAGTTCAGCATATCCCCCCAAAGAAATTCCTTGGTGTGTTTGTGTGTTATTTTACTGTCAAGAAGCTGAGGGTAAGTTTAACAAATTATGATGAAGACTTGTTTAATGAAACTCCCTCAGAAATGTCTAGGGCAGCAGAAACTAAGAATCTTCAGAGGTTTGAAGTAGAATGGTAATGCAGAAAAGTAGGGAGAGAATGAGAGAAAACAAGTCCCACAGGGGATATAGGCTGCCTTAAAAAGTGATTAGAAGGAATAAAGACCACCATAAAAGGCTTGCACACGTCTTCAGCAAGCACTTTTATGTTGCTTACGATATTTCAGAGATAGACATAAAAACTTCAGGTAAATACTACTCTTTACCATCACCAATCACCATCAAAACAACAATCTGTAATATCTGGTTCATATAAATGTGTATTTTAACTGGATATATTCTGGATTAAAACTATTTTTTCATGTTTCTTATGCCTCCATTTTCTTTTTCCATTTGTATACAGCCTTTTAAAGTATACTTGATACAGATGGTTGATAGCAGGAAATAATTAACAAAAAAACCTTACTGCTGAAGTTAGAAACTGGCTTAGCAAATTTAGTTTGCTGAGGAAATTACTCTTTTCAAATTTGGATATAATATGGGAAAGCTGTGCTTTCTTTTTAGAAAATTTTACATTTAGATAGCACCAAAATTACAGCAACCCACACCATGAACCCTGCCTTAGAAACCATGAGGATTTAAAATAAAAACCCACATTTTTCATTAAAAAGCCTGAACAGATCAATAAGGTTCATGCCATAAAGAACTGAATTTATTATTAATTTATTATTATTGGGATACTGAACAAGAAACCAGATGGCTCAAGGGCAACCCCAACTGGATTTAGTGACTACTGCTCAGCCAAGGAGGCAAGCAGAAGCAATAGTGAGCATCGGGCTGGTGCTGGGCATCCTGCAGCCACAATAAAATGCAGTTTGCAGCCTGATCTTCTGGGTGCTGAACTGCTCTTAAACACATGAGCACAGAGAGGTGCTCCACCACGGGATGCTCCTGTTGCAAAGTCCCCACCTTTGTCCTTTCAAGTCTGGAACGTCTCTGCTGTGATTCATGTGCAGGTGCACATCAAAACCACGTGAAAGCTGCAGCCAACAATACAAAAACCAATCTCTCTACAGAGAACAGAACAGGATAATGGCTGAAAATAATTAAACCACTTTGACTAATAGGCTGGAGATCAAAGTTTGAGTCTATCACTCCACATTCGCTATTTGAAACTAAAGAAAATATTCATGAATGGTAATTATTTCTTTTGTGAACAAAGCATGGGGAAAAACATAACCAATACATTTATATGCATAATTCATTAAAGGAAAACTTTGAACTCTGATTATTGAACCACACTAGAGACAAACTATAACTACTTATTCCTGTTCTCTAACTATTCAGTCTCTTAGCAGCCTACAACTCAGCTGAGTATCATCTCCTTTAGTGCATTAAACATAACCCCCTATAGAAACACAAACACTTCAAGCACATTAACAACAAAATGGTATCTAAATTATCAGGCATTTCTCTTAATATCACCCTGTATATAATTCCCCCATCTGTTTTACATATCTGCTCACTCTGTGCTGATTTTTTCAAAATTAGGGTTGCAAGATACCCAAGTGCAAAGCCATCCTTTACAGTGTGCCTGTGTTTCCTTCTGCTAATATGGAAACAGTCATCAACACTCATCAACAGACTTCACAGGCTCCATCCCACCATTCATTTTCTTCAACTCCCACCCAAGACCTTCTTTAGGTGACAAAATTTCTCATGTTCTCCTGACAAAAACAGTGAGACATGTAATCCCACTCCTTTTCCTTAGCACAAATAAGCACAGCAACTGTTGTTGTCCCTGCTTATAATTAGTTCCTGCAATAGAGATTACTCATACTGACCCAGGATATATGAACTATTGAGAGTCAAACAAAGAAAAAGTTAGAAGTATTGTCAGGAATAGCTCATCCTTTTCCATTCAACAATGACAAATACTCGAGCTGATCTGCAGGCTAAAACCTTTCTAACTCAACAATCCAGCAAAGCAATCACCAAACCAGCAGCAACAGTCAAGCCCTCATTCTGTTTCTGGCAGGCTGGAAATAATTACTGCTTCCTCAAATATGATTTTTTTACAGATGTAAGTGCATCCCAACCTCCAGACTAGCACACAAAAACATGCTGAGTGGCTGATTTTTGTACATAATTCAATTGCTACTGAACTGCTACAAAGGCTGGAGTTTGTGCAGAAAATGGATGCACCTCTTGAGGGTTTCTGGCTCCAAGCCAGGTACTTCATCCTCCTGTCCATTCCTGCTTCTGCCTCTGTCGGTGAACAAAAGTCAGTGACTGACAGTCAATGAATCAGGACATGGCTACACCCATAACCATCCCTGCTCATCAGCTGCAGCACAACAGCAGCTTTTCAGAATAAATTTTCAGAATTTATTTTTGTTTATGAGGTTCAGTGTTGATTCCAGCAGAGGAAAAGCCTCCAGAAGAACTAAAAATTGCCTACAGATGTAATGCCATCCTTTTTGACAGAATGGTTGAACAAATTTATACACAGTATAGGTAATATTTTTATCTTATATTAAATGCATATATTATAATTATTCCCTCGATATAAATGTCTCTAATTTCTAATTCAAAAACTAAGAGGATTTTTTTTTTATCAAGTATGCAATCTGATATTGGGTTATGCAAAATCATGCAGATCAACTCCACAAGAGCCTTTTCAGTGAGCCTGTACATTTCACAGTACAGCATCAACACAGTTGTACATCAGCCACAATACACTACTGATTTCATGAACAGTCAAAACTTCTCAAACAAGACATCATTTGGTTCTGGACTACACTTGGTGCTTGACTTGACTACAGAATCTGTAATTCCAGAAACTACAATCAAATAATCAGCTGGATAATGCAGGCAATTAAGACATTTCAATTCTTCACAGATTTTTAGTCTCACTAATAGCTGCAACCTTGTGCTTACAATTTATGGCTGGATCTTCTTGACACAGGTTGCTAAATTTCTTCATATAGTAACAGCTTAAAAGGCACTCACTTGTGGAAGAAAACTAAAGTGAAGTAATGAAAATTGCAGGAGTTAGGTAATACAGAAATAAAATATTCAGTCATTTGGTTTAGTTACCAGTGATTAAAACATTACACATCTGAAGCACTTCATTTGTATCTCAGATACCTCAAATGAAAATACATAAGTAGTCTTGTGTCATACCCACCTCCATGCTGGAATGAGCTGGAATATCTCTGGCATTCTCAATTTCAATTCCAAAAGTTTTGTGCAAAAATATCTAAGTTACATTAAACAAAAAACTTACTGGTAACTCACTGCTCCACTATTTGATCAAAGAACCTTCATAATCTTCAAATGATGAACACCACCTGTCTTAGAAATCTCTCAAATCTTGTTAAGCCAGCCTTTGAGGCATACTGGTTAAAAAAACCCAAAACCAGTCAGTGCTTCATGTTCTTTAAATAACTCCCTGACCGGTTCATCATTGTCATATGAACTAAACAAAAAGGTCTGGTCATGCCCCACTTTTAAAAAAAGACCTTTTGATCCTCCGTATTGTTCAGCCCTGAATCACTAGCTCTACACAGCATTTTCCAAACACACTTTGTTTCTTATACAAAGGGGATAGCTTACATTGAAAGACTGAAAATAATTTCTCATTAGAACCAGAAACCTGAGGAAGAAAGGTTACAAGCTTTTGTGAGCTTCATGTCTGTAGTCCACAAGCTTTGGGAAACAATTTTAAATCATAATGCAATAGCAGGCAGTACAAAAGCTTTCTCTTTTATATAATGCAATCAATAATGCAATTTCTTCCCCCATAAATCTGTAAGCATTGCAGAAGCTAAGCTCTCATAATACCATTGAAACACAAGTTAGTTCACTAAAATACTTTAAGCATCATAACGCATTAAAAAAATTGCTGTTTGTTTAAATCACAGTTTTAAAAGCCTACTTTTCCTGACATGCACTACTTTATTGAAATACCTCTATCAGGCTGCCTGCTCCACAAACACCTGACCTGTGTGGCCCAGGAGCTGTGTGCTTAGACTTCTGTCAACAGACTGTTTGAAGAGCAGTGATCAAAGTTGTCCATATTGCATAAATAATCAGTGAATCCTCTGGAGTCACTTCAGTGATGTCAGAGTGGCAACACTCAACACCACATATCAGGATCAACTCAAGCTGGTAATTAGAAGTAAGCTTACACTACCACTGCTTTTCCTGCTACACTTAAGGAAATGAATAGAGGCTTCGGTCTCAGAGAAATCCAAGCTAGCTGTTTCCAAGCCCAAGACAGAGTCTTGAAAATGCTTAACAGAGAAAGCAGAGCATCTGCCCATCTAAATTACTTCCACAACTGAACAGCTATATATGTTCAAAACAAACCAAGGGATGAATAAAGAATAATTATACTTACAAGCTTCCTCTTCTGGGAAGACTGAGCTCTTTCTGGAAAAAAAAAAGAATGAAAACCTTGAGTTAATTTTACTTTTTATTACATATTATTAATTTATTTATCAATAAATGACTGAGGTGGAATGAATAACGAGCTGGCCATTTCCCAGCACATGCTCAGTGTAGAACTGCACAGCTCTGCTGCTGCATATTCACAGTCACAGTCTGGGGTAAGAAAGTTGCTCATTTTGCCTAAACAACCATTGCCTTTGGAGTCAAAAAATCATAAGCACTCAACAGAGCAAACATAACTTTGAAATTCAAGCCTGAGCACATATAAGGCAGTAATTAATTCTGTCCTACATACCTCATCAGCATCAGACCGAACCACTTCCAGAAGTGTGGAACGTGGTGTGCCTGCAGCTGCTGCAGTATGGTCTCACACTCCCATCAAAAGGAAGAATTAATGCCATAGAGTGGATTTTGGGGGTGAATTGGGGTATTTTTTTAGACATACACATTAGCTGCGTTATGTATAATCAACACAAAATTCGAGGCCAAACACAACTTCCACTTCCCAGCAGCATTTTGCGTTTCAGCAGCACAAGCAAAGGCAGACGGGGGATTTTTGCTGTTTTTATAGCAGTCGATAGCCCGGGGGCATCCCCCGGCACTGCCCAGGCTGGACACGGTGCACCTCCCGGCACTGCCCAGGCTGGACATGGCGCATCCCCCGGCACTGCCCAGGCTGGACATGGCGCATCCCCTGGCACTGTCCACTCTCGACACTGCCCAGGCTGAACACGGCGCATCCCCCAGCCCTGTCCCCCCCCAGCCCTGGCCGCCCCAGCCCCGGCTCCGCAATCCCCGGCCCCGCCCGGCTGCGAGGCTGCGCTCCCGCCGGGCACCGCCAGGTGGCAGCCGCGGCCGCCGCCCCCGATTCTGAGGTTTTTATCCTTAAAACATCGGCACGGGCGGGACCTTGGGCCGCGCCCATCCCTGGCTGCTTCGCTTCGGCTGAGCCCAGCAAGCACCAAAGCTGCTAATACCAACTGGATGTCAGAGTGCTGATGTGTTTCTCATTCCCTCTAAGGAAAAAAAAAATCAGTTTTTTCACTGAATATTGAAGAAAAATAAATCAATAGAAAAAGAATCAAATCAGTAACATTGGTAAGGTAATCTCTTTTCCATCTTTAGCTACAGTGTTTGTGCTGACTGACAAGCCTAACAATGTTATTGACAGGCAGTGAGTGGTCTGATCAGTAATACATGGGATCTGGCCTAAACTTTTTCAGATACCAAAAACTTACAGCCACTAATAACTAATAAATAAAGAACTTACTCTTATATGCCGTTATTCTTTTCAAGTATGAGTTCTCCATAATTTGAAATTTCATTACAGTTTAACAGTACCAAGCAAATTCCATGTGTGAATTATCACAAGGCTGACAGCTTACAGCATCGAGAAATAAATTCCTGTCGTCAGACAAATCTGTCAAGATCTAATCAAAACACTTCAAGTGCGTAAGATAATAAATCATTAGCATCTATAACAGGTTGTGTGGTTTATATTCTAAAAAAGGTACTTCTTCCACTCTCATTTGCTAGAAAGAATTAGTTTCCAACTGTGAAGCCTATGTAGCAAGGACAGCTTTTTGCTACTGCAAATTAATAAAGAACAGGTAAGATACAGGTATTGTATGTTATTCTGCTTCTGTGGATAGTGTGTTACTTAGACATGCATATAAATCTCTTCCATCATATGAGCAGCTGTATTTAATTTATGCTTTTTAAAGAAGATGGCACCTCTTGGCAGAAGGCACTGTTTCTATTCAAATGACGTATTTCTGTTTATTCCAACACAGTAAGCCCCAGAAATTTTTAGAATGTATGTATAAAGCTCTGGAATTTCATAGTACTGGATGAAAAAGCAGAACAGTGACCTTTAAATCTCTCTACCTACCTTCTAGTTTTTTAACTTCTAGGGTTCATTTTCACAAGCTTTGCTCTAGTCATTAGAGCTGAAAAGTCATTTAAAGAGAGAACACTCCCTTGCAGCAGCACAGCTCTGGTAATTGTGACTTGTAATTACCAGACATACATCACAAGAAACACGATCCAGGAATAGGAATGGACAAATCCTTTCCTTTACAGAATGCTTGCTTTACTCAAAAAATATGACCTTTAATACTTCCTATAATGTAGGTGATTCAGGATTAAACGCATGCAAGGTTAGGAGGAGGACTGCCTGGGGCTTTGTTCCTGAAAGCATCCCTTGGAAACCAAGTTTCCAAATAAGGAAGGACCAAGTCCTAGCAGATGACATCCCAATGCAATTGAAATATTATCCTATCCATGTAGGAATTGTCTTCATTCTGCACCTCCACCTTGACAAACACAATGCAGCTGTGGAATCAATAGGCAGTAGTTCACATTTAATACTACTGTGGTCTTGACAACAAAGAGCACAATCAAAACAATCAATTTTTATACCTGTTGTTCCACTATGCCTCATTTCATGTTAGTCTTAAAATCCCCTTCACAAACCGTAACAGCCACACAGCCCATCACATCCTGGCCTCTGCAGCACTTTCCCTGTCCTCTGGAGAAATGACAATGCACCCTCACAGCTCAAAGTTGGTAACAGCCCCTATAATCCCCCAAAACAGACCATGAATGGCGGGACCAAGGCAAAAGCACCAAAGCTGGACACTACACAACCACAAGCAGTGTAATGATGAGATTTGCTTTTCCCAAATCACCAGGGAGTTTGTGAGTGAAGTTACATCCCAGAGAGAAAACGCCTGGAGATGGAAAGGAGGGAGCAGACTGCAGACAACTGCTGAGCTATTTCCTGTTTGAGGATGCCCACTGCCAGGAGAACACTGCAGATCTCCAGGGTATCAAGTGCACAATGAAAATGCCTCCCAGAGATGGGGATACACCCACAGGGTCAAGACTCAGCTGGGTCTTAAGACAGCTCAACACTTCAATGTGTGCAATGGGACCAACTGAGAGTTTGTATCTTAGAATGACAGGGTGATTTCAAACCTATGAAGTAGCACTACAAAAACAATGAGTCAATAATTACGAAAAATGTAAGAGAAAAGTCCAACAGCATTTCACAAGCACCCTATAAAGGCTAAAGTCTACTTCAAATCATATATAGTATCATTTATAGTAGAGATTAAATGGTTTCGTTAGTAAATTGTGAGGTAGGTGGTATGATTTAACTGGTTTCCACTCACACCACAAAGGAGTTTGGCATTACATGTCCATGTATCCTGAAAAAATAAATCACATTTTAAGAGGTGAGATAACTAATAAAAGAGTGCTGAGCTGTAACTACTTGGTCTGAAACACTATTTACAGGGTGTAGCTGTAATCCTTTCAGTATGCTAGTTTATCCAGAAAGGCATTTTTCATTTAAGACCACCCTTCTGATGAGAACAACACATGAACCTGCAAGATTCCAAACTGCCCCTTCCAACAGCACATCTGCCTCCCTGAGCACTTGTGCTGCCAGTAGCTATATTTATATTACCATTATTACTCCAGCCAGCCTCCATGCTGCCACCTGCTCTCTAGGTCAACAATATAACCCTCAAAACAGAGGCTTACATTTATATTTGATTTATATGAAGTGCTAAATAGCATAAGAATGTTTTAAAATACTGGTGCACATTATTCACAAAGAACTTTCAGAAGTGGAAATAAAGAACTACTTTCACAGATCCTAAAAAATAAGGAGTGTATTAAATCTTGCAGTACCCAAATGACAAGAACAGACTGTTCTGAAAGTTAATTTTTTGTACCAGTTCCACATTTCAAGGCATAATTATTAAACATGCAACTTGATCTCTACATGACAAAAGAAGCAGCAGATTTTCAGACAAGCAGTTAAAAAGGAACCTTGGGAAAGAAATTCAGCATCACGGAATTTATAAAAAGCTGATGCAAATATCTGCCTTCAAAAGAGTTCCTTATATTTCCTTTTATCTTAAGTTCATCACCTCAATCATGAGGCCATAAAATCAGTTGGACACCATATCATGCTACAGAAGAGGTTTCACAATAGGACTCGATCCTCATTTTACAGGCTGCAAGGAGGCTAAAAGAGAAAAAATACCAGCCATTTTAAAGATCATTTTCCTGTTTGCAAAATATATTGCTTAGTACATAAATATTGAAAAATTTATTCAGTTGTGGTTTTCTTTTTTTTTTCTATACAGAAAACAGGAACGTTTCAGGCAGCAGGAAGAGTGCTGGTTTTCTGCAAAGGTGCGTGCACACAATATGGAGCGGAAATAAAGTCTGGAAATCTATTTGTTCACTGACCTACAATACAACCCACATCGTGCCAGCAGATACGTTATGTTATAAAAGTGTAAAAAAACAGGAACCCATCACTCAAATTTGTCACTTTCTCTCAGTCTTGTAATTTGTCCTTGAATATGTATCTGCGCATATGGCACAGACCCACAGGCAAAGTTGGATGCTGGAGCCTGCACTGATGGCAGCTTAAATGGAGTCCTTGCAAATTAAAATGAGAACCATCACCACACAGGATGTTCCATATTTTTGCCAGAGCAGACAGCATGATTCCTGAGATTGCTTTTGACCTTGGCTCCCTTGCAAGGTAGCTCACTATCGTATCAGTTGGGACAATAGACAAATATTTTTACAGCCATAAGAGCAAATACATTTCAGTTAATAAGTTAATATTTCACAGATGATGAAATTCCACTGACAGTCAGTGACCTGGTACCATGCACTCTTGTTTTAATTTTTTTTTCCTTTGCTGACTATGTTTGCTTTAGGGTGTACTACCAACCAGCAGGGGATTAATTAAATCTCCTTCTATACATAATCATTTGCATTACAGAAATGATATAATGAGGGTTGGAATCTCCAATTCTGATGGAAAGTACAACCTGGCCGTGCAAGGACAAACTGTAATCCATCCATCAGATTAACAGGAAGGAATTTTTCATGGTGATTAGGGGAAAAAAAGAAACCACCCCATGCTAAGCTTTTCTTTCTCCTATCAGAATCTGTCAGGAAAAATAATTTCCTTCTTTTCACCATATCACAGTAAATGGTTATTAAAACCAGCACTTCTCAATTTCTCTGTCTAGAAATGATTACATCTGAACTTGTTTCCCAAACTCATCAGTGAAGAATTTTAAACAGCAACACTAAAACCGTATCTGTACTGAAGGTCAGATGAACCTATGGAATATGCTGCAGATATTTTCTGTAATTTACTGACTTTTTAGAAACTAAATTCAGGATCATACTGTTACATCATCTGCTTAGCTACAGAGATACTTAAAATACAGAAAACGAATACCCAGCCTCTTGCCAATACCATTCAAAATATTCAGAGGACACGGATTTAAATTCCCAGACCTTTCTCTGCACTCTACTGAATTTATGTCTGCCATCACATAAATTCTGAAATGCCATGGATAACTTAGTCCATATTCCCAGTACCAGCCAAACTGCCTGGAACCACCCTTTCCTAAGAAATCTCACCTTCATGGTGGCAAAGTGCCACAGCCTCCAGAAAAACGTGTGTGACACCAGAATAGTTAACAGTGTATCTGTTCACCCAGTGCTACCCTAAACATACTATAAGTTCAAAGCAACATAAATTTATTGTTTCAATTCATTTTCTACGTCAACAGAAGTTGCATGACAACAAAAATGCCATTTGCAACTATTCTAACATATAAAACCAAATGGGGAAAAAACCCTCAGCTGTTTAACTTAAACAGGCAGCCCTATTTCTCTAAATATTCAGTATATATCAGTCTTTCGACCCACAGGTCACGAATCAGCAAATGATGCATTTCATGCTTTTAGATCTTCCAGCCTTTCTTTTCTCTTCAGCTTAGAAATCCCTTACTAGTCAGCAAAATAAAAAGCCTTTGGATTTATTTCAAATTAGAGCTACTGCAGGAGGAAATAAAGCTAAAAAGCCCTTTAAACTTTAAGCAAAATTCTCAAATACAGCAAATTATTTTTCCTCCCCCACCAACCCTTCTGACTGGGCAACAGAAACTTACTCTTTGGTAAGCAAGGCCAAGGATTCAGGTCACATCTGTGCATTAACCTGTCAAGAATATATGTGACCAGAAGCTTCCCACTAACCTTTCATATCACTTAACCTCAGGGCTTTCCATAAGATTGTGGATTTTGGTTACTTGACCTGAAATAATTCCAGAATACATCTCAAAACAGGCAAGAATTCACACTTCCCTCAGAATATTTTCAGTGCCCACTCCCATGTGTATATATATATAATATATATATATGTATTTTAGTAAGCTGGAGTGTCTACTCCATATTTTGTACATTACATCAGGGTTTCCAGCCCAAAATACAACATTACACAGAGCACACATGAGCCACAGCTCATGGCAACAAACGGGACTGAAACCACATGTCACAGCTTGGACTGGCAAGTGACAATAAAAACAATGGATGCAAACCACATTCCCAAGGGATGAAGGGAGAGCTGCCCAGCCCCACGAAAAGCCACAGCTTTTCCACAGCTGCTACAGATCAGTGGGCTGAGCTGCCCAGGGCAGGGTGGCACCCACACATCCCTCACCAGCCAGAGCAATGAGTGACTTGCAGTCCTCCAACTCTCATTTCCTCCACAGGGTTCATTCCTATCTCTGCTTCTCAGGGCCAGGAGCACAGGGTCACTCTGATTTCATGCCCTCAGTCCAGCAGAAGTCTCTTTCTTCCCATAGTAAAGACAACCCCTAGTTTTATATTCGATCCCAAGCTTTTCAGCTGTGGTTAAACAGGGAGTGGTTTCTGAAAATTAAGACAACCTCTGAGAACCCTGGTCACAATAACAGGGGTACAGTAACTCAGGTGTTCAATCCTTAGACATCAGCAAACTAATTTACTATTAACTTGATTTTTTCCTCAACCAACTATAGAAGCAGCCGTCTTCAAGTACACATGCCAAACTTACTTTTAAATATTACAGGGCGCATAAGGGATAATGTTTTTAAGGTGCAATTTCACTAGCAGGAAAAAGTAATATTAAATATTACAGCTTGAATTTTGCAACCCAGACTCCTAGATATGATGCAGAAGCATAGAATAAAACAGCAGAGCAGAAGAAAAACTGTGAATTTACTCTCCTAACAGACAATCCATAAATTGCAACACCAGTAGCTCCAGAAGACCATTATGATAACTTACTCCCCAAATTAAACAACAGAGCAACCCAAAGAGTGTGTGTGTGTGTGTAGCAACAAAATAAAAAGTGAGACACATGGCAGTCCTCTGTAAATAAAAGGTTATACTTTAAAACCTGAGAAATAACACCAATAATAAATGCTCCAGATCTTCCTTACATATTTTTTACAAATTAGCCTAAAGGCAAAGGAATACTGAGAGTAATAAAGCACACAGCTTAGACAGCTCATTAATCCTTCTCATTACTTAATTCTAGTTTTACAAGGCCATGAAGCAGATTCCTGATGTGTGAAAGAACCTGCCCAGCACTGAACAGTCATCCCAAATAATGGGAGCAACTGTTCAAAATTCTCTCTCATTTTGCCAGACGGCGCCAGTTTCAGAAATTTAAGTCAAAAGGTCACGTTCTGCAAAATTTTAGAAAATGCAGGAAAGACTCTCATCTCAGAGCTGTATGGGACTGCAGCTGTAATGCTATTGTTAGAAACCACTCTTAAAATTACTCTGTCTTGACTTGCACCAAAAATTCCTTCAAGACTGGGCATGCAATGGTCACAAGGAAACAGTCACAGCTGCTAAAAATGCCAAGAGCATTACAAATAAACAAATCCAGTTTTGTTCTCTCCCTTGTAAGCTCATACTAATATTAATCTATGATTAAGTCAGTTGACATTTCTACTATACACACATCTACTCCTTGAAAGGTTGTTTCTAGACAAATTAACTGTCATCAAGGCTACCTGACAACCAATTTGATTCATAAAACTCTTTAAATATCCCTTGAAAGCAAATCACCAAGCCCAACAAAATTTTGATGAGTTCAGAACCTTTCTGGTTTATCCTCCATAAAAATTATATAAAACAATGAGCATCTCATGAAAACTCCAGGCCTGGCTCATCAGCTCATATCCACAGACCATGAACAAAAATCAAAAGTTACCCCCAAAATTATACTGAAATATATTTGTATTATAGTATATTAAAATAAATTGGACATTCTTCAATACCATAGTTGAAGCAACAAAAGGCACATGGTCAGTTCAGTGTTAACGTCAGCAGCAGGTCTCTCCCACTAGTCCAAAGTCTGTCAGGCTGGTTTCTCACCAACTCCCCAGTCGTAAAGTGTTTGAAAGCAAACAGGCAGAAATTAAATTTGGTGATTGTTTTTGAGAGGCACTCCCCATGTCTCCAATTGCTTTGTCAATGTTAGGCCAAGACTTGTGACACATCAACAGAATTTTATCTTTACTGTCCATTTCTCAATTAATTTAGACAAAAAGAAAAATGTTTCAAGGCCAGTGTTGCCAGACAGCTGGACAGGTTGGCCAGCCCCAAAATAAGGCCAAGTTTCCTAATAGTAAAGCTCTGGGAAAAAGTTCCAGGGAAGAGAAACCTTTTAGTTCCTCAGAAAGCCTCAACAATAAAGGCTTCCATCCTTCCTTAAAGCTGCATCAAGTTCATTCCACACAGATATGGGAAAACACTCTCAGAAATTGAAAGCATAAGCAATCAATTTTAAAGATATTTAGTAATTAGTCCTAAAAGGAATTCCAAGCAAATAAAGCTCCCTTGCCTTCATCTAGTTTATGACTGATAGCATCTGTAACCTCACGCGGCATCCATTAAGTTCAGTAGTTAATTACATCTGCTCTGACTGGACATTATTTACAGAACAAGCAGATGTAATTTTCCACTGCTTAGCTAAGCTACATGAGGCACTTCAGCCTACCCCTCTCAAATCACTGCTTCTCACAAAAACACGGAAGGAGGAACAGACAGGCTGCTCTGATCATTTTCTGCAAAGGAATAGTTACAGGCCATCATCCACTTAATGAAGAAATCCACATGCTGAGCACCATGTGAAAATGTGGAATAATCAGAGCCAGACAGTATTTACACCTTTGTAAGCAAACAAGAGAATTTTAACTCCTCTTTCTGCCCTCAAAAGTGAGTAGTCTCTGATATTGCTTATGCCTGCTGGGCTTCACACTGGAACATAAACCCTTGACAAAAGTGATGAAAGAAAGGGCTCTGTTGCTTCATTCCCCAAAAATAAATACTTCTTTACACCAAAGGCAAAACCCACAGATATTTGACATTTACACATATCATGTGTATAGGAAGAGATAGTCATCCCCTGGAGATATAAGGTGGTTACACACCTAGCATTACTCATTTCAGTTATAACACAACTTTTTTATTACTAGTTCTGAAAAACAATAATTTCAGTGAAAAAAAAAACAAACATAAAATTGGAACATGCTTTCTCATCATATTTCACACATACTTTCAAACAAGTTGGTGGGGTTTTCTTCTGCTTAGGCATATTTAAATTCATCATAAAGACATAAATACATTAGAAAAAAGTAATTAAATGGTGCTCTCAATTTCAGTGAGACAGAACTGTAATAATCACCAAGTGAACTCTAATTTTAAAATTACAATCTTATATTAACTTCAAGGGTTCAACCGTGTGACAATGCGCTGAGGTGGAATATAAAATGGGAAACTGCAAAGTGGTGCTAGGCCAAACTCAGCATTAATTTACAGATCAAACCCAATGTGGGGGAAGTTTTCTACTGGTATAGATAAGACAAACTTCAGGCTTAGAAGAGGCAGAACATATCACTCAAAAGCAACATTTATTGCTTTCATAATGAAAGACAGGTGAGCTAGGAACCACAGAAACTGACCAACCTCATCCCTGGGCATATTTTTAAATAACCACATCCAGCCCTGTCCTTCAGATATATCATAAATTCTGCAAATGTCAAGAGAACTGAAGTTTTTGGATCACTCAGATTTCTCCTATGAAAAAACATGGGATACATCTAAGCACCTTTTACAGATTTATTTATTAACAACCTTACATTTAATATAGTTGGATAATTGAGGTTTACTCAGTGCCAAGAGATCTGTTTCAGAGTAAAGAAAAATTCATCCCCAATTAAAGCAGTGGTAAAATACAGGCACTCACTCCCAAAGCACAGATTTGAGAAAGTGCAGACTGTGCCTAATGACTTTTAGTTCTGATGGGCGATTAGTGTGCTCCGTAATGGACTGACAGAAACAGCTGATTGTATTACAAGGACATGTTCTGGCTAGGATTCTCTTTCTGTTGCATTTAAATTACAAATATGGACTCTCCTGAAAATACATCAAGACAAAAGATATTAATCAATATCTAAAACTTCTGCCTTCTGTCCTTTACCATACTTCAAATTAGAACAAGCACTGACTTCATCACCAGGAAAAGCCTTGCAGGTACTCAGGACTGTCTGTACTCTAATTCCTCTTCTGTACATTCCTCTTCATCCTCTACTCCTTTTAGAAGAAACTGCAACATTTTTTTTTAAATCCAGCTGTTGGCTTCAAAGTCAGGTTTTAAGGTATATTCCTGTTTGCATTTATGGGCACAGAAAAAATTTCCAAGGACTTCACAAGACCTGAAAAGTCATCACAAATTGTCACTGAACAGTCTCTTTCTTCAAAGATGATTTGGGAAGGGGTTTTTCCTCAACTTGATAGGTCTCAAAACTGTAAGTCCAATCAATGGCCTTGTTCACACTTTCAGGTTGAATTCAATGCATGATTAAAGCATTCAGCTCAGAATAGCTTCTGGGGAGCCAAAAAGTCTTTAATACAATGTTTTTAACTCGACGTCTGTAATGTACTATAGGAGAACTCGAATACCAGAACCAAAGTCCCTGCTCCTCTGATACATATTTCATAAAAGCAACAAAAAAAGCTACTCACAGTGGAAAGAAAAAACAGCATGGAAACTGCAAACTATCTAACAGGCAAAAAGCCTCAGTACATCGAAGCATTTAAGTACAAAAGTAGTGTGAGCACCTAAAAACCAGGTCTATACCTCTGCACAAGCTTTCCCACTGTTGTTTTTGAAGTTTTGTTGTAATTTTCTTTTGTCTATCCCACCTCACTAACAATCAGCCCCAACTCAACAGCTTTTTTCAGAGCAGAAGTTACAATTTTGACGTGCTGCTATGTGCATTAGAGGACTTCCCATACAAAGAATGTTTGCTGTGGACAATAAAATAATTCTTAGGATGATAACTAATGAAAAGAAAAAACCTTATGAGACTTTGAACTGAACTAGTTACACTTTTGTTTGAGAGGGACCAAACTGCAAAGAAATAATGAAAAAGGTGGAAGTTTAGTGACCATCTGTGAAGACCTAACCTAAATAGCTTTCAAAGAGTGACTCAAGGTTTCATTTCCTGATAGCAACCATCTTCCCATGGTATGATAAATTATCTTCTTCATCAAGAAAATTCTTGGTTTATTTCCCTTGAATGTTTAACTCCTTAATCCCTATTTCAACAATGTTTTCTCTCAGGCAGTGCTACCACAAGCTGTACTGGTGCTTCCAAATTCTCACAACAGAAATGCAACCTCAGCAGCCAGAACAAAGGATTAGTAAAAGCATTAAAGGGATCCTGCAAAATCATTCAGTGCATACACAAAAATTGAATGAATTTCACTAATTCTCCTCCAAACGTAAATCCTGTGATAACTGACAATTTTCATTTCAATAAAACAGTTTAGGAACTGGTAAAATAGTTCCAATGTGGTCTGACTGCAACAGGCTCAAAGCTCTTTTAACATATTTCACTTTTTCATTTCTCACAGAGTGAAAAGTACAGCAAAGAAAAGGCAAGATGGTGATTCCCATTTAAATCCTATTCTTGGACCTGAAATGCTGCTCCAAATTCACCACTGTATTTTAAGCATTTCGGTTTACTTAGGAGGAAAGAAACTTTGAAGGTTTAAAGATTTATGCAGACTTTGTACTTGTTGAATTCAGAATTTTAACACCAAAAAGCAAACCCACCATCTAGTCAAGGAATTACAGATTACTGGCTATAGGGGGATTTCTCTAACACACACACCCCCAAAACAAACCCAGTGCAGCTCCTGGGTAAGTTCAGATTTACATATGTGCTATGTGGCAATTTAGACTTAACATCTCAAATTATCTTTTCTCACTTACATGATTTTTAAAAAAAGGTGTGTCACAGGTACCACTTTATTTTCACTGTTTCTAATTCCACAGTAGCTTCTTAAATAATGAATGTTTCTTTTCTGCCCATCACTTACTTCCATAGAAGCATTTATCTTCAAAACAAATTTAAGAGTCAGGTTAGTATTTATTTAAGAAGAATCCTACGATGGCTCACCTGGACACAAGAACTATCAGAGGTTGGGCAACAAAAATATTTAAAAGCGGTTTTTCAGATGTAGTGAGCCTGGTGTCTTACTAGGTAAGGCCCTGGGAAGGTCTGTTGCTTTGTTAACATGGTGTTGTGTTGTTTTTCAGATGAAGGTAAAGCAACTCAAGTCGTATTCTCTCCCCCGCTTGAAGCTGTAAGAAGCTGCCCAGCATTTATGTCCAGAGTGCTTAAATTGCTATGTACAGCCTGCTTAAAAAAATAAAATCAATAGACATTATGCCTACTTATTTAAAAATCAATAGACATTATAGATTAATAAAATATTCTTTTCATTTTCCCATTTTCATTGTATTCTAATTGAATATTTATAGCCTCTCTACCCAAGTTTAACATTAAATGCAAATGGACAGAGAGCATTTAAATGTGTACTGGTTCTAGGAAGCAGAACCTGTACAAACTTGAAAGAATTATTTGTAAAATTACCATACTGAGGAGTCCAAAACCTTTTTTTTTAACCTTAATACTTCAAACTTTCCTAATTTCACTGTACTTAAATAACATTCCACTTCCTGTTCAGACCTAGAAGCTATCAAAGCAAATGACTGACCAAAACAAATGTCCATTAATTTCAATGGAAAAGGTGGGAAAATAGGTTCAATGCAGCGTCTGAAAATCTCCATCTATGGCTTCCTTCACGCCTAGAAGCTTTTTGCTCCACAGATTCAGGAATTCCTATCTAAGCAACTAAGTCTCCAGAGCCTGGGAAAAGGCAGAGAGTAAAAAAAGGGCTCAAAAAGCCAACAGGCAAATAAACAATGTAATAGCAAGATACAGGAAACGGAAATGAATCTGTCTACAATGCCAGGGAGCTACCATGTTCAATACCAGGCATAAAGCAAAACAGAACTTACAAGTGCTTCTACAGTAATTCTTGAAGCCTGAAAAATAAAACAAAAGTATATTTGGCATCAAACAGCCACCCTCTGTAACAGGCATCCCACACACCTGCCCACAGGAGGATAATCTATGGGACAGTGTTGTCAGTATTTACTTATCAGGATTGATGGATTAGGTGTGGGAGCAGGGAAGATTCTCTGCAGATGAAATTTACCAGGATAAAAATATTACAGAAGAAATGCATCAGAGAATCTCTTTGGGCAGGAAACCCAGCCTGTAATAGCCAAAAATACAGTTCCATGGCTGTGCTACCAATTCTCAGTTCAAGGCAACGGCAACAATCAGGAAACATTACATACGATCAGGGAAGCTGCAAAGTTAGAACAAGTCACAACAGTGGAAGTTTTCAGCCTGGGCCAGTGCTTCACCAGGGTAATGGGAGACCAGTCTGAACTCCAAAAAGAGATGCTATTTTGGGTTTGTCCTAGCCTTCTACATTCCTTTTAGTGCCCACAGCATGATTCTGTCTTGATTGGGGTGCAGTTTTCCTCCTGGGCAGAAGTCTTCACTCCCAAAGAGTTGATCAGCTCCCACCACACCTAATTCCTTCTTTTTACTCCGTTATGTTGTCCACACATGTGGGCTGCTAATCTCTTGTCTACAGATTCTCCCCATACAACTAGCAGGTGTTATAGAAAATGTTATCACAGAAATCTTCTATTTCAATGGCCCACTTGGCAACCTCAAGTTACCCTCGAATCATCCCTCCTTGAACCTCCCACACAGAAACCGAGTTAACTGCATTTATTCACAGAATCACCCACTATCACAATCAGCTTCCCCTTATCCCTGGGGATATCACCTCTGCTGCAGGAGACTCCTCAGTACAGAAGGATGCAATGACACTGTCTGGAAGGTGGATCTGGTCCAAAAGGTCAGGTCCATCAGCAGTAGCAGAGCAGAGAGGGTGCCCCTGTGCTGTCCCTGCAGGTCTCACCTCTGAGCCTCTCTACTAAGTTTGTCTAGTTCAATTACTTTAAGAGCAAACCTGAGCTCCTTGTGCTGAGAGCTCCTTGAACCACACACACAAATGCACTGAAGACCTGCTCCATCATGTGGTCTGAATTCTCTGCAAAAACTGGAGAACCCTTCACTTAGAGACCAGATTTTTACTTGTATCTTGTGTTTAACAATGTGTTAGGTACTAGAACCTGATGCTAATTAAGCTTCTCCTTTACGCAGTAAACTTACTCTCTTCCACTCTGTTCTACTTTTATTAAGTAAATTGGAAATAGGTGAGATCTTTCCAAAAGCAAGTTTGGGTTTTTGAGTTTATGGGCTTCTTCTTAAATGCTGACTTGAGGCATTCTCTCCTTGCTGATGACAGCCAATCTTTTTGTTGTCCCCTGTTCTACATACGAATTAGAAATTTCTTTTACTTTCACTCCTGCATCTCAGAACTGGTTAGGCATTCTCAGTATCCCAGCTGATCAGGCAGAAGGCTGGCTAATGTTGTAGGTGCTTCAAAAATCTTACACACAGAACTAAAAAAAAAAACCCCAAACAACCAAAGCAGAAGTTCAAAAGTGTGTTGTTATTTCATTACAGCAAAATGTTAGATAGAAGTTTGAGATTTGAGTTTTCCATTTAGATTGAGTTTTCCTAACTTAATTCCAGCACACAATGCAATAGCAGATACTGCACAGAACCAAACGTGGATTTCCTGTAAATCCTGGCAGTGTGAGGAATTTATCAGGCGAGTGGTCAACACAAGGCCAGAAACAGTATATACACAACTACTCACACACCCACATACAGCCAAACTAGCATTAATTTGAAAAAGGACAGAAGACAAACTGTGAAGACAATGGACAGCTGTAATTGGGGAATAAAAGGCAAACAGGCTGTTAGGCAGCATCAAGAACGGGCTGGAACGTAATATGGAAATTATTATAATGGCATTAGCTCAATCAGAAGCACATCAGCAGCTATGATGCCATGCCTGGTTCTGGGTATGTTATTCACAAAGAAAAATCCCAGACTCCTGGCTAAGACAGCTTGCTACTACTCTTGAAATTCATTTTCCTATGGAATACATACTTGAGGCTAAAACTAGAAAAAACCCTCCAGCCACCACCGAACAAGTATTCATCAGAAAGGAAATAACTTGTCTTTCCAGCCAAAGGAGGAGAGGAATCTTCAAATGCCTGCAGTGTGACAGCACTGCCTTCCAAAGCTCAGCAAGGAGTGCCTCCAGTTTATCTAAAATGAATATTCAAATGCTGGCAGCCATCATTCCAGCAAAAGAAGTCTTTGGCTGCAGTGAGGACAGTCTCATGGATTAATTGAGGGAAGAATTCCCACAGAAGGAAAGCTACTCAGAACAAAGGACAATGCTGGCACAAGAAATGATGCATACAAATAGGTGTATACTCAAAATGGAAACTAAAAGTTTCTGATTTTCAGAAGACTATGCTTGTAAAACAGTAGCAATGAAGTGCTTAAATTCTCCGTGGTCCTAAAGAGATACAATTGGACAGTGTATATACATTATTTCCTACATACACACTATTTCTATGAACACACAGACACAAAAAAATTCTGTTTTCCTGGGATAAATGGAAAGATGACACATTTCGATTTGTATATATACGAACTTCAAAGACACCACAACAGCAAATTTTGTTCCGATGCACCACAGATTACAGTATTGTTTCAAACACCTTCTTTTACAACTGACTTCTTTCTTTGGAAAACAAAAGGCTTGAAAGCCACAGGTTTCTGGAATGCATTTTCTAGATGTGCAATTTATGAAGGCATTCAAAAAAAGCCTACAATATATATAGCAGGCAAACTGTGAAGGCTTAGGGCAAGAGGAATTTTCCTAATCTGCTTAAGCACAGGATTTTTTTAGTGGCAACATGGCTGCTGCTATATGCCTGTGTCTCCCTGTCCTAAGCCTGTTTGCTTTTTGTTTTCTGTTCAGTTTGATTCTCTGGGGGGGCTTAATTGTTTTTTGTTTTTTCGTCTTCATGGTAGGATTCCTTTATTATCTGATTTTACGGCTGCCATTGCCATTTTCTGTGGGAGCACTTTTTTGTTTGTTTTACGGCCCACCTTCAGTGAATCCTCTTTAGTACAATCAACCTTTTTGGCTTTTTACTCCACTCCATTATTCTACTGCGCTACAGTTTACTTCTGAGGGATTTGCTGCAAGACTCTCAGCCCCAATTTCCAGCAAATGAGGACTACAGAAGGATTCATCTGCTGATGATACACAGAAGTCTCAGCTGAAATACTTTTAATGCCACAAATATGTCATTTGGGATGGATAGAGCTAAATCACCACATCTTTTCACAAGAGGCTGCACTCCAGGAGTAGGAATCAAACCCTTGAAGACACTGTGGATCAGGATTTTTTCCAGGCAAAGGAAGAGCTACCAAGAATCCAAAGGCTTCATCATTTGACTGCCATTCCACCAGTAACTATTATGAGCTGTTACTTCAGGTTTTTGCATCTCTAATCACTGAGGTTTTCACCACTGAAAAGCGAATTAGCAAATTATGTTAACCAGTGAAAATATTTACTTGAATTTTGACTTGGTTATTAAATTTCATATTGCACATACTTATGATATGGACTTTGGAAATACACTGGTTGATTAATCTCCACTATTAATGCTGTAACAGCAGAGTGACAGGTCTCACCTGAACGTCTTCTGGAGAAGAAGATACAATCTTTCTTAACTGAGAAAGGATTACTTCAGATCTAACTGACTGCTGGCAGTGCTGTTAATGCATCAGCATCTTGTATTACATGGAAAAATTAAAATTATAATTCTATGTACTTTGGAGAAAGTTCTACTTTGTCCAGCATCAGGGGACAATGGGAGCTATCCTGCTTTTCTTTTAGCATTAGTTTGTTATTATGTTTTGTGCATTAGAACACAACCTCCCACGTCCAAAAATCAATTTCTTGTAAAATTATTTCTTTTCTCCATTGAAAGAGAGAGAATTGTTTTTAGCAAGTGATCGTATTTAATATTTTGTTGTTAGTGACAAACTGTAGTTACTATTGCAACCTCAGTGGCATGTTGGCTGCCCTTAAATATTGCAATTGGGTTTTTCCATTGTTTCAAACTGTCCTTGAGGAACAGCATAAATGGTCTTATTTCTCAGTTAATTCTCAAACTGTCTCCAAACCAAGCCATGGTCGAATGACTGGAGGTGATCAGGTAAGGACAGGACACAAAGCTGCCCCATCTCAGTCAGATGCAGTAGGTGGCCACATGCACAGCTGCAAGTCCATTAAAAGCCTTACTTACATTATCTTAATTAACTTCCTTAACACTTGCCTGCCCTGGTGAAATTCATCTGAAGTTGAAAGCTGACTTGTGTTTCTATTTGGACTCCAAAATTGGAATTATGTTCTGTTTCAATTTGAAACTCCATCAAATTGACAGCTTTGTCTTTTAACAGTCGAGATCAAAATAGCACAGATGAATTTTTACCTGTATCAAAAAACAGGAGACCTAATTCACATTAGTAACATTAGTACTTTTCTTGTATTGTTAGTATTAATGTTTGTATTTTTCTCATTGAGCTAATACTGCACATTGTTCCCTTATCATGTCAGTCTTGTGGCATTAGGTATTTTGTAAGTGTTCTATTTCTTCTTTGATACTCATATTTTTACTTTAAGATTTTCACAAGCTGATCTCCATGTTATGATTTTTTATTTCTGCAAGACAACTCATACAGCTATTACATGAGTTCTTTAAGGAATTATGATTCACATTCTGATATCTCTTACACTATTTAACATGTGTCAAAATAAATAGTAGAAAAATCCTTTTTAATGCAAAAGAATATCTGCATGGATATTGCACAAATCTTTATCAACCGAAATACTATTTGAAGATTTCCATTCCAAAGCAATTACCACTCCTGCAGAAGAAAGCAGCTGATGAAACAGGGGGCAGAAAAGATCAGTACTTAATCCATTATCACATCCCAGTAATGCTAATCTAGGTGTAAGATTAATTTGGACTTCAAACATATTAAAGCAGCAAAATAAGATTTGCTTCCAGAAATGTTCAAAAGACAGTATATCCATATGATCATATTCAACATTTACTGCAACCTTTCGTCCATAATAAGAATTTGAAACCAACTCAGATGTTTAATAAAAGATAATACAAATAGATGATGTCTGGAATCACTTACAGGACCCAAACATGGATTTTAATATGGGAAACCAAGCTTAATGAGATCGTCTTTTCTGACACAGCAATTAAAACACAAGAAGCATATTTTCAAAGGAATCTCTTCAGAATTTCTCTCATGGAAACTTATTCAATTATTTGGATGTAGCATTTTGTGGGTTTCCACCTATGAGGTTTCTATTCTTTTTAATTTTGTGTTTTTCCCCTAAGAACTTGACAGTTACTTGATACATCAATTTTAAAAACATTTGGTTTAGCCTGCCTGACCTTAGAAGTTGATGTATTATTTCTAAAGTAATTTTTTCCAAACACAACAATTCAATAACCTACCAGCTTATTTCACAGCAGCAATGGTGAATAACCTCTAAGCATCTTACTACTGTTAAATCTAGTTTCTACTTTTTTGTTTCTCTGACTTTGATTTCTGTTTAACTTACAAAGGCAAAAAATTCTTAGTAAGTTGACATGTATCTCCTTTTACTTGGGATTTCATACTGCTCAGTTTACCTGCCACTGACACAAGAACTCAGTTCACTGTAACAAGAATTAACATTGTGCATAAAGATTCTCATGGGAAGGCATTGAAAGGCTCTGGATCTTCTGGGTTCTTACAGTTCCTACAGCCTGGCATTTGGATTTCATCCTCCTGCCTCCCTAATTTTCCATTAACTTCACAAAGTTCTCACCCAGGCTCAAATGTATACTTGTCTTTTATACAGCTCCATGTCCCTCCTGTGCTGGGGACTCCAGAGCAGGACACAGAGCAGAGCAGAGGGGAAGAATTCCCTCCCTCCCCTGCTGCCCACGGGGCTCTGGATGCAGCCCAGGACACGTCTGGCTCTCTGGGCTGTGAATTCCCACAGCTGGGGCATGTCCAGCCTCTCCCCCACCAGCACCCCCAAGTCCTCTGGGCAGGGCTGTTCTCCATCTGTTATCTCCCAGCCTGGATCTGTGCTTGGGATTGCCTCAACCCATGTGCAGGACCTTGCACTTGGCCTTTTTGAACCTCATGAGGTTCTCACAGGCCCATTTCTGACACATGTCCAGGTCCCTCTGGAGGGCATTGCTTCCCTCCAGTGTGTCACCCACTCCACTGAGCGTGGTGTCACCAGCAAACTTGCTGAGGGTGTCCTCAACCCAACATCACCAACAAAGCTGTTAATCAGTCCCAGTACCAACCCCTGAGGAAACCCCTCGTCACTGGTCTCCACTTGGACATCAAGCCACTGACCACAACTCTGAGTGCAACATCTATTTCAACTTTCATTCTTCTCACATTACCACATTTTTAATTAAAAAATATTTCCTCTGAATTTTATTTAAAATTTTAACCTTTAAAAACTAATATCATGTTCAAATGCTATGAATGTTTACCTTATTGCTCTCTAATCTGTGTTTTATGAGCTTTACAGCTACTTTGACTCCTTTGGCTGCATTTTCTAAGCATAAATCTTCAAGATGCCCTTAGTTTGGAAAAATCTTTACTTCATTCAAGGAATTAAATACAGTTTTTTACTACAACTTCAAATATATTTTAATTTTTTTTTGTCTTCATCATCAGTTTTCATTTTCTGTTTCATTATGGTTTTCTGGCTGCTATGAAGCAGTTCAGAACTACACAAAAAACAAATGGTGGATTCAGAAGGGAAAAAAAGAGGGCTGATTATTGAACAGCAAAGTGAATGTTATTTCAAACTGATGGAAAATAGATACCTTGTCCAAATACATCTCTTTGCATGGTTGAAAGATTGTGAGAGGAGAAACAAGATTTTAAGAGAGGCTTGATAAGTAAAACCCTATAATATTGCTCAAGCTGTTCCAAAATACAGTGCTTAAAACCAATTTCTAGCCATAACAACTATCAATCATGATCTGTTACACTAATAATAGGATTTTATTCTATTTTTTCTTTTTTAAAATTGGCACACATCCAAGATGAAAAGTGGCAGAGGTTTTTCCCCCCCTGCCTTTGTGTCACGTAATATACTCCCTAAACTTGCTTCTTACACAAATATTAAAGAGGAATTCCATTTTTTTTTTGAGTGTTCTATCAGAACTAACTCAGCATCCCAAACTGTCTGAGTGCTTGCAGCTTTCACATATATTTGGTTCACCCATCCTTCCCCATCCTAACCACAACATGTTCCACACAAAACCAGTGTAGATTTATGCCTGTCATTGGTTCCTGAAAACAAACGGCATTTGTTCATTTCTTTTTCTATAAAATTAACAAAAGCCAAATCAACCATTCCCATAAGAACCTTCAGAAAATACCCAAAAACCCAGCCCAGGTAAAAAGTGGCCTCTTTTTATTACTACAGTTAAGTATCTTGCTGGTTTGACTTTTTGGGTTTTGTTTTGGTTCTTTTCCAAGAGAGCAGAGGGGCTCTTGAAATACCAACAGGAATCATTTTAATGCTTTCTGAAATCTGCCTTCTAGGAGTTTAGAAGCACTAATTCTTCACCAAGAATACTTGGGGAGTAACTGAGGTTGCCAGCTGGGGGAAAAAAAGGAAACCATTGCATTTAAAACATCCCTTCTGCTCTAAAGTGGTCAGGTTTCATTTGCACAATGCACCCTGCTGACGTTAATTTAGCAGCCCTCTAATCAAGCTCACTTCCTGAAAGGGAAGCAGAGAATATTGAAATGATGGTTGTTAAACTCCAAAGTTTTCAGACAACAGAAGGAACTTAAGTATAAAACCTCCTTTTGAGTCCCATTACACAACATGCACAGTTCTGTCTGACCACCTGTGGAACAACTGGGAACTGGCATAAGGACCTGCACTGTGGCATAAAGATAAATGAGGAATAACGAGGGGAGGCAAAGCCCTCTTGTGACAAGGCTTTAATCTGCCTACAATAGAGAATTTCTTTAAGTTCCAAAACAAAATGAAAATAAATAGTTGTTCCTTGAAACATTTATTTTCACCTGGTATCAGTCACGAGCACATAAAGAGACCCAAGACACCAATACTGGAGTGCTTTGTTTCAAATACCAGGGTCTATGTCAAGGGTATTTAAAGCCATCATACTTCAGGATAAACTAGGTCACCTGAGGATTAAGGGGTAAATGAATGAAAGCCATACACCAACTTTTCAAACAATAAGATAATACAGCTGTTTCTGGTTGAAAGGTGAAGTTAGTAAAACCCTTTGGTAGCATTATATTGTCTGCCAAAAGACACAAACAACAAACAGTGATCACTTCATCCAGTAATTCTCTTATTAAAGACCAAGAGAACTACTGCCTCCCAGAAAGAACTTACATACCACAGTGACCAGACTGACCTTCTTTGAAGTCACTGCAACTTTACCTCAAATGATATTTTGCTTGGTATGTTTTTAAACAGAGAAAAAATATCTTTACCTTGTGGTACACAAATGCTACACAAAAATATGAAGTTATTTGTGGAAGTAATGCAAGGCAAGATCTATCCCAAACCCCTCTCACTCCTTCAATTCTATGCAAGTTATGCAAGGGATTGTTTTCAAGAAATAGTTCAAGAAGTGTGAGTTAAGTACATGGAAAACTGGCAGTTCCAGCAACAGCACAAAGACCTTTCACACCCCCATTTAGACATGTAACTGGATTTTTCACCTGGCTATAATCGCCCTCCCCACTGCTATCAAAAAGAAGGGATTCTGTTACAGCACCATTTTTAGGTAACAGGTTTCCCCAAGGTTGCTGCAATCCATACAGCCAGGCAAGGTACAGGCTATTTCTCTTGATTCATGGTAAATCAATATTATGTTCCCAGCATCACACAACTAAATTACACCTATTGCATCTGCTGCTGAAAGCTGTATGTAAGGGCATGGTTTTTCTTCAGTATTTCATTTTTATCAGTCCCAATGGTACTACATTGGATTCTATGTTGTATTATGCCTTAACAAAAATGATTTTACTACATCACTCCATCATCTGTCTAAACTTAATCAAGCACAACATTGCTTTCTGAAGGTCTACAGTAGTCTCATGTCCCTGAGGGGCTTTCTTCATGGTAGCCACTTTGGAAGAAAAATATCAGCTCAGCAGTGTCAAACTCTCAAAATTTACAAGCAGGCAGTCACCAGCACACAGCAAAACTGTCCCAGACAATAAAACTGTTTAAAAAAACCTTAATGTTTGCTCATTTCAGTACAAAAAGTTTGGGATGGTATTTCATAAATAAATGTTTTGAGACAAAGTGTAACAGAACTGCCAGGTTTAAATTTGGTCCACAGAGTTTTAAGGTAGGGCCTACCAAAACAATAAACAAGCTGAGAATAGAAAGCTCAACCAGATATTCACATTTGAAAGAGGAAAATATAAAAGCTAGAAAAATAAATAGTAAATGACTGGGGACAATTAGAGAGAATAAACTTTCAGCCCATAGCCTTTGCAACCTGAAATCAATCTCAAATGTAAAATCACTCATGTCCATGTTTAAGTCACCTCCAATCTTTTTCTTGCCCATAGCTTACCACAATCCATTCCTCCAGCCTTTAAATTTATCCTCATTGTTTAGGTTTTTAAGACCCTAATTGCCTCCCAACAGGCACCTCACAATTAGTGTCCCCAGGGGATCTCTCTACCAGTCAGAACACGTTCTTCCACCTTAGCCAAACTGTTCACTATAATTACGAAAAATGAAGCAGAACTACACACATTTTTAAAAGGAGATCACTACATGTACCTAAGGAAGAAAAAAAACCAAAAACAACATAATACTGGAAGCACTCAGAAACCCTCTCAGGGCCACAGGTTTGCTGGGAAGTGATGCCATGGGCTTGGCTTGCTCCATTTCAGACCTGGAGTCATCCCCAGCATGAACAAACTACAGCTCATGGACCAGTGGAGCAGAAAGGGCCTTTTTCACAGAATACACCAAAATACCCCAGTGATATCTGATACAATTTCTTTTTTTTTGGCTGGCAGTACAAGTGACATTTATTAGCCTATGCTGATGTAAAATAAGTGATAAATGTCAGAGGCAATTAATATTTTCATCTTCTGAGGAAAGTAATTTAAAAGTAATTATATCAGGTTACAGTTGTTTAAGCTGTGCCACACAATAGGTAATATTTATATTCATCTTCATTCCAAACATGGTTTTATCACACTAATATCCAAGAGCATTTTGAATAGAGAAACCTTTGGCTACAAAAGCATCTGTTGTGCTTCAACAATTTGATTTAAAGGGAGCATTGCTATTAGCAAAATGAGTCATTTATAGATTTGATTTATAGATTTGACCAGGTAAAAACAAAGCTGAACCACTTTCCATCCAGAGAATGTATTCATAGATGATGTGCTGATAACTTCAAAGCCCAGATTTCAAAGATTTATATATCTCATCTCTAAAAAGAAACAATACAGAACCATAAATGCAATTATCTATTTAAGAAATGAGAAATTAATTCAAAAGACAGCAATGACATCTATCAGGAAGCATTCTGCATAGAAAGTGGAAGAGTAAAACCTTAATTCACTATATTATGACATGCCTGCAGTACTTCACCCAAAGCCCCACAGCAGACAACATGTCAGGATACATGGAAAAATGGACCTTATTACCTTCATACATATCAATAAAATTGATATTGGAGAACAGTTATGGACAGTAAGGCTGAATGTTAGAATAAAGACCATCAAAACCTGAAACAACGGAATACTTTTTACTGGATCTCATTCTTGACACTTGAAACAAAAAAGAGAAACTTCAAGGTTTAATCATACAGAAGCATTTATGTAAAATATCACGTGTTACATATTTCTACTATAGTATTCAATAATTACATTCAAGCTGAAATTAGCTTTCCAAACTGGAATAGCCTTTTATACTCTGAATCACAAAACTACTAGGTGTGATTCATAGCAAATCTTTAAATAGAGATGATGATTTCAAAGCTCATAAGCCAAGTTTAAGGAACTCTGCTGCATTATTTACAGTACAAACCCAATGTTTTCATGAGATATGAGTAAAGTGAAAATTCATATTTCTAAAGCATACCTACTTCCATTAAACCTAGTCTAACAAATCGTAATGGCTTGGGTAAAGCAATTTAATACAAAATAAAAGAGGATCAACTGATAAATCATATGAGAAATACTGCCACATATTTACAACTGACTTTAAATGTCTCTTGACATTTTAGAGAGCCTTTTCTAGGTGTTACTAAAATACTGCTACTCCTAAAATATTTTCTGTCATTTATGTGACTACTATCCACAAATAATTAGAATGCAAAGATAATTGATATTTATCCCTTGAAAATACAAGAGGACTACCTGCTCCCAATCAATAGTGATAGTTTTTCAAAATTAAATTTTTTCACTTGGCATGTTTTAATTAGGTTTCCTTTTACAAAAATATAA
>VXBB01001129.1:1868763-1923742 GCA_013399915.1 Illadopsis cleaveri | reverse complement strand
ATAAAAATAAAAATAAAAATAAAAATAAAAATACCACCATGCCACCATCTTTCAATGTATTTGAGAAACCAAAGAGGCAACCATAACTAGCAGAACTGACAGGAAAATAAAAAATTGCTCTAACCAATTTCAACTTCCAGGCTGATGACATAAGCCTAGAAGCGAAATACAAGCTGCCTCACTGCAGGACATTTCTTCTCATTAAAGAGGTAAGTGGGTCTGTGTAAGCAGGGAAGACTATTAGAGATAAGCAGATTAAACACCAGTCTTGCAGCATGGCAGCATTATGTTATGTTGCTAGGCTGGAGAACTGGTTTCCATTTAAGATTTGGGATTTCCAGCATTAAGCGAGTACAAAATGCAGCGATATTAACACCAGTGAAACACACCAAGTGGCTGATGGTGAGGAGGAGAAACACTCTCACTTTACACAGCAACCCCTGTCACCAGCAGCAACAGCAGCAAACATCATTCATGGCAACAAGCGAGCCCATCTGACATGTTCAAGCCAATGAAATGTATGAAACAGGTATTACTGTTTATCTTTGGGAAGAATCCCACTATCCAGCATTTCCTTACGCTCAGGTTCACACACATAGATCCATTCTTTCATGCAGTCACCTGCTAACAAAACCTTTCTTCCTGAAGTAGTAGAATTAATTACTGGTATTTTTATCTTTTCTCACACACAGCCTGAAAATAAAAAGTTTAGTGCAGCTTTACAATCATTCACAAAGTCCTTACTGACAAACTGAAAGCACTTATTTAAGCATAACTACAGCAAATTATCAAACCAATTTAACAACACCCTGAAGACAGCAGCTAAATGCCATCTTTTCTGCTTGAGCAAACCATTTAACCTTTTATCCTTGTCCATATTTCGAGGACTTTTTATTCTGACGAGGTTTCACATTTTTCCCTTGGTATATTTTCTAGTGTCCTCAAAGTGAATGCCAGAAGCATACGCTCCCCAAATTTAGTTCCCATCCCTCCTCCATTGCCAAGTGGACCACAAGCACCAATCCTGAAAAATCAAACGACTGGGAAATCTCACATGCCCAGAAGACATCCACCAAAAACCCACAAGGCTTCATATCTGTCTCAGCATGAATCCTCAGTCCTACAATGAGATGTAATATACAGATTTCACAACAATCCATTATCCCAGGTTGTGACACTCAGCATCCCAGCACAAGAATACAACAGACTCATCGAATAAAACTTTAGTCAAAACAAGTTGCTTATGACTGATCTAGTTAATGAATTCTAGCAACCATTCATCCATAGACAGAGTTCTGGAATTCTTCCCATCAGCAGAAGACAGAGCACATTGCCCAGACAGTCTGGACACCCACAGCCATCAACCTCTGTACAAGAGCAAGGCCATTTTCCCTTCTCCACACAGTTAACACCAATGCAGATCCCACTCCTCCTGTCAGCTGCCAATTTTCACACAAACTAAAGAACTTAGACTGTCTTTTTAATTAATTTCAGGCGCTGGAAATTTACTGAGGGAACAGGAACCAAGCCTGAACATAAATCTTGCTTCTTTCAGAAGCCAATTTGAAAAAATTTTTCTTTAAATAATATTTTTAAAAGAAAACTGGTATGCACTTTCTGGTATTCTAAGATGAGTTTAAAATTTCCGTATCTGAATAAATCATTTTTATTTATCTTCTCATGTTATCACCTCTTCCTCAGACATCAGTGTAAGGGGTGACTGCCTACATCATCACTGTTGGAAGCTCCTCAGCAGATATCTGACTTGTGAGTTCAGTTAAGTTCCTGATAAATCTGTGAGCAGTATAAAATAAGTCTTGTTAATATATTTCCCATGGCAGGCTCCCCTGTAGCACACAGTTCCAGAAACTCAAATCCAAGAGACTCATAACATCTGATGATCTTTACATGTATGTATGCATGTATTTTCATGCTAAACTTACAAAGATAAACTTCAGTTTAAAATGTAGATACGAATTACTTAGTTAATGTATATTTCTGAAGTTTTTTAAAAGCAGAACAATCGAATTTTGAGTCCCATTCAGAGTCTCTCTTCACTGTGAACAACTTATACATCTTTAGAGAGCAATTTCTACTTTAATTTTTTTATAAAAATACTGTAAAAGGCAACATTCTTACTAACAGTATTTTTGTCAGATCTTGTAATGAGCTTCGTAGCCAGCAAAAAATGTCTTCAATAATTCTAAAAGATACTCTTTATGAGACAAAATTGAAGAGGTTGTCAAGTTTCAGGGTCCCTAAATTATGGCCAAAGACGAGTCAGAGAAGGCTTAAACTGTACAGTGCAGCCAGCCTTCTCTTGTTAAATATATTGAAGCTTAGAGATTCCACTGACTTTCTGATTCTCTTTCCCTGTAGAAAAAAACAAAAAAGTGCTCAATCCTTAGAGTAAAATAAATCAGCTCAAGAACAAGTCCACCAAATACTCTGGGATTATACTCTCCATGCCCTATTTCCCCCCTGCCCCCAGGAGGAAAATGTTAGATTTATCTTTAAAATTAATGAATCATTCTTCTGGTGGGGTGGGAGGTATGGTTTTTTATATATATTATATTTTAGCCAAACATGCTGTGCAGTAGAAACACTAGCCAAGATAAGCACATTCAAGTCCTGTGATGCTTTTGTCTTTCAGATCTCCACCGAAGCCAGCACAAAAGTGGATCCACAAAGTAAATTGCCTAGTTGAACTTAGCCCACATTTCAGCAGAAAATGAAAGGGAGATAGCACACTGTAAGAAAAGATGGATGCAGGGAACTGTGGTGATAATGTCCAGCCACATCTGAATACTGCTCACATAGCACAAATGCAGAATATAAGCTGTGTGCAAGTATCTGAAATTTGGAATATCACAGTTGCATTCACTCATCAGGATTTTGGGGATAGAAACTCCAATTTCTTGCATATGTGAGAAGAGTAAAAGCACACATGCACCAGTTTCTGCAATTCAATAGAAACAATCCCACAATTTCCTAGTACAAGATGATGTTCAAAATACCAGCTCATCTTCACAGGGACTCACTGGGTACTACTGCTATGATCTGCACTAAAATACCAGCAACAACAAATGTACAGGGAACAGTAACAAACCTAGGCAGCCTCCTAATATTTGTGGCTACATCACAATGCATTTTATATAACACCAAATAACTTAGAAATCCAAATACAGATCTCTGTACAGTGCAGCAGAAACAGCTCTACCACTTACAGCTCCACCATTTAGCACCTGTCCCTAGGCAGTAATTTATGTCAAAAGTCCAAGTTCATTACCTAAAATGAAAGCGTAGAAATTAAATTAATATTCCATTATTAGAAGGTCTTTCTCAGCCCTTTCTCAATACTACTGCACAGCTACATCATACTGCGAGCATGCTTTATGTGCCTTTATATTTAAAAATGCATACAGTTAAATGTACACAGAAAATCTGATTTGCCTCTCCTGGACTTTAAATTTCCACACATTTCAGCACTACAAATTTGTAGACCAAATTTGTGGCACCAAACAGGATGCAGCAAAAGCAGACTGAACAAATGAAGAAGGTGATACAGAAGGGCCACGTGCCAGTATATTGACTTTGCATGTAGGAACATTCCTGCTCCTTTAGGTTATCTGCTCACTCTAGTCCACAGCTATTTACTGCAGGGGATCAGGGCTGAGAGAACTCCCCAAGAAGACAAAGTTATCACAATGCTGATATCACAAGCATTTCAGGTGATGGAGGTAAAAGGAAGCACAAGGAAAACATATGTGTATATTTGGAAAGTTTCCTGCACTGAAACATAAAGGAAAGAAGATTTTCACAGTGCACATGATTAAGCACCAGAACAGGTGCCAAAAAAGGCTGCAAAATCTTCATCCCTAGATACACTCAAAACCAGCCTGGACAAGTCCTTCAGCAATCTGATCTAACTTTGGAATTAGCATTACTTTGAGTGGAGAAGTTGGATTAGAGGACCTAATTTGGGCTGTGATGTTCATTTTAGAAGCCATCAACATCCAGTTTGAACTAAGAAACCAATTTTTTTCATCAGTGACCTTTTAAACCGGTATCATCCAGCTCTCAAAGAGAAGTAATGAAATATATTTCCTTGGCAATATATTTATATACCAACAGCTTTTTATTTTTCTTGGGTTTTAAAGTTGAAATTGACTATAAAATGGCCACTTTTCCAAGCCACAATTTCTTCCAAAAATTCAACTCCAAAATACAGAGAGAGAAAAAAAAAGATCTAGCATTGCCTTCCTTTTGGACATCTGCCTTATTTCCTGATGTCCTTTTAGCCTGTTTTCTTAGTTCCTGAAGCATTTTTGATGTAAATATTGATTACACCTATATATATACATGCATATGCATTTACACATACCTACCCAACTGTGGACAGACACACCACCACACCTAGACAGTAAATACTCAAGACCACCAAAATGATGGAATTTCACCATACTACATTGTTAAACCAGGGAAATGCATTCTCAATCCCAGCTGTGTCTTCTGCTGACACTGGCGGACATTTGGGCTCCTCCAACCTCCCTTCCTTCTCCAATACTGCCCTGAAGAATTACCATGAAAACCACTCCCTGACATGTCAAACAGATGAAACATCTCCAAGAAATTCTTGGTTCAGAAAAGCAATAAATGGCTTGAAAAAAATTTTGATTATCTGTGGACAGAGACAATCTTCTTGGTTATGAAACACTGACTAATTAAATACATTAGAAATAAACATAGTTTTATCCAAAAATTCACCCCCAGACAATTTTACTTATTACTATATACTCAGTTATACATAAAGTAAATACAGCTAATTTTATGCTGAGGAAGTGCACTGTTCTAATACACTGTCACCATGGTATATGCAGTACACTGTGTCAAGCTTTTTCAGTAATATTAATAAGCTGGCAAAAAAAAAAAGGTGAGATGTAGAACATTCACACAAGGCAACAATTACTTTGTAATTGCCTTAAGGCATCAGCAAGGTATGAATAGCAATATGTTAAAATAGTAAATTTATTTTCCTCAAAGGAAGTCAAACAATGGGACAGGCATGGTTAATTTAATAGGCAACGTTCATGGTCTATAAACAATTACTTATGCTAGCAAGTATGTAATAGGCTATATACCATCCTATTACAATGAAAAAGTAGGGGGGGCAGGGGAAGAATATGGTGCTCTCAAGCAGAAATCTGTTCCCTGTCCATCTCACACAAGATTTTGGAGCTCACTAACTTCCAGGTGTATTTATTCCAGCAGTTTTATTCCATTAGCATCAGTTCAGTTATCACACGCCACTGACACTGGCACAGATTACTGTTTGCCATACCAATGCAACTGAGTGCAACTCCCACAGCACCAGTGCAAAATAAAACTTCACTAGTGTGTTTGAGTTCAAAACAAATTAGAGTATTTACTTCAACAATGATAGTTGTTGAAAGTAAAATATAAATATTATTTGCATTGTTGAATTGCATTCTGGTTTTGGATTACTGTGCATTTGAAGCAAAAAAGAAGCATATATTGAAAATAAATGAGAATATTCAATCTGGTTGGACATTTAATTTTTAACTAATGCTCAAGTAAAATGGCCACTCTAAGGCAAGTCTGACAAGTCACATAACAGATTTTTGTATGTATCTGTAAAAGTGAAGTTCCAAAAATAAGGTAAGCCTCATAGTCTATACTTCACTTCTTACCACAGGAATAGTCACAAAACTATTGGGTATAATCCAAGACATTAAAAAATTATTTTATTACTGTATACAAAATCCTGCTTTTAATTTATAAAATATACACCAGGTGAAAACAGAAAACTAAATTCTAGTATCATTGTTATGTACTCAGTCCACCTGATTTACACCAAACAACTGTCAGCATCTTTATGAGACTGTCAACATTACAAGCAGAAGAATAAATAAAAGAAGGCTGAAGTTACACTTACCTGCAGCCCTCTTCTTCGAAGAATGCTTGAATCATCCATATTTCGACCGCTGATCACTAAACCTCACTTGCTTCTCACTAGCTTTGCTCTCTAACTGTTAAAGAAGTCCATTATTTTCAAACTTTTCTCCCCCTCCCACTCTCCCTCGTCCACTTGCTAAAAATAGGACATGGTCTTTCACTTGCCTGTCATGAAGAACTGCAGCCACGGTCTCTGACTATCTATACGTAATTTTGCCTGCCTCTTTGTGGCAGATTTAGCAGGTCACATTAGAAAAAAATCTGTTCGACTTTCCTAAATCTTTCCAAGGTTGGATGTCTCACTCCTCTTATACACACAAGTGTCTACAGATATATAATTATAATCCACAACTCCACATAAAGCCAAAGAGTGGAATTTAATTCAGATCCCATATACACGTATTTTTGCTTTATTTCGATTTACTTGAGCTGTTAGAAGGGATCAGTAAACTAAAACAGCTGCATTCATTTACTGTGTATAATAAGCTCACAAAATCCAGGTCACATTTCCTTTAAAAAACACACAGTCACACTAACTGAAAAAGCAATACTGTGGGCACACAGGATGATACACTGGCACCTAAAATTCAGAAAAATCTTCCTACGAAAACCATAGAAATTTTATTTTTCCCAATTCTGAAAAATTCCTTTACTCTTTTGCAAGACAAAGCAACTGCCAGATTCTTCAGATACTGTCACACATTCTTTTGTTTCTGCTATCTCTGAGGTATGCTGGGCTCCTCCATGCAGCAGGCACAGCACATTCTTCAGCTCATTGCTGAGATCTTGCGACTCTCATGTGCTGAAGGGTCTGGAACACATGTTGCAAGTTCTGAACATTTAAGAATTCATTCATCTATTCATCACTGACAGAGCTGTCTGAAGTAGCCCTTCCCTCATCGTCATCCATGGCAAAAAGGCACGGGGGGGAGGAAAAAAAAAGAAGGAAAAAGCACAGTTCAGCTGAGGCTTTTTCAGTCTGTCCTGCAGTTTCTCTTTTCCAGCTACCTTCACACAGACAACTCCAGCAAGGTCAAAAAGGGCTTTGCCCCTTTAGGTCCATTATGCCAATGCCATCTTAAAACATGAGCATACAGCATGTGTTGAAAAATAAAACAATAATAAAGCTTCAAGCTATACCAAACACCATTTCAGTAAAAACAAAAATCTAGGTATGTTCATCCCAGTATCATTTAAATTATTGAACATGGCAAGAAGCCTTTGTCCTACACATGCCCTTTCTAGATTAAAAAGGAAAAAACAAAGTCTTGCAAATATAATGAACAACCTACTGCCGCAACGACCTTCAATTTTTTAGCAGAAAACTAAAGCAACAGATTTCATCTCCTGATAAAAGCTTAGGAAGCGTCTATTTATAACTTCTGAATATAAACACTGTATTTAAAAAGAACCTAACTTCAGACTCTGAAGGATTTCATGAGATACATAAACCAAACTTCATCGAGAGCTGTTTTTAGGAGGGGATTTCAGCCAGACATCCTCAAGTGTGCAAATGCACCAGCGAGCGGAGCCCAGCCCGAGGGCTGCCCACCACAGCTCGATGGAGCTCCTGTTCCCACAGTTATGACAGCTGCAAGCCAAAATGAGTCTCCGCACAAGCACACAGGTTGGCGGTGCTTAAAGGAACAGAGATTTACACGGAAATCTTTAGCTGATCTTCATGCTAAGTGACCGAGTCACATGAGCTGAACACATCATTGTAAAGTCAGCTGAAAGCAGATACAACTCAATCCCATTCACCAGGCTTTTTTTTTCCTGATCCTCTGCGGAGCCAGTGTGGTCTTTTATTGAGAGTAGCTAATAAATCCTCCCGCTGCCGTCCCTCCTTCCATCCATCTGCCGTTTTACACAAGCGAATGCCGAGTGAGGGCTGCGGCGCCTTTGTGCGCTCCGGAGAGGGCAGGAGCTCATTTGCATGGAGCCTACTGTACCATATAAAAACCTGCGCTAGTGAAAACAACTCCATGAGCCACTTCATTTTAAAGGAACAGCATCTTCTTTTGCAAATGGGGCTGGGCACAGCGAGCCAGCCACAAAACTCTGCGGGAGAACTTAAGGACGTGTCGCCGGGGGGAACAGCAACATAAAAATACAGATTAAGCTCTGTTTAAAAGCACACAGGAACGTGAAATGATCATAGGACTTCACTGTGATAATATTTATGACGGATTTCGATATCATTTCTTGCATTTTGCCATCAAATAAGCTTCCTCAGAAAAAATTACAAAATACTAACTTCAGTTATCAGACATTAGTACCATACAAATTCCATCTTTACCTAAGAAAATCTCATAGGAAACAAAACATTTTGGCATGCATGCTCGCATACATTACGTGCACCTTGCAATTTATTTTAGTCTATAATAGATTTTAGAAATATTTATATTAGGCCATGCAATAACTGCATCATTGATCTTACCTCTTTCTAAGGCCACCAGCATTAAACAACACATTCTGTGAGGGGAATCAAGGCATCTTAACAATCATTCAACAGCATTCCCATTGTATTCTCCTCCTAAATCAACCACTAAATGAAAATGTTTAAGCCAGATAACAGTAGTATATAACCATAACTTATTTCCATAACATAATTGGAAACGTTCTTATTGGCACATATAGATCTAATCCTTCCTGGATTATTTACCGTAATATGCAGACATCGCCAATTCTCAGTATGTCTTCACAAGCGACTTGTAATTGATTGAGGCTGGCATGAGTCTCAAAATACCATGAGAATCATCTGTGCTCTTCCAAATTTCAAGCTTTCTTAGGGAGGATGCTTTCAAATTGGCTGCCTGCCACACTTACCCAGTTTCTGGGGTAGAGAAGCCAACTAGGGCTGCTGGAAAAAAACAACAGGCATGGCTTTTCCTCCAGCTTCCCTGTCCCCTTCCCTTCTTCGGTGCAAGCAATGTTTATCTAAATGTCAGATCAAAAACCACCACCAAAACATCACAAATGGGGCGACCACCTTTTCTTCCTTCCTATTTAACTGTTAAGACTCATCCACTCTCCTTTTTTCTTCCTTCAGCAAAATCTACCACAGAAAAGCACTGACGGAAGAGGATGGGAGATAATACTTAGGATCAAACTGAAACAAGCAAAGGACAAATAAAATTTAAAAGCAACTCTCTGACACGGAATTTTTTTTTACTAAATACTACCTTTAGAAATTTAAATTTACCTGTCATTTCACCAAAAGATTACACCACCCTTAAACAGAGACTTGATTATCCTAAAAAGTCTGCAGGTAAGTTTCCAATTAGAGATGAGAAAGTATTTCTATAAGACATTACACTAAAAGGTATATTACTTAAAGATATTAGAGAAACTGAAGGACACAAAATTTAATTTTATCAATTAAATATAATATCAATTAATTATATAAAAAGTTAATTCTAGAAGAAATTTCCCAAACAGTTTCCAGATGCAGGCAACACTTAGGAAAGGTCTAACAAAAAACCTGTTTATCAGGAGGGGAAAAAAATCAAAATAAGACATCATGTAGTACTTGAATCCTTTAAGAATTAGAATACCTACTTTAACACTCAACTTCACTAAAAAAAATTAGGAAGGAGGATTAAAAGAGGGAATTCAAAGCTGGTTCACCAATAACTTCAGTAAGCTCCTCGCTCAATTCTTCCTCCCTCCATCAAATTTACAAATCTGGAGAAAATTTGTTTTGCTCTGCAGCAACAAGAAAAGAGAAAGGGTAGTGTAGCATTGGGATCTCCTGGACATAATCCAACCAATCCCTGTTTAGCTGCAGCACTCTGAAAACACTCTGAAGAAGTTGAATCTTGATTTGAAGACATCAAGAAATGGGAAGAGCCATGAACTTCCAGTATTTTCCTGCAAGGATTAGCCTCATAAGTAGGGAAGGGCAGTTTATCAGCTTGCCAATACTGGGGTGAATTAAAGGAGGCTAAGAGCAATTTCCAAAGAAACAAAAAGGTACTGCTTTACACAACAGTCATATTGGGCTATTTCCCGCTGTAAAAGGCCAGAGGGGGAAAAAAATCACAAGCATGGGCAGAAATGTTTAGACAAATGCATTGAAAAATCTGCCAAAAACTCTTAAAAGAGGGAAACACACTGAAGTTGACCCAGAGTCACAAACAGTTGCAAGTGTTCTGGGAAGAGACTCTGTCTTAGACACCTGCTATCAGAGATAAAGTACTGGGCTCAGCCAGTGTAATCATTCCATGGCTTTATTTAGGTAGAAAGTCCAAAGGTAGTGCTTGCTGAAGCCAACAGTGTCTTGCATCCTAAAAGGCATCATTTCCAAAAAGGAACGAAGTGTAACAGTGAATTTGTAAACTGAAAAGTAATTCTAAAAACAGTGTGTAGCTACAACAGTTCAAGGAAGCTCTGAACAGACCAAGAGAACTTACACGACAGAAATTAGTGGTACTGTCTCTAGATATTATACTGATGACATCACCATGGAAAATCATGTCTGTTGCCTGTATTTTGAGATGAATATAGATAAAATGAAAGGTCCAAAATAAATATTTCCAGGGTAGAAAAACATAAGGGTTAAAAGACTTTAAGAACTCAATCTTCTTAATTATCCCAGGAAAGGCCACATGTATGAGAGAATACTGAAGAATATTAAGAGAACCTGGATTTTACTTTTTACACACAAGACAGCAACCAACCCCATTTCTCAGAGGTCTGTAGGAGGGGTCTGTGCTTGGATTCTGGTGAGTATTTTATGTCTTTGGATAAGAAGAAATCTCTTCTCATTCATGTAGATTCAGACCCCATTCCACTGCCTGCTACCAAAATCTATAATTTCTCTGTCTTATAGAAGAAAAAAATCTGAGAGGTTAGAACATTTCCAAGGTGAAAATGACAGGAGTTTTCCATCTATTAACTTCAGTATAATCAAAACAACAATTCTTTCAGCTATTCTGTAGCCCACAGGTTTTCAAATAGCATCAGTGGAAGATGACCAAGGACAGACCAATTTCACAGTCAGACAAGCAATGACCACAGGAAGTCACTTAGAAGTCGTACAATACATTTTACTAAAACATAACTGAGAATTCCTGAATAAGCTATTATCCTATTACACACATTTTCTACTCACCGAAGCAACTGCAAAGGGGGATAAATAAGGAGTCTGTATCTACTATATTAGAGAGTGCATTTACATATGCACAAAGGCATATCTGTGTAGCATCACGTGGCTCATCTCTGAGCTGTATTCAGTTTGAATATTGTATTTTCTATGCTGAACATAAACTACTTTCTACCTATCTTAAATTGTAATTGATATTTGCAGTATCACGCAATACGCATGAAAAAACCTAAAAATTAACTAAAATAGAGCAGATAATTTTGCTATCACTTCCTAGTCATTTCAGGTCCTTGGCACTGCATCCTGACATCTTTTGTGGTTTATACCATTGCTGCAGAATTGAAACTTACCACTACCATAAAAGCAAAACCAGTAAAGGTCATCTTGGCAATCAAATCATCGCACTGTGGATCCAAGTTGTGTGTGCTGTCTAAAATAGCTTAAGTGAATCCAATAGCTGCACTCCTTAAACTCATAACTCCAGAGGTTCAAGTCCACTTATACTGACGACTTAAAAAGTTGTGATACTTCATATTAACTACAAAAACACCAGAAAGTCTCTCACACAACCAGGGCCCCATCACTGGAGATGTGGTGTGAGGATGTCAGCACTAAACAAAAGGATGAACATAAATTCACATTTTGACACACAAAGAGTGCTCCCATCCAAAAATCAGGCTAAAAAGACCAACAGCTTTTCAATTTTCTGCAGCAAGATGCAATGTTTTTAATAACATATTTTATTATGAAGGAATTTTTTGAACCAATGCCCTGATCTAAAATACTGAGATTCAAAATTTACGTTTTTTGTAATTCCCAGTTCATTATAGTTTTTACTCTATTTAATCAAAACTAGAAGCAATAAGACATCAAGCTGTGGGAGACTTTAAAGCTATAACATTTCCTTACATAACATATTGTCTGGTGGGAAAAAAAGATCACTTTCCAAAATTTTATAAGCTGACAACTTCAATGATTTTTTTTTAAGTCTTTAGTAGCATTTATCTGTGCAAAAAAAATGAGCCAAATGTTTCGCTGTCAAACTGAAACTTAAGTGCTTGGGGCTTTTTTATTTATTTTGATCAAGCTGTGTTTATCTGGAGATTTAAAAACGTGTCTCTTCGAGCTACACTGACAGACTACTGAAACCAGGAAGGTTGATGAGGTAAACTTGTTTAAAAAAAACAAAAAAAGGAAAGAAAAAAACCCCACAACTTGGCAGCCAACCTAAGGAAACTCGCCTGACAGCTTGTCTGAATTTCTTCTGGATGTCTTGCCTATTTACAAGATTCAGTTTGATAAAGTAAGACCTTTGGAGCAAAGCTGTGCATTAGCAATGAACCACAGCAGGAACTCATCCTGAACCACCGCTTATGAGGCTTGGTCCCAGAAAAAGAAACGCTGAAAAAATGTCTAAAATCCTCAAGGTTTTACACAATACTCAGGCTTTCACAGTGCATTTTCTGTTCCCAGTTTGTTAGGTTTAGATTCCTGGGCCAGACTGCCCCATCCCCCACATTCAATGCCTTATGAAAGGCGGCACTCCCACTCATCTTCCATACAAATGTAAATTTGCTGCTGACAAGGCTGGAGGAAAGAGTTCATTCATCTACAGACCAACTGTTTCCATACTGTACCAGAGAAGGGACATGCAGAAGAGACACCAGCTTCCAGGCAGAACCTTGGCTCAAGCTAACGTCTTTGGAAAGGAATCTCCAATTAAATTTCATATTTATAGAAAATGTTGGATTCACTAAGCAAATTCATGTCCTGGAGTTGAACTGCCATTAGAAGAGAATGGAAATCAGCTTCTCTCATGCTACATTTCAAATACAATGCCATTTTTAAAAGTAATGTGGTTTTGATAGGCAGAAAAATCTTTTTCAATATAGGCTGCAAATTTAAACCCAAAGAAAATATAATTTCTGTTTACTAAACATTTGATGACATTACTGAAATCAAGTTTCTCTTACTTTAAGACAAGCCTCCTGCTTCAGATGTTAGGAATTAAACCTCTGCAATTAATAACTCCAATCAGAATGGCAACAAACCCAAAGCTCAAGGACTCAACATCAACTTGTGTGTTTCCCACATGACTCTATTGACATTTACTGAAATGTTTATGGAAACAAAGTCTGTAGTTTCAAGAATCCCACAGGAAAGACATTATGAATCCAGTTAGCCCAGAAGCTATTTTGCCCTAGAAACTGGCTCTCCAAAGCTACAAATTACAGATGCACCTCATATCTCATGCAAACACACACTGATAAATACTCCCAAAATTTTACTACACACAGAAGACTTCCTCCACCATCTACACTCCTGACTAGCAGTGCCCTTCCTGCAGCCTCACCAGCAGCAGTGGTTTGCATACACATACACTTTCCTTTTCTGTGAACTCCTCCCAGAGTTCTGCTTCCAATTCTTACTTCATCAATAAAGCCACATTTGACTTTGAAGTACAAGCTAGACAATTTTTATAGAAAGATGTCACTTTTTATATAAGAGTTTCATAAAGAGTTTTAAGGACAACAAATTGCAGAGGTATGAGACTAAACCAAGCTGTATTACATTGTATCTTCCCCCCACTTGTATCTGTAGGGTATTTGTCATTTTGGACACTCATGTCTTCAAAACAAACACTTGATGTTTCATGAGACAAAGAACCTCTTCTATTACACCTGTAAAATAGTTACAAATAATGATTCACACTGTCATACACACTCATTAGGAAAAAACCCATTAGGAAAAATGCCATGAAACCCAACAACTGCTCAGAACAGAGTCTACAGCACTGAATATATTTTACCAACTTAATCCACATACCATTCATTTCAATATACCATGAATTTTAACTTGGCTTCCAGCTGACATTAAAGTGCTTAAACAAGACTCCAAAGGTTGTACCATTTTGCTGGCTTAAGACCAACATGATATACATTCAAACGCTGCCTTTGAAATAAATACTTGAAGATAAGCCAAAACATTTGGAATTAGAGCGCTTTATTCTCTCCTATTCTCCTTGTTTATACCTGACTAACCTTACATCGATATCTAGGGAGACATCTCACAGCAGTTTTCTACTGATGGATTCTGACAGGTTTTTATTCTTCCGTTTCTGGTCTCAGACAAAACTTTGCTATTGATTTCTCACAATTTTGTCATCTCCTGAAAGTGCTGGGCAAGTTAAAAGCTTTTTTATAGACATCCTTTTTTCTGAAATTTATCCACTAAACTTGAAAAAAAACTGAAAGAAAGATAAAAAGAATAAATTCATTCAGGATTTCAAAGATTTATGGTACAATTATAATTTTTTTTTTCAATTCTCCCTTTTCTCTGGGATCTGCATTAGACCTCCCATTTTTATGAGTTCTCCTGGTCGTTGTTTTTTTTTTTTCATTTGATAGCTATTTTTCATTTTAAAAAGAGACATAATAGTAATTTGGCAATTTCTCAAACTTTTTTTGGTATTTTTTAATAGAACCATTTACATTCAATCAGGGGAGAGGAAACAAAAGAGAGTTAAGCTGTTGACTTAAAAGATTCAAAGAATATTTCTCACGGGCAAAGTGTGACAATAATTATTTTAAAAGGCATGGGAAGACCTGTCTCCTTCCATAAAAGTAGCACATAAAAATGCTTGGATTTCAAATTAGTAGGCAAATATATATGTTTTACATTTCTTGATAGTTACATTTTTCTCCAAATTATATTCAAACACAAAATTCTTACGTGTGACACAATACATGTCTAGCAGCAAATGTTTTAGAAAAACAGATGTGCTTCATTGCAGCAGCAGTATCTTTACAATATATTTCTTTAAAACATTCAGACATACTACTGAGTTACTAATATAACATTGACCAAAACAGTTGAATCTTTTGTTCTCTGTTTAAAAAAAATTCTGAGTTCACCAGAAAAAATTGAAATGTTATTTTCATGCATCATTTGAATTGTCACCTGGGCTTTTTGTCTCTAGAACTGACAGAGAATATCAATGTGTTAATTGAAACAAGCAGTACGTAATCCATGGGACATCTTTAGCATATGTTTCCTTCCAAGGCTGACAAGAGCTTTCTTGGATTTTTCAGCACTAAAATCTGACGTTTCCATTTTCAAGCTAAAAATATGAACAAAAATCTTACACATTTACATAAATATGTATTTTCCCAGCAGTATCTTTCCACAGGAATCAGACACGCTGTATCAGTTTTGAGACCTCGAAAAATAAAATGTGAGTGTGGTAACATTGGCATGGAAGTGTTGAAAACCCCATCCTTTAAAGCTGTATTTCTCTTCATAATTCAAAAGGCCCAGAAAAATAAATCCAATCAGAAACCTAGCTCCATGATAGAACATTCTTACTGATGAAGGAGAATGAGATAGTGGATGTAACAAGGCAAAGCTCAATACTCAAAGCTATCATAATTTAAAATTAGATATAATTATCCTTAACAAAACCAGGCACTGTGGAAAGGGGCTTTGGAACAGCTGCTCCTCTTCAATTTAAATGCTCATTTGTTTTACATTGACCTAGAAATCAGTATCCTCCTAACCAAAAGCCAATTAGATAATAGTCTGTCTTTCAAGCTTGTAGAATACTAATTTTTGTAATGTTGTTAGTAGTGAAAAGCAAAGAAATAAACTGCAGATGATGCCACAAGTATGCTCAGCTCCAATATGCACAACCAAAACGTGAGGGTTCCCTTCCCTCCTTTCTAGAAGGTCAGATTTACAGTCCAGGGAAAACATCCATCACTTCCTTGTGCTGACCCTGCAGTGCAAAGACAAGCACAGGACACTGCAAAGGCAACCACATGGAAAGATCTTCAATTTGCTGGAGTAGCATTCTGCCACTCCTTCCACAGCAAAAGCAACGTGGCAAAATGACAACAAGGAAGCATTTCAAAAGCTGCCCTTCCTGCCTTGCCCAGAGTTAAGTCATGAACGTCAATGTTTTGGAAACAGAAGGATGCCAGATTCTTTCATTGCTACAATATAAACAAGCTGCATCTTGAGCAAAAAGAATTAAAGACGCCAGATTTCTTACAGATTTGAGTTTGGCTTTTTGTCTCTTGCTCCCTCCCAGAGTCCTGACAGAGGTAACTCTGGCTCTCCTATTTTACTTCCACCCAACTGCAGACAGCACCTCCCCCAGTTAATCCAGCACTGTCATATTTGAATGTCAACCAGTGCTGCCAAACCACAATGAACAACAAACTGACTGCCACTGAGAGAATATGAGAGGGTGTCTCCTACTCACTTCCAATTCTTATAGCATTGCAATTACAGTTATTTTTGACATTTCTTATTCTTTTCAAGCCTGGATGAAATTGGCCAGAGGCTTGGAAGTTACCAGGAAAAAAGGAACAATTGGAGAAACTTTGACTCCCTACTACTATTCTGTGTTTCTGGCAAGATCATTCATACTATTACTTTCAATTTTGGCTAAAACCAATGCCAAAAACACATATTCATCTAGAGAGTTCCTGCTCTAAAGTGACAAAATGAAGATGAATGCCAGTTTGATTACACTTAAATACAAAGCCATAACATTTCTTGGTCTTCTGAGACTTGGCAGCATCCCTAGAGAAAATTCTTTCCATGAAAGTAGGAGAGCCTTTTCTAAATGCATCCACAAAATAAGCTTCTCAGAAGGCTGGTATCACAGTGAGGCTGACAGGATCCAGCAAGAAACCAATTAACACAGGAAACAACATTAGAAAATAGAGAAGTCAATTCTACCAAACCATTATGTCTTCCTAGAAGAAAGAAACATTGACAATCATCAGTTGCAATTCACAGTTCCACGTTGCTGTTAGTGCAAAAGGTGGATGTTTCAATATTGAAAGGAGCCTTCCAAAACTGCTGAAGTTGTGAAGTAAACAAGCCTATATTGACAGAATGATCTCATAGCAGAACACAAATCTCTACAGGCAAGGTGGAATTCAAGGCAAGGAGAAGCTCTTTCCAGAATAGTTAATGAAGCTGAAGAAACCCCTGTCTCCTTAGGTTTCCTTCTGAAGTCACTGAAGCAGAAAGCAAGTAAATGCAAGTGTGAGCTGCAATGGACAACAAAAGACAAACATGAAAACAGCAGCAGCATTCCAAGTATACCTCCAAGTTATCAGACATCAGCATTATCAGTTGATTGTAGCAGTTTGCTCTGTCCTGTGCTCCTGAATTTCCCACGCTAGCAGCTCCCTTTCCTTCTCAGAACTGCCCTCAAAGCTGCTTTTGCAACAGGAAGCAGAGGAAAAGCCAAAGTCCGTTCCTACCCAGCCAAACAAGTAAGCAGATTATTGAGGAGGTTTCAGAGCAGCTAGGACAATGTCCAAGGCAAAATAATTATTTCAGTCCTGTATCAGCTTTTCCAAAGAACAAGTAGAAGAAGCATCATAGCATTAATTATTGAGATTTTCATTGGAAAAAAAAAAGGTTGCAAATAAATCACTGTGGCTTCTGAGAAGAGTTCCTAGGTGCTTTAGATGGGAGAGGTAGAGGTTGGGCTGTTTAAATTACTGTCTCTGCTGATCAAGTAAACATGTAAACATCAGGCTCTGAATTGTTTAGAGCTTACAGCTTGACTGAAAACTAGATTCTAAAGAAAATGCATCTCTATGAAACAGCAAAACTTTCTGGGTTAAGAACCTGCCCATCAATTGAATTTTTAAAAGTAGCTGTCAGATGAATTGCTAGGGAATACGACCTTTCTATGTCAAACGAACAGCCATGCATATAACATTAGATATGAGGAAGAAATTATTCACTCTGAGGGTGGGGAGGCGCTGGCACACGTTGCTCAGAGAAGTTGTGGATGTCACATCTCTGGAAGTGTTCAAGGTCCAGGCTGAATGAAGCTTTGAGTAACATTGTCTATGAAAGGGTGTCCCTGCCCATGGCAAGGGGTTGGAACAAAATGGTCTTTAAGGTCCCTTCCAACAGAAACCATTTTTTGAATGGGTGACCTAGAAATAAATACAAAGCCATTGATGACAGATGTATTCTAACAGCAGAGTATAAGCAGTGAGGTCACTGTCAGGGTGATCTGAATGACTTGCTCTGTGCATGTACTCTGTTAATGCAACCAAATGGTAAATTACACTCGTAGGAATTAGGATTTAGGCAACTACAGCATGAAGGGAACATCTGCAATTCTAACTGTATGAATCTCTCATGGATCCCTTTTTTCAAATACTGGTACTCAGTTTGCCATTTTCCAGTCCTCAGACTATTTTAAGCAATTGACCGAACAGCACAAATAGTATTTCACACATTTCGTCTTTGAATTATTTTAAAGCTGTGTCATTATCTCCTTTTACTCACTGAATTAACAACCTACTTTGGTCTGTTCCTCACCATTCTGCTTTCCTTTTAACCATTCTTAATTCTTATTCATAGGTAGGATAGCAGAACACTGCATTCCTCTGCTTTGAAGGAGTGGTCCTTAATTTAGTTCTGTGAAGACTATATAAAGATGCAGGTCTCTTCACTGATGTTCCTTGTTCTTCAAGCTTCTCTTTCTAAGTCGGTTCATCTTCTAGAAACTCAAAACAGGTTGATTTTGTACTGATTTTAGCTTTGCACACCTCTATTTCTATTTCAGCAATTAGGGTGTTTTTTTGACTTACCTTTCGAACTAGAACTGAGCACTGCTAAGGACACAAACAATGTTACAGCTCTTCCCACGGGATCTTAGCTGGAACTTGATCTGTCTTATGAAATTATCACTGAACATGTAAAGTCTGCTCTTACCATGTCCAGCATAGCATGTGTCCAATCTACACAGAAGTGAGTTCTCCTACTAACATTTTGTTCCAGGGTGTCCAATCCTCCTCAGCACACTGCAGTCAGCATTCCCTGCCATGCAGTGGTTAGTACAGGCCCCTCAATTAATACATCTCAATTAGACCCAAGCTTCAAGGCTTGGTGTCTGTGCGTAGCCATTTCAAAAGGGAGCAGAGAGCAGGTCTTTAAACTTGCAGCACCACCCAGCCACAATCCCAGCCTCCATAATCTTTCCCATGCAGTTGGAGGATGATATGATATTGGACCCAGCACTGCATGTAAATGAGACAGGCAGTCCTCAGTATAGTCATGGCAGAACTTGAGTATTTTATGGGATTAATTATCTGTAAAACATACAATAGTGTAATAATTACACTTATGGGCAGTGAACATTATTAAATGCTTTCCACTACTCTGAACTGGGGGATTCAACAGAGAACAGAAGCTTACAACACAAAGCATAAGCTCAATAATGTAGCTTAGGTGAAATGGAGTTAAATCAACTTTATCCTTTTTACATAACACAAAATGGAGTTCAAACAACCTTTCAATGCTTGCTCCAGAATGTGAAATTGTGGTTACCTACTTCTGAACACCCCAGCTACTGGGGAAGTTTCCTGATGTGCAAGGAAAAATGGAGCTCACCATTATGAACAGTTGTCCATGACTGTTCTCAGATGGAGATTGCACGCAATGGAGGCAAAGCTTGATGATAAAATCCTCGTTGATAATGGGACAAAAAGAAATCCAATAGCAGATGGAAGGGCATGCATCATTAATGTACTCCACTGAAGAAGCTAGGCACCATCATACCCTTCCTTTGGAATTATTGCAATTTATAGTAAGCCCGGGGGAAGAGTTGTTCACCTTTTTTTTATGGAAAAATAGAGAAATTCAGCAATTAGAACTGTAAGGGATATCTATCATTTCATTGCAGACCCAAGTTTAATGACCAAGCACCCTTCAACGGTTTTTAATCCATTCCTGACACTTTCCCTGGGAAGTTGATACCACAGATTTGTCTGACAATAAACCACATGGAACAGGGTCTCCCAAGGGTTCCAACAACTCTCATTTATACAAACATTTGCAGCCATTTTCTTTTTAAATCTCATATACATATATGTATGTATATATATATAAACTGATTTCTGAAGCACCTTTATCATAAAAAAATAATATAAGCAAGCCATTCAATTTGTTAGAGTGCTCTCTTGGAATTAAGTTGGTACATAAATCAACTGGTTTGTTTCTATGTATTACCTAATATTCATACATGTTCATATCAGCCACAAGAAGGTCTGATTTTTTTTACTCTGTCGTATATAATTCAACAGTTTCTCAGTCAGCAACATTTTAAACACAATATGTAAATTATATTGAGAAAGTAAACATGTCAGCAGGCCAGTAATCATGTAGAAAATAAAAGATGCCACTGTCAAAAATACCACTTTAAACAGCTGCCTGTTTAATCAGGATTGATGCTGATACCTGATCAATATAATCTGGCAATGCTGACAGAGCTCTTTTCCTCTAAATTTAGATAGTTCTGCATGTTTGCTATATTACACATTGTTCCTCTTTCCTTTCAAACACCTAATCATTTATCTTGCCCAGCTTCTCTTTCATTAGCCTGTTTAATTTTAATAAGATTCACGAATTAACTTCAGTAAGAAATTTATGCATTTGAAATTCACATCCCTCTACATTTTACTTTATTTACAATATTTGATAGATGAATTTTAAGGCAAAACATCAGAACCTTACCTCAAACCAAACAAATAGTTATTGATAGATTTAATAATGTTGCATACTGTCATTTGAGCAGACTCAAAGAGCTTGTGGATCAAAAGTCCATAACTCAGAACACTGTTCATTTAGCAAGGAGATACTAAAGAAATAAAGGTAGTACCAGAACTAGTAACTGTACAGTAGAAAAGGGGAGTGCACATTTTGAGCAGGTGTAAAGCTGCAATACAAGATACAACTCTACAGTGTTCACACTTCCCAGACCAGGAGCCCATAGCCCATAAAATTTACATTGGAGAGGGACTAAGGAGGTCACAGTATATGTGTGCATAAAGCAGGCCAAAGTCACAATTAGTCAGGATTGTCTGGCTATCACCAAGTAACAAGAACAGTATTTTACTGTGGGGAGGTTTTCTCTGGGGGTAGGGAAAGCCATGGAGAAAAATAAACACTTCTGGGAGAACACAGGAGGGAAAGGAGAGCTTAGGAACATCCAACAGGCAGGAGAGGTGTTAAAAAGGATCTGTCTCAGACTAGAGACAGCCCAGTGTGCAAACTGCTCTAACCAAGGTTAGCAGCACTGATGAAATGCACGCAGGAATGAACATTCCGACCTTTGTCTCCAACCCCTGGATTCCTGACACTGTGATAAGGACTGTATGTATTTTCCCTGACAACAGCTCATCCATTAAATTACTTCAATTGCCAACATTTAGAAAATTTGAGATGCAGACTTGCCGAAAGTATCTCTGCAGGATTAACTACCTGAAACAAAAATATCACACTCTACCTACTGAGGCGGCTTTGTGTGAGAGATTTAGTGCATGCACTGTAGCTTTGTATAAACAATTCACAGCAGAATTCTCTGTGTTAAAGGTATGCAAATGCTTGTTGCTAATTTGAGCAAAGACAAACACAGGAACCATGTCAGACCTGAAGTTTCATGTTTTATTTAAACTCCAAGGCAGAGAATTTTAATTCAAAGATTCACATAACAATTTGTTTTCACGGACAAATTATGAACCCTGCCATAGGAGTTCATCACATAACTTCTTTAAGTGTCACTATACTGTATATGACCACATTAAAATAATGAGGTTTGAACATTCCTATCTTCAATTAGAGCTTTGTGGCTTCGAGCACTTAAAGAATAAATGCTGCCATTAACCTAGACCTTACCCCTCAAATATGCACCAAATATATTAACAATGTTACTGAATCATGAGGTCATTGTGAAAATATAAATCTCAGTGGATTCCATCACAAAGCAAAATCTTGAGGATTTTAATAGGATATTATTTAAGGTATAAAATTAAAATCTCTCATTACGTTATCTCAACAGCTCATTTAATTTATCAGGCTCAAAAAATATTTTAAAGGTTATTTTAGGTTAATTACATTTCACATCCTTTTATGACAGATCTGAAACTCTGCACATCTTTCAATCCTCTTTTATAAACATTCCCCTTTGCCAAATAGCTGAGAGTTCACACTGACATATTTTTGTATACTTGCACTATAGTCTCAACATGACAGTGTTTTATATTCATGACGAACACAGAATCTTGGGGTTTTTTTAATGGAAACTTGGTCATTGCAATAAATAACAAAAGCAGAAGCCCCTCAGTCAGTAAGGCACCCTTCTCAGCAAATTTTACACTATTTGTACTTAGTTGGCCACAACTGCTTTCAGTGAAAAGAATTCTGATCTATCCAAAATGCCACAATACAGGAATTCTTCTCATCCATTCCTATAATAAACAACAATTTGGTGAAAAAGAAAAAAAAAAGCACCTGGCCATTATTTGTCCTAGTTTCTGTTCACAAAGGGAAGAACTAGAGATATTGACTCTAAATCAAGCTTGGTAATATATTGGTTATTCTGACTTCATACCTCATGTTCTCACAGCACAAGAACTCTGCAGTTCCCATCAGGGAAGAGGCTGAAACTCACAATTAACGTGGAAATGCTCGGGTTAGCAATAATAACCCAGCAAGGGCAGGTAAGAGATCATGGTCTGCCTCAGCTCTTGAACAACTGACTTGAAAATCTAAATATGAACACAGTCAGAAATAAGAAAATGATACTGGCACACTATATACAGTGACTGCAGCAATAAATTATTCCACAGCACCATCCATTTGAGCTCCAAATATCTGCTAAACTTTAATAAACTGAGGTTTACAGAAAGTCTGTGAGACATGCAGTTCTTTCAGTTCTTCAGGCAACCAAAGGACTGAACCTCTCTGTACCTGAGCTTATCAAAGTTCAGATAGCAGGATTGTTGCATAAGTCCCAGGCTTGTGTTTCACTTACAAGGCTACCCTTATCTCTGCCAAGAGATTTCACCTCTCCCCCTCTGGTAATCTCGAGGCAATGAGGATTTTAGATTAACTCGCAGGAAAGATTCTGAGCTGCAGTTCTTCAGAGGTGATGCACACAAACCTTTGTATCCCCACTGTCCTGAAAGTGGTAAAATAAACAATCACTGTGTCTCTGGGGCTGAAAAAGGATTGCTGGAAAGACACATTGCATGGCTTGGATAAACCAAAGTGACACAGTGCAGGAAAACAGACCAAACAAAAAGTGGCAGCCAAACATGGAGGATTATGCTGCTAATTACAAAGCACGTCCAAAGCTTTTGCTTAGTCAAAATGCTACAGGGGATTCTTATAAATGTCCTGAGGCTCAAACCAGTTTGCATTTCTGAAAGAAACCAGCTTGAAACTTAAACAAACAAACTATTTCATGTTTTAAGACCAATCCTCCTATTATCACATCCCAGGAAACTATTTCAAGAAGTATTACCAGACACAGAAGACAGCCATATTAAAATACTAAATGTAGACATCTCAAAGTGCCTTTCTATGGAAATATCTGCCAAAAATAAAACAGCAAATTTTCAACTACTCTAAATTAAAACCCAGATCTTTTATTGTCTACATCAGTATGTGTTTATAGAGAGGTCATTAGGAAACACAGAACAACATTCAAGGAACAAAGCCTCACTCTTCAACAGTGTGTGTTCAAGACAGTCTGAATAACTGTATTTTAAGTTCCCCATAGCTCCCCAAGCAAAAAAGCTAATTTTCCATGCACACTACAGCAGTTTCTCACTTTACACCTACAATAGTGCTGCTGTCAGGAAGAGAAGTGACTGCATGTGCCAAAAATCAATTCAACATATTCACAGACAAAAAAAATAACATGCAGCATCTGAAGATAATGAGAACTGCAATCATTCAAACTGACAGTCTTGTGCCTAACAATTATCACAAGGCAAGTTTTATGAATTCATATTTCCTACACTGACAAGCCTCAGGTTACACAGAAGGGTGTTCACATTTTCTTTCAAATATGAAAACCTCCTTTAAGCCAATGAGTCCACTCCAAAATGGAATTCACTTAACTGAAGTGAGTAAAAAGATGCTGACTGTGTTTTAAGTAATATGCTGAAGTTTCTTCAGAGCAAGATGCTGACTATGCTTAAGTAACATGCACTATACAGAAATATAACTTTGGTACAGAATTTATCACAATAATTTTCTGTTCTTTACATGAATTATTCAGAATGAAGTTTCCTAGTGAAAAACCAATCAGGACTATCAGTTTTGGATGCCAGTGTGAAGCAAGTGTCCTGAATCTTTCATGAAAACACACTGAGTCATACCACATCCATTTCTGGTTTCCTACCAGAGACACCTTAAAAGCTGTGACAAAGGTAAGACTTTGCAAGCACTCTAAACACTGCCAAATGTTTACAACCTGCTCCATACTTCATCCTCAGGCCCTGTCCAAATTCCAAAACTGATAATGTACCCAAAGATTCACCAACAGACTCTGCAGCATATGTCCAAGCAAATATCTAATTAGTATGCATAAACTTAAGACTTCACACATGGTCTTAGTTTGGAAATCCACTTACTTCCTATCTCAGGTTATTACAACTGCCAATTTGAAATGCAGTTCCCATGCCTTCATACAGTAATAAATCTCTTCATTCATGCAGCCACAGTTCCTGCTGTCTTTTCCTTTTCTACCAACATAAAAATATGAAATCCTACTTGTAAAGTCAAGTATTGAACATTCTCTACTCCCTGAAATAATTTATGGCCTTCATCACCTATGACTTTCATGATTGTTCATAAACAAAATTATTTTCATCTGTATTGAGCAGTATTTAAATAGTCAACATGTTACCACCTAAAATGCAAAGTAAAAGTAACATTATCTATGACAAAACATTTTGGGAAAAGAGCAGCTGTGTGTTTTAGAAGACACAAATGGAAATGAAGTTTTTCCATCAGATTAAAATGCCTGCTTTTGTAATAAGTATCCATGCAGTCAGCAGGAGGTAGGACTATGCACAACTGACATTAATGGTTTGTCCCTGAACTAGTGCTGTATTTTTCAATAAAAAGAGATTATATCTAATTCTTTTGTGAGGAGGAGGAATTCTAAGCTCTCTGCACTCACCTCACTGCCAGCACACATAACGAGCAGAGGTGCAGAGCAGATGCTGTACCTTGCAAACTAATGTTTAATTTGTTAGTCAGATACCTGGCGTCTGCCAGCCACTGCAGACTCCATTCCTTCCAAGACCTCATCCCTGTGAGTCTAACAACCACTACCCAGGTGCCTGCATAGAGCAGAGATCCTAAAAAATAAACAGTAAATCCATTAAAATGCTGCGACCTAAGCAGGAGATGAAGAGATAGCATTTCCCTTTATAACTAGGAGGGGTTTTGAAGCTGGAACTTCTAGTTTCGCTGCACTTCACCAGGCCTTTTGCATTATTAATTCCCGTACTGAACTGCCAAACAACACAGAATTAAGGTCTCCTTTAGCTGCGGGGAGCCATCCCTGTCCCCAGCCCGGCTCGTCCCGCAGCCACGGTGACATTCCCGGTGGGAAACGCAGCTCGGAAGACGCCCGGCCCTGCAGCGCCACCACCAGGCCAGAGGCCGAAGCGCAACTCACACAGATGCGACCCAGAAATTCCCAATTTTATTTATAGAAGCGGCTACAAATAATTTTTTTTTAAAAAATCTTGTTTTCTTCGTAAATGTCCCAGCCATCATCTCTCTGCTACCAGAAAAAGGATGCTGCAAACCACAGCGCGGCATTACAAAGCGAAATCATACTCCAGCTAAAAGAAAAAGGCCAGTTATTAACAAGTGATTCCTGTGGGACACGATCCCAGAAAGAACATACCCCTGCTGTAAAATCACGAATGATTACCTGGATTTCTAACACCGTTTGACAAAAACTCGCTTGGATCGTGGAGTTCACGATTCCTGTCCCCAACCCCTGGCACACCAGCAGATGGCAACCCAGCTCCACAGGCTTGAACAAAGCACAGCCTTTGGATTCCACTTCCACATGAATTCAAAGGGAATTACCTACTTTGTAATAATCTCGCTCACTAACTCAGATCTGTAGCCAATTAGCCACTCTTCCTCACAGCCAGGAACAATACCAATTTTAGTTTTCTTTTTAATAAACAGCATCCTGCACAGGGGAAATACACTATTAGGGGAAGTTTATATATTAGGTACAATTGATTTTATTCCAAATATTTGAATTTTTTTTAAAAAAGGAGCAAAAATTTAGGAAATTAAAAGTCAGTATTGTCTCCTACATCTAAAAAGCACACCCCAGCTTGGAGACCAAAAGTACCATGCCACAGTGTGAGGTCTGTCTGTCACCAGGCTCCCAACATCACAGGGATGACCCATTCTCCCCATTCCACTCAGCATTGCCTAATCCACACAGCTTTGGGGAACTGAATGTTCACAATAAATCAGGCTGAGTCTTGTTCAACAGAGGAAGTTCTTCAGTTCAGAGTTATTTCAAATCTTTGCATTTGAGCCTTTTTTGCCCTCCAGATCATTATTCAAAATCTAAGAGGCTTAGGTTTTTAACAATTTCTTCTAGAACAAGATGAGGGAAAGGTGAATTCTCTGGCATTGTGTACAACCACACTGCATATACTATTATTTCACTTTGTTTCAACTTTCACTTTGTTTGAAAGTAAATGTAAAACCCTAAGTCATTTGAAATTATCCTGTGAAAATGAGACTGATCCTATGAGAAATCTTACAAATTTGGCATCAGAGGATTAACAGAGCACTAACTGCTTAGTCAGCAGCCTTCATCTCTGAACATGAAGAAATAGCTCTGACCACATCCCATGTGGTACAGAATATAAGGGAGAAAATTTACACTAAATAGAACTGCAACCATCCGGCTGAAACCCTCAATGTCATTTTCAAAAATTATGTCCAGTTTTTCAGTTCAAGGAGTACCATAAGTTTCAGTTCAGTACTGGGAACACTTCAGAAAATTAGAGTTTGTAAGTATTTAAAAAAAAAATTTCAGAATCTCTTTCACAAACATATCTAAGTTTCCACTGACAAGCTTCTTCAAATGTTTTCCTATCGCCACAGTTGGCAGAAGGAACATGCATGGTTTCTTATTCCTGGAACATCTCAAACTTTTCCAGGCATTAGATGGTGAGCAATGCATATGAGACGTAGTCCTAATTAATGGGTTGCACATTATCAGATGTTTCTTTCACAAAACCCTGGAGAGAGGGTTTGAGATGCTCTCTGTGAGGGGCCAGGACATGGGACACACACACACACACAAAATCTCTCTCCACAAATAAAGAAGCATATTCAGCATATTCAGTGTAGTGCTCTAGTTAAGCATCCTGTCCTTAATAAACATGAGGGGAAAGTCACCCCTTGCCCACCAATAAATGCTCAGCCATGGAATATTAGCACCTTATGACATTGCTCCTGGCAGTTTCATTCACACTGTGTTTTGTCAAAATTAACAGTTGCAAGAAAGACACTGCCAATCTACCTCTACAACAATCACAACCATCTCTTCACAAGGTCATTCTCCTTTCTAAAATTTAGAAACCCGGATGCTTTTCATGCCTTTCATCATAAGAAAATGCATCCACATTACTGATCTTTTCCATCACAGTGACAGGACTCAAAGAAACAGGATGAAGCTGAGTCAAGAGAGGTTTAGGTTGGCTATCAGGAAGAAATTTTTTACCCAGAGGGTGGCTGAGCACTGAACAGGTTCCCCAGGGAAACAGTTACAGCACTAAGGCTGTCTGAATTCAAGAAATGTTTGGACAACACTCTCAGACACATGGGGTGACTCTTGGTGTGTCCTGCACAGGGCCAGGAGTTGGGTTAATGATCCTTGTGGGTCCCTTCCAACTCAGCATACTCCAGGATTCTATAACATCCCTTAAAAAAATACAGTTCAAGGTCTAACTCTTTTTATGACAGGGTAAGATCTCAGGTATACCCCAAAACTAAGTCGTAAGAAATTTTCCATAAAATTACCTTCCTTAACAGGCACTCTGTGCATATTCCCTGCACTCAATTTTTTTTCATGTATTTGGGCCTTGACAGCAGGAAATAGCACTGAGATGCCCACAATGATGCTTTGTGTTTCCCTCTGATTACTTCCTCAGCTATCTTAGAGATTTAAAAGTCTTAAATAGGATACACCCCACCAGAATTCAATCTCATAGGATCAGGGCCATTCGTCTTAAAGCAGATGATGAGCTGAAGGTCATCCTCTGAAATCCTCACATATATTTAGAAGGCACACAGATCAGATCAACACCTTTCATTCCACAATGACAGCACTCAGCATTCACTCTGCCCTGGCTTCTTTCTCAAGTCAAGGACCTAGTGGCAACTGCTGTGCAGGCACATTAATCCAGATTATCACACATGTACGAGCTCAAAGATTCTGCCCAACAATAAATCGTGTTTATATAGTTTAGCAAATTAGAATCTGATGTATTCCCAGTTCTGGAGTCATTGCTGATAAGTAGCCTAGCTATCAGGCTTGTTTCAGAAGCTGAAAACTACTTTCTGTAGATCTACTATTGTTAACTTATCTTTTTGCCTTGCAAATATTTTTAAAGAGGAAAAGAATGCAATTTAAGCACAATAAACAACCTGTAGGATTAGTAGTGGTTAGAAAGCAAAAAAAAACACCTTACTGAATGCCACAAAGTAATTTTCAAAGGAAAATCTACTGATACCTGCAGAGCCAGAAAGAGGGAGCAGAAACAATGCACACAGCTTTCCTAAATCACACTCCGCTTCTCTCTAGCTATCCAACTACTGTATTATAACAAATAATAGAAGAATTAAATGCTCTAGCAGTCAAGGCTGGCATATTAAAATGACACTCTGCATTACTGAACTTACTCATCTCTTAATAGAGCTATTCTTCAAAGGAAATTAATTATACTGGCAAGAGACCTTTTGCTATTCTAATTTCTGAAACAAGCAAATTAAAACAGCTGCAAACATGTAACTGGCTCCAAGATCCCAGGACTCACTGCATTTAATTAGGTGTTCATCTTCTGATGTTCTTTAGTCACTGCTTTTGAAACCCACTTCACATAAAAATTTGTAATGTCTAGGCTTAATTAACTGCAACTGTAATGAACATACAGCCCATCACAGAATATATAGAGATAGGAAAGTGACCACATCATTGAACACCTAAACACTATCACCGAGGGACAAAAACTGGATTTAGAGATTAATTTCTCTGCCTTACTTAGGCAACAGAGAATTTTAAATTATTTTAAAATAACTCGTTGGCACTGTGTTTCATATCAGAACATTTGATAGCACAAACACTGCCATGACAAACTGAAAACACAGTGTATAATATGAGTAATATGCAGAATTGTAAAATGCAAACATCTGCAGCTCGCTGAGCTGCACACAGCTGTTAAGCAACAACCTAGTACTCCAAATTAAATATCTGAGAATTAATGCTTTGTTTTACAGCACAGTTATTTTCATTAACCTAAGTTATGAAGCTTCAAGGCATTTATCTGCCTCTAGAGAACAGGCTTGTGTTTTAAAATATTACTTTTTCTAATCCCTGTCAGATAAATACTTATAGCCAAGTCCATGTGAGCATTCTTCCTTTCTGTTATCATTGAATTTAGAACCACTGGTGAGAGCATAAATTTAAGGCAAACACTGAACAGGCACCAAATTAAGACACAACACAATTAGATCAAATCAGAAGAATTTCAATATAGTAACGTGCCTGAAAATGTCAAGACTATAATTACTTCATTGTGAAATCAAAATTAGTTGTAACACAGACGCGTGACTTTTTGAACCTTAAAGATTTAAGTTTCCTTTCATAGCCTGGTGGTGCCAAACTGTCTAGGAACCCCCAAAAAATTCTCAGAGCTTTATCCAAGGTGCACCCTTTTACTTAAGGGGTCATTGCTCCTAAGCAGTCTTACAAAGTAACATAAATTTACCAGTTACTTGCAGCACTGTAAGTAGCACACACCAAAATTCCTCACTTGAGTAAAACTTGTTATACAAATAACTGTAGATGTTCAGCAAAAGAAGCATTTCAACTTCAGCTTTAATCCACTATTTACCAACAATTTCTTTTGCATATATGCCTGCTCAGAAAAAACTGTCTTTCCCTACCCTTGGATTTTTCTTCTCCTCACATGGCATTAATTTTAGATTTTTAGAGATACGAAGGAAAATTTACAAACAAAACATGTGTTCCTTTTTGTGTGCAGTTCAGACTTGACTGTAGCCACCTGAGTGTGTGTCCCCATACAGAACATTCTTTTCTTAAAAAATGTTAATTTAGGAGACACAACATTCCTCAAAAATATTTTACCAAAGGTTTTTTACCAAAACCTCTTGACGGGAACAACAAAAAAGAGCATAATGTGAGTTCCAGCTCTTCCTTGGACTATTATCCCTTTCAGATTCATGCCCCTAGCTATTCCCTAGTGAAACAGGCAGAGGTAGATATTCAGAATATCTAGCTGCTTCCCAATTAAACTTGTTTGAAATGGTTGGGCTCCCATGCTCACATCTCCTAGACTTCCAATGATATTTCTTTCAGGCATCAGGCAACTGAAGCGGCATTGAGAAGGAATGTTCCCAAAAAGTAATTATTCTTCAACAAACATCTTTCCCTGCTTTCTGTCTAAAGCAGAATGAACATATTCTCTACCTAATTCACCCTGTAGTCTAAAAAGCACCACGGGAACTAAATGCTGCTTTCACTGAGCAGGAGTAGGGAAAACAAGGTAAAAAATAATGCAAAGGATCACATTACTTTTTATAGCACAAAAGCACCATGAGTATTCCCAGACTCACTCACCAAACCAGCAGTAAGTGAAGGAGCAGATTGTCCTAGAGACTGATTTCTCATGCGGACCAGGTTGGAGGTATCTCCAGGAGGCTGCCATATCGTCTGGCCCACTCCACTGTGGACACTATTTGATAAGGGAAGTAGCTGTTTTCCTTTAAAAATAAAATCAAAATACCATCAGCTTGTTTTTAAACAAGTCTGCAAGTTCAGAGTACAAAGCTGACAATATATACTGCATATGAAGAAAAAGCATTTAAGTTAAAAAGCAATTTCAATATTTTGGAAGGTTAAAACTTTGAAGAGCACCTTACCAGTAAATTCATTATGTTTGATAACTGAAGATTTCAAAAAAAATCTACTTTATATTATGAGATAATGGGAAATCCAAAAACCTTGCAAAGACAGACTGCTATCACTTTATAAATTTCCATATTCCACTCATCTTAAAAAAGAAACAATATTTACTGCCATAAAAGAAGGCAAAATCTCTTTAGTATAATTTTTAAAATTCTTTTGAAAATGCGTTCTTAATTGCAAAACATTGTCTCCTCTAAATAGCTTTGTCATTTAGACATCCCCACTTTCTCCTACCACAGGAACACTGCATTTCATGCAGCTGTAACATAATATAGTGTATGTTTAAATATTGTCTTGCTTTGAACCATGGATGGATTTTTTTGCTCAATACATATTTTCTAGTCAATGCAACACTCATTTTTGAAAAATGTCAAGCAGTAAATTTCCGCAGTGAAAAAGAACCAAAGTCAAAGTAGGTCATATTTTGACTCCACAGAGCTTGACAGCTTCCTTTTATGTACAATGTCATCCACAAAGGAAAACGAGAAGAAAGATATTTCTGTGGTTAAAAACACATAAGTGAAGAAGTCTGTGAATCTGGGTTCAGTTATTAGCTTCCAGATGACTTTCTCTGAAAGTTTGGTCAGTCAATCCCTGTACTTCCATTTCCCCATTGCAAAATGGAAGAGGATAATACCTCTTTTCCTTAAAATTAGGACTATGGGACTAAATAACACACCCCCTTCCAAGCACAGTAAAGATTCTTGCATTCAGTGGATTACTACATGCTCAGGAATCACAGGGGACTGAGAGATTTATTGCAATAAGTAGCAGGGAGGCTACACCTTTAATCACATATATGCTACAGAAAGAGACTTGTTCTCTCAGGGGCAGAAAGCTGTTTACAAATTCAACTTCACCTTAGAACTAGATGTGAATTATTACATTCATTCCATAACAATGGCTATAATATTTGGAGGACTGTCACATACTGTGACCAGCCATGATGCTGGGGGGATGGCTGAGTGTGGAAGCGATGAATTTTGTTCTTTTTTTAACTTGTTAACATTATTTTTTTGTGATAGTTACAATGAGTCAAGTATACACCAACAGAATGAGTCAAAGTGTAGGAGAGATGAGCAGGCTCAACTTTGTCAAGCAAACGGAGACACAACATATTAGTACCCTCTTCCTGGTCCCACTCAAGCTGCTTACAGCTGTGGACATGATTTTCATGACTTGATCATTTTCAAGATAACATATAAACACAACAACTCATCTTATCTGCAGAGACCTAAAACTGCAGAAATGTACATCGCTGTATTCATCCTGTACAGCACTAACAAACAGATCCTGTAATAGCAACTCAAATAATATAATTATCTAGTAGTCTAAAATACCCACATTTGAGGACCAGAATAACTTTCTTTAAGTCTCTGTAAGATATAGTTATCAATATCTCCTTTTAGTTGCACAAAATCTGAATCCAGGAGGGCAGAATTCCATCAAGAGTCAAATCTCAGCCAACCAGTTTGCGTGCACAGTCATCTACACTCTCCAAAGTTATTTGGCAAAAATGAGCTGGAATCATTTTAAGGATGGAACTTTAAGCTAAAGCCTTTCCCTGTCATGCCTCAAGTTCTATACACATTCCAAACACACACACTGAAAATAAACATCTAAACCTGTACATTTTCTCTGTCCAGTTGGGTCAGATTGATCTTGTTGGGGCTCTTTACCCCTTCCTGAAACAGGTATAGAAGATTGAAAAGTAATTAATATGAATCAACAGATTCTGGAGAATATAGAATTTTTTGTTCTGAAATTACAATCTCCAAATAGAAAAATTATTTTTAAGAGAGAACAGACCTTCCAGTTTTCCTGCTTCCTCCTATTTACTTTGCTTTCTTCTATTCACGGGGGGAAAAAAAGCTACAGTACTAACTTAGGCCATTGCAGTCAGTCAACAGCTGTGTAGTTCACAAAGTTCTGTCCTCCTCTAGTGACTAAGCTACCTTGGAGAACAAACTTACATGCATACAAAACATTATGATTGTTTCCATTTTTCAGAAACTATCCACTTACTACAAATAAAACACTAAGCCAAGGCCAAGCCAAAATAAAATATACATACTTTACTGCTTATTTAATTCTATTACATCTAACACCTCAAACATGAAAATATTTATCTTCCTCTGATAAAAGTCAAGGGACCAGGACTGGATGTATTTTCACAATCATGTAAATCAAGCCCGTGATGATGCCAAAAAAGGTGGTTTCACCTTCTTCCTCTTTCCTTCCCACGTGAGAATTTTCAACTCTTCCAGTTCTTGCACTAACATGCAAATAGGCAAACAACTGAATTAGGGAGGAAATGGGCTGCAACCTAACCCTACAGAGTAACAGTGGCATTCGGGCATATCAGCTCTTTCATTCTAGACTGATCATGCAGCTCTCTGTGCTCTACTCCAGCACCACAGACTCTGTTATCAGTTTTAAACAGCTGTGAAACCATCCCCTAGCCCACTAACAAGTCTATGAAAAAAAAGAAAACCACTGAACTTGGTCCGTTTTTGGGCAATTACTTGCCTATGCTTGCTCCATGGTTCTACAGCTGACAAACTAAATTCAATTACAAGGCTGAATATTATATTCACAAAAACCTGCAAATTTTACACAAACTGAAAAAAACACCAAGTTAGTAAGCAAGATTTTTACTTTGAATCACATTTGCCTACAGTGCTTTTGAAGCCAAAAAGAAACTAAATAGTAACTCAAACATGATATAAAAAGTCAGTTTCCCAGTAAGAAACAAAAGGGCAAAGTGGGCAAGCTTGCATTCAGTGCTGATGTTAAAAGGGACAAGAATACACCAATGGGTCACCTAAAGTTCCACTTTATTAAACTCCATTCTTGAATTTTGCATATTAAATCTTAGCTTTTAACTTTTCACTCTGGGCAACATACAAAATTTCACTCTAAATCCAGGCTTTTTCACTCTTTTCTACTGACATTTCTTTTTGCATCTTTCTGTTACATAAAATTTTGTATGCCCTGCCAACAAGAGGTCGACTTACCAGTATCTTTTATTATGACTGTTCTGCCAACAATGCTGCAAATCTTTAATGCTAACAAAGTGTCATATTGTCTTTACAAAATGGCATACCTGACAAAGAACTTGCCAAGCTACCTCTTCGTAGCTTGCAGTCATCTTGACTTAGCTGACGGTGGAGCTTGGTTTTCCCAGCAGATGAAAAGATGTCAGGATTGCTGAGCTTCCTGCAACGCAGCGGAGTGGACTCTGTTATCATCTCCTGGAGGAGGAAAAACATGCAGAACTTTGTTAATGATGGCCAAGTATCCCTCGTCTGAAACATGCAATCTCCAAAGCATAAAGGAGACTGTTAAAAAAAACCCATAAAGGAACAAAGGAACACACCCCACCCCAAAAAAGGAAAAAAAAAAAAAAGGAACCAAAACAACAACATTTAGCATTGTAAATCCCCCTCTTTGGTGCCCCATAGCTGCACAGAAAGCACATCACAAGGTCCCTGTCAACTCTGGTCCTTGAACACCACTGCTGTAAGAAATACCATTAATAATAGTCAGAAAAACGCAATTATGCTACAGCAGTTCTTTTCTGTTACAGTATTTAGGAGAAAATGGTACTGAAAAAACAGGCTCAGCTTTGATTAAAGCTATTTCCTGCTAAAGCAAAAGTACTTTCTCCAATCTTCTTCAATCAGTATTCCATCCAGCCTATGAGTAATACACCTATGAACTGTTGCAATGTCTATTGCAACCCAAAACTCCTATTACAAGTTACAGCTCTATGAAGAGCATATGCATAACTAACTAATAACTAGGATAACGATCAGCCTTTGTGTCATGTCTTTGTTATTACTACAAACAAAATTAGACATGTATTTGTCAGAAACACTCCCACACATGTGAATTCCTTTCACAGCATACAGCAAAATTTCAGTCAAAATTGCGTAGGCAGAACAGTGTCAAGCACAACCACACTGCTTTCCTTATGCTTTTCATTGCTCTGGAGCTGTCAAACTCTCATTCCACACCCAAAGAAGAACAACCAGCTTTGCTACCAGACATGGATTTGAAGATGTGACACTTTCCATTATAGCCCATATAGATGAACTGTTCAAGTTCTCCCTTCTCTGCAGTGTGAAACATTCCACTTGTTTTAATGGACTCCTCCATTTTATTTCAAATGCCTCTCATTAGCCATACAGCACTTCAAGCCATGCTTATCCTCATAAAAATCTCATCTGAGGCAGAAAATAAACTTTCCCTGCATGATACATGACCACACAATTTAACATAGTTTTATATTATTTTTAAATCAAAAACTAGTTTACCACTTATGGTTTTTCATTAAAATCTGCAGATTCCGGTCAAAATCTATTTCTAAAGTCATTAATTCAAATCTATTCAGTCTACAGTGTTATGCGTCAAACTGTCAAATCCAGACCACGACTACACACTTTAAAAACCACAAGGGGAAGGGAGGGGAGATGAATAAAGTGGTTTTATATGAAGAAAAAAAAACCAAAAAAAAACAACAACCAACCCTGATTTGGGATTTGAAATAGAATTCTCATTTAGCTCTGAGTCACTCATTCTCAACCCTTCTTAGACCCCATCTCCTTCTAATCGTGAAATCTTTTGGCATCTCATAATACTGAATAACTTTGTTATTGTTTGAGGGACAGCAGTGCTTTGCTCCACATCAGCTGCAGTGGTGCACCTTTCCCAGGCTGCTCTGGATACAATTTCTTCTCTGGTTCTGGTCAGACTTTCAGTCGCCAGTGTCTAACCCAGATCACCAGAGACAGCTGGGTACCAGAGCAGGTCAGTTCACTCACCAACTCACACAGCTGTGAACAGTTGTGTTGGGGCAAGAGTGGGGAAGGGCTCAAAAACAAGTGACCTGGGGGGGAATAGAGAAAACTGCTCAGCTGAAAAGCTGTTTAAATCTTACAGTTCCTTGCACACATCTTGGAGCAAAGAGGGTCACATTTTCATTTGTCTCTGACCTTCCCCACAAAGGTACTGAAGTCCTTCGTTTGCCACAGCCTCTACTTCTCCTTTTCTGTCATTTGGAGAGCTGAAAAGGTATCAACCTGTCTTTCACTCTGTACTTAGGAGTAAGCTAAATAATATTAAATTGCAGCATTAGCAGTCTCCCAGCACAGAGGACTCTGAAAGCTGCAGAGGCCAAGGGCAGAGAGTCTGCTGTTTCTGTTCAGGATGGCAGAACATGGTTATATTTGTGTATATTACTGTAAGCAGACATACAGAAACATGCACACAGTTTTAATAAGGCCTGTCCTGTGCCTATAATGTCTGAAATGTGGCACATGTTTACCATCTGTTACAGTCTGAAATTACCACACCTCCAAAAAAAAAAAAAAAAAAACCCAACACGAACATGGGCACTCTAGGTTACAAACAAATTACTTAAGAACTTCATCCAGCCTATCCTCTCACATTCCTTATGCTTCAATTCCAAATATTCCCAGCATCCTTCAGTATCCAGCTACTTCCCTGAAACTAGTCATGTGTTGAAAGGCCCCATGCACATCAGCAGCAGTTAAAATGTCAAAGACTAATTTGAAGTGAAGTGTTCTAACTGGGACTTTGTTGTTCAAAGTTTTGGGGGTGTTTGTTGGTGTTTTGGAGGTTTCATTTGGTTTGTTGTTTTGGTTTTTCCCCTGCAGGTGCATATTCACCCCCCCCTTCAACACACACATGCACACACACACCTCTCACCAATCTTTCTCAGTGAACTGCAACTAAATAAGAACATTCACTCACTTGGGACATCAGGTAAGGAAAGGCACCGAAGCCAGAAATGAAAGTACTCTAAGTCATGTTACAAGCAATTTTTGTATTTTACATCTCTTTCTCCACACAATATACAGACAATGCTTACCAGGCAAAGAATGTGCCCACTCCCCTACCCTTCCCCTTTTCCCTCTATGCACATTCTCTTTTTATTGGCAAAAATAATTACAAATTCTTAATGTGTCTTCTCGAGTTACAGTACACAAGTCTTGTAGATCTGATACTATCTAAATCAAAAGTTCCCCAGCTGAAGGGCACACCTACTCCTACCACAGTATCTCATCAGCTACAACACCCTGCCTACACACACCTTTGAGGTCAGCCCAGTGCCATAAGCTACTTCTCAAAAAGCCATTCCATGTGACAGCTGTCCCCAGGTTCAGCTTTCCACCAAAACTTCTACCACAGAGATAAGAAAGAAATAGTAGAAAGGTAAAAACAGCTTCCCACACTCACCAAACAATCCAGGCTAGACAAGATGGATTTGGTACATATTACATATGGAAACCTCTTCATTAACCCTTTTCTTGTTAAGCACATTAAACACTTGGGCAATACTCAGAAGACTATGTAAGTGTTAAATGTCTGGAAGAAAGGGCCTCCAATCACATTCTGCAGGTTCATAAACTGCTTAAGTCACTTTTCAAATAGATATTAAAAAGTTTTTTAAAAAAATGTGCACTGTTCTGAGACAGCCTATTATGTTTTTAAAAAATCTAAGTGCAACACAGTTAGTTTAAAATTTCATTTTCTAAGAGCTGTGCCCATATTGTGTCAGCAAAACAATGAAGAGCGAAAGTTTTAGCTTAATAACAATAGAGCTGTCTTTCATAAGACTGCAATTTACTTCACTCATCCATCAAAACCCTGCTTTGATATTGCAGATCACAGATGAACTGCATGGAAAGAGAAGTAGATTACATTACCACTCTCAAACAAGGAAGGAAAAAACCTAGAGGAAGAGATATTTCCCTGTCCTTGCCCCAAAGCAATGCATACAAAGAACACAAGAATCTTACACAACATTCCAAATTGATGAATAAAGAAACCCTTTGCAGCTATAGAGCAAAATTTTGCTTACATGGCTTTCAAACTACTAAATTAATCTATCAGAGCAAGTGGTTGAAGAATAGATTACATAGAACAAACTGCCATAATTTTAAGGACTCCACTTCCACTTTTCAAAAGAAAAGATTTTTACAACCCTGGAGATGAAAGCATTAGTGAGCACGTAGCACTTTGCTCACATCGTGTGAAAAGGACTGTGAGCCTCTCTCCATTCATTTCTTTTCAAAGGTGATAAAGAATTTAATTTACTTTGGGCTTGTGGCTTTTGCCACAAGCTAAAAATCAGATTCAAACAGCCAGCTGATTTCTGCAAAGCTGAGGGCTGAAGATAAAAGTGTCACATAATCTTGATTTGCTAGGCAAAGATTATTGCTATCACTCCCTACAAAGGTACACAAAAATCTGCTCACATAACTTGAAATATCAGGATATGACTAAGAATGGGCAAAGATTTTCTTGACTATCAAGAGGCTCTGCGTTTTTCAGCTCAGTCACTTACCACACTTGCACAGAAAAAGCACTAAAAGAGTTCTGATACTGGAATAACATCCAAGTCTGTTGCTCTTGCCTGAAATCTCTGATTGGGGTTATCACACTCAGCTAGACGGGAGAACCAGACTGTCACAGGAGATGCAGACAAAAGACAAGAAGCCAAACATGCTTCTTGATTTGCCTGATCATACCAATATCCCCTGTTAAAATCCTGATCTGGTAACTTCAGAATACAGTTACAAGCATCCTTCTCAGTCCTCATTGCACAGGAAAACTTCCAAGCAATTAAAGCAAGAAATAACAGAACAAGCACATAAACCACTGCAAGGATTTTCAGAAGTTCTTTTGTTTCCCCATTGTTCATTTAATGGTGCTGCAAAAGAGCAGCAAAAGTCTTTAATCTACAAAAGGCAGGTGAATACTGCAAGTGTGGATTTGTGTTTTGCTTCAACTGCCAGGTGAAGCATCACACAATCAGTGAGACTGACACATCAGATTCAGACCAGTGCAGGGATAAAACTTTTCAAACCCTGTTTTTATGGCCTCTGTTTAAGATGTAACAGATCATGCAAAGAACAATTCCTTGCATGTCACTGTGTTATAATTAAATCATACACAAACTGCCTCAATCTCTACGACAAGCAAAAGCACTCAGTTGTGACTGACAAATATTCAAGTCTGCAGGTCAAAACATGTTAAACTGTTAGCCAGGGGGTGGGGAATCTACACAAAAGTTTTCTATTAACAAGAAATCCATTAATAAGAAAAATGAGAAACGTTTTTTATGAAGCCTAATGAGCATAACAACCTTAGGTTATCTGGAAGTGAATCCTAGCAAACTGTTGGAAGGAAGAATGAAAATTTAGCTGCAATAAACTGGCCAAGAATTCACTGTTATTAGCCCATCTTGTAAGGAAGATAACCAGTGAGCAATGTAACTTAAGGGTAACTTGATAGTTTCTGAATTTTTTGAAAGCGCCAAAAATAGTCAACATTGAAAGCTGCATTTTCTATTTTTTAACACAGAACTGTTTGTCCTTTAAAAGATAAAAGCCTGTTGTGTCAGGGCTGTGTGCATATCTGAGCAACATTCTTTTTCTTCTCAGCCTTTCCTCATCACTTTATATAATCTGTGTGCATACCCTTAATGACAGATAAATCTGATCCTGTCATTAGGCCTGCTCTAATATACTCTAAAATACACTGAAAATTAAAGGCCTAGAGAACAGATCACAGACCAAATATCTATCTATATAAATAGCAATTAGCAATGGAATCATAGTGTTTATGCTTTAGCATTTAGCACTGAAATTTCCCTTAACTGTCCAGTCTGGACATTACACATTGAGAGGAGAGGGCCAGCAGTTTATCAGGGAGCTGGGGCAAGCCCACATGCGACCAAAATTGTAGGCTAAATAAGAATGTGCAACTAAGTCTCTTTTTAACTGTATCTGCTTAACTCATGTACTTGCCAGCAGCACCCTGAAAAATGTCAGAGACAGCAGAATCAAGGAAAATTACAGTAAATCTACATAGCCTCTTAGGGGCCATAATATATTGGTTTACGACATCAACAACAGAGAAAAGCTTTGAAGAATGTATTGCATTATATAAAGTGTCAGTATTTTAAAGACAGAAGGGAGTTCTACACTATTTTTCTCTGTAGTAGATTTATTTGAAGAACTTTGCAATAAATTCCGACATTTCTACAACAATAAATATATAAATTAAACTTAGTGTCAATATTAAGTTTTCAAAATGACTGCAAAGACAAATGTTATTTCCCACAGTGATGTTTTTAACACATCATGCACACATTTACCATTCTGAATACCTACAGCTTCCTCTGTACACTCATCTGCAGTTGTAACACAGATGACAGAAAATTGACTAAAATTACTAAAAAACTTAAAACTTGGTGTTAAAAAAAAAAATCCCACAGTTAAAATCAAACAAAGAAGTAATAAAAAGGAATACTCTCTAAAAGACCCAGTATCAGAAGCCTACACTATCAAATACACCCCCCTTATCTTGTTCTTCAGTCGGATTTCTTGTTAACTCTTCAGGAAACAACTACAAGGCATCTTTGATTTGAACAAATGAATTAGAAGATTTAATGTTTCATCAGGGAAGTTAGTGCTGTTAACTTTGTTGTGAAGTGTCCCAGCTGCAGGATCGCATCAAAAAGCTTGTTAAAAAGAAAAGGTAAATATTTATAACTGTGTACCTTATTAGCCCCTTTCTGAGGCCCATTGAGATGCAGAATCGTTTTATTCCTAATGGAAGCACAGTCTAAAAGACAAGGTAATTGATGATTAAATTATATCACCTTGAATGTCTGGTGCTTACAGGAAAACACAAACAGATTAAACAAAGTATTCAATCCTACTTCAAGATCTCCCCAACAGCCAAAAGGGAAGAGTAATTATTGAATTCAGTTCGTAAATGCCTAATACCAAATGAATTTCATCAAGGGAAGAAAAAGAAACAGCCTCTAAAGTCTGTATCAGACTTCAGAGGCTCAAAGAAACCACTATCAATCTATCAAGACTCCAAACCCCACACCAGGCTCAGTAGCTGCACTGACAACAAAACCAGTCTGAACAAAGACACTGAGCATTAAAGGCCACATCATTCCTTTATCATTGCTCTTCTAGCATGAATTCTTCAAACATTAAAAGGTTGTATTGAGCAGGGAAATTAACTCCTGGCCAGATAAAACAAAACAACTCTATAATTCATCATCCTTACTCATACACTGTAAAGATTAAAAGAAATATGACCCCCCCACACACACACACAAGAAGGGATTTGTAATAAAATTTGATTTTTTTAAGACATCAAAACACCTTCTCTCTTAAGATTTTCTTTCAATAGACTCAAAAGATGTGGCAAGCATGTGATATGTCCCAACATCACAGACCAGGATTACTGCAAATTCTCTTGAGCATGCCATGTGTTATCAAATACTCATTTATCTTCTCTATTCTTGTCTATTAGGTTTTACATGGTTAAATAGAGGTGCATGTTTGGATTTGCTAAAGACCCTAATCCACAGCATCAGCAAACCAAACTTTTCTTGTTCGTCAGTTCCTCACAGATTTATTCAGATATTTATTACACACAAAACACTGTGCATTTTAGCACAACTACACTGTGAGACAGACTAGAATGAAACTGCTCATGGAACCAGGCAAGCAGCAGAAACTACATTTTAATCTGTGCAGCCAAAGAAACCTATGATTTCATATTGGCTATAAAAAGGAGACTTACCAGAGGGTTCTGCAGGGCACCTTCATTCCCTGCAAAACTGCTGCTCACTTTGGAGCTTTCAGATCTCCTAATATATTGATTTTTGTGCACATGACATTGTCTAACTGTCTCGTCCACGGGGAAAGAACAAACCAATATCAAATACCTACCGATACCTGTGTAAACTCTGTTTAATGCCCATTAAAATGTTACAATCTAATGAATTTTTATTTGGAACATAAAATCCCTGTTTTTTTAGGGACAGAGATTAACAAAACCTAGCAATAAGTTTTAAGTTCATTCAATTTGCACAAACAAACAATTGCTTCATAGCAATAGAACCAGGAAGAAAGTTTCATCTGATTTTATGCATTTCAGACAGGAACCTCCAGGTTGAGTGGGGAAACCTAAGAGATCTTATCTGTATTAACATTTGATTCTTGACTCAAAACAATATAGACTTCTCTATGTCTAAGGCACAAATAAAATATATTTTAAATTAAAATACTAGCTGAAAAGACAAAGTTTGACAAGTGAACAATAACAGTGTATTAAAATGAGTGTGCTGTAGAAAAATTACTTATTTACTAATAATGCAGAGTTCTAATCTTGTTTTGCAAAAAGCAGTTTCCAAAGAAAAACGTTTAAGGTTTGTCAAGTTTGAAATACAATCTCGAAAAAAGTATCTATTGGTCCAGTATGAGATACTGTCCCAACACTAAGGAGGCCAGAGAAAAGAAATCCATGTCCAAGTGCTATTCCAAGGCATATTTCAAATGAAGCTGCTTACAAAGAAAACTAAAAAGTAACTCATAAATGGAACTTGGGTGGAGAGTCACTCAGGTGAGCTCAAGGGGATTTTGTAATCAGACCCTGAATGGCTGCTTACAGATGGGTAATACAATTTTAAGACTTGATCATAAGTGTTAAAGCTCACTTGAATAACAAAAATTGCACAAAGAAAAGTATGAAACTAGAAAATACAACAGGAATCCACTTTAGCAATACTAATTTTATTGCCCAGGATTCTTTTATAGATTACAGATATGACCTGAATAGTAGCAGTAGTGAAACCATCTGTAGTTAGACAGAGATTACTGACAAAATAAAATATAACAAAAACCAGGGGACTGATAAGAGTTAAAACACTATTTCTCATATACATGACAAAGAGAGAGACCAAGATACAATTTAATCTGGTGTTATCATTACTGAAGAGGATCTCTTATTTGCAGCATGAAAAAAAAAATTGTGAAAGTTCTAAACCTTTGGCATCAATATTTTTGTTTCTATGAAACATCTGCAACCTTCTCACTTCCTACCACAAATGAGATAAGCAGATCGATTCAGAGCCAAAAATAAGAAGCTGTTGTGTGAAGTTATTCCCGAGAACAAATTTTCCCTGAGATTCAACAGCAGATCTGCATGTATAGAATGGGGAAAAAAATTATCAATTTATTATAAAACTGTAAATAAAATTACCAGTGGCTTTAGACCTAAACAAAATTAAGTCAGCCCTTAGACACACAGTAAGTGCTTAGTCCTTAGCTTCTCTTAACAGAAATCCCATTAAGTAGCAGTCAAAGATAAACTAATTCACAATTCTTATCAATGTCTGCACAAAGAAATGGAGACTCTGTAATCTGCACAAAAGCTTCTCCTCACCAAGCAGGGTAATACAGTTCCATCACAAAGGAACAAAAGCCAAAATTTTTTTCAAGGACAGGACATATTTCTTCCCTTCTGCCTGAGAACAGAAACAATGCCCAAATGTTAGGTTTATGAACAGCACTGTGCCTTGAGCTCAAACAAAGACTGGAGTCAGCAGACACTTCTGCTAAAGTGTCTGCTAAACTGGCAAAACAACCCTGTAAACAGATTCTCCTCTGTCCTAAAAACAGGGATTAATGTAAATGTCAAAGAATATACAAATAACTAAATTGATGAATAATTTAACTTTCAGGGTCATATTTCTACCACCTTCATACTGCACAGGTGCAATCTAAGTCAATTAATAAAGATATAATTGCTACTACTATGTCACTGCATCCATCTATGCCTGGATATTTAAATATCTAAATGCCTTCAGTTACTGCAGTAACCATAGAACTCATTTAAAGGCTTTTCTCTAAAACAGTGATTATAATTTATTCATTTGTTCTCTGATCTTCTGGTGCTGTCCAGAACACTCAACATCAGTTCTGACTTGATTCCCTCATTTCCTTATGAAGGTCTTTACTAAGGCTCCATATTAAAAAGTTATTTTTATGATAATAAAATGCTTGTAAATACACTAAATATCGAATGGTGTGATATTAGCAACTAATAAACCTGTCTCAATTACTAGGCATTCCATTTTTGAGATGACATTTCCTTGCTCTGGGGCATTATAAAAGCTCCTTTACAATAAAACTGGAGTAAGATACAGAGATAAGAGCTGCTGCTAGAGCGCAGTGAACAGAGGACACACAACTACCAGATTAACTGAACAAACATCAAAGAAGCATTGCTAGACATGAAATCATTTCACTATCTGCATTTTTTCCAAGTACCACCCCATGCTGACATTACACACTCTTGTCCAGTTTTGTCTTTCCTAGAGTTTAACACTTTGCTTGCTTTAGTGAAGTTGTATTCTGTGAAAGCTGCATAGAAGACAAAGGTAGTTTTGTCATTTGTGTACTTGTTTCATAATGACAAATGGTATTTTAAGACTGCAGAGAAATACAACTTGGTGATTCTGAGCTGTATGCCCTTCAATGCAAAGAGAAACAAATCTCTAGTTTAGCACCTGGGATATCTGGAAATTGTAGAAACATATATTAGTTTTGGTTAGAAGAGATCTTTAAAGATCATCTTGTTCCAACCCTACTGCCATGGGCCAGACACCTTTCACTACACCAGGTTGCTTAAAGTCCCCTGCAACCTGACCCTGAACCCCTGCAGTGTATCACCACACTCTTTGTAAAAAACGCTTCTTATATCTCATCTAAATTAATCCTCCTTCAGTTTAAAACCATTACCCCTTGTCCTATCCCAAGAGGCCCCATCAAAAGAACTCCACATGCACAGGGAGAGACCCTTTCTGGAAACACGAAACTGTTTAAACTATTTGCACAGTCTAACTCAGGTGTTTGTGCAGTCCTTCTGCACACGTATGACCCTGAGTGGGATGAAAACAACCTACAGAGGCAGCAGCAGCAAGCTCCCATCATAGATAGTACCAGAAAGGCACATTAGAAAACTGATGTATTAGAAAACTAGGTTTTTTAAATCATTATTATTGAGCTCAAAGCATGACAGCTGTATTTTCAAAGGATAAAAGGAAAGCAGGCTTAAGCATCAATTAATCAATCTGACAAGTACTGCATTTCATAGAAGTCTTCAAGCTCCCTGAAATGCAGCTGAAATGTTTTCTCAAGTTTTCATCCCACAGACTGAATTCCCCTCACTCCTTGGAGGATGTACCTTCTCCACCTCATTTTTGTTTGGATTAACAAAGTACAACAAAGTGTCTCAAGTTTGGGTCTCACTGCACACATAATTTAGCCTTTACCAAAACTGCCTTCTGAATGCTGCAGGCAAGCATTTGTTTACTATTGTAACCTTTCTGTAAAGTCTCTTCCATCCTGAAAGACGATCTGCTCTGTGAACTCTTCCACCAAATCCCACAGGGGAAATTCAACAGGGATGGCAGGACCTACACAATCTATTACTGGTTTTTAATCCTGTTGTGCTAGCAGCTAACCTATCCAAGTGACAAACACACACAGTGTGTATCGAGCCAATTTCCCAAGACAGCTCACAGTCACTGCAAGAAGTTAGGAACAGCTGAATGAGCCCCTTAAAAGCAAAAACTTCACTGAAAATCTGTCCTGAATGGATTGCTGGGTGTTTGGACAATGAGCAGATACTGGAAGGTGCATTCCAGAAGTGCACTGAAAATCAGCTTCTTATTCTATCCCTTGTTAAGTATTTTTAGCATTAGCTGAATTAGCTGATATGTCAAACACCTACAAGAGTTTCAGAACACAGCATGACTCAGTAAATGTCAAGACAAAAATCAATCAATTAACTAATTAACTTATTTTGGCTACAAACAGCTGAGAATATTTCTGGTGGATTACTTCTCACACCATGTAACAAAAATCTTTAGAGAAAATCTTCCTATATAGGCAGCTCATGAAGATGTGTGTGGACCGAAACTGAATCAGAAATTACATTTCAAAAATTCTTACACTCCTCACAGTCCACCCTCAACAGTGCCATCTGCTTCTGGAAATTTTAACACATACATGGAATGTTTTGAATTGCAGTCCTGCTTTTACATTCATGAAAATCCAGACCAACTAAAAGGTTTTAAAACATGTTTTATTGGTAGAAGTGTTTACTATATGTATAAGAAAAAGTGAAAATATTTATGATGCAACTCCATTAGCAATGACAATACTTTTTCTGGGAAAGAAAGAGAGCATCATCTTATTTTCCATGTACATAATGGACTCCATTAACACTAGAGCAATTTCAAATAGCAAAAAAATTATAAGCTAGACTTCCAAATTATTAAAAGACTAGGCTGTCAGTCTTGAACCCTCTTCCATCACTGCACTGTAACATGTATTTATAACAGAACAGTTGAAAATGACTTCTGACAGATTACCAGATTTAAGGCTCAGGGAAGCTAACTGTAAGTTAAACAAAAAATTCACAGAAGACACAGCTTAGAGTAAGAGCAAATTAAAAAGTTCTAAATCCGGTTTCAAAGGTAGTTTTTTGAGTGTCCATGTTTCTTCCTTCAAAGAAAAGCATTTTCACCAGGCTTCAAACAGTACTATATCACTACAAAAATACACTAAGCACAGCACATCATTATTTGATGTGGAAATGAAATCACTGAGACTCTATGTGACCTGTCCATTTATCTATTGTGGTTCTCGAGGAACAAAGTCTTGCTGGGGAATAAAGCATTTTGGTTTAGTATCAAATCATTCACCAGCCTGGTGGTCTTCACTGCTTTGTTAGCTTCAGCTACTCAGCTTCCACGAATACGAATTAAGTAAGACTTAAAAAAAAAATTTATTCTAAATAAATGCCTGTCATCATATCTACAATAATCCATTGCCTTTCTTATAGCACTAAAGCTATGTTGGCTTATGGCAAGTAGCATGGGCAATAAAAAATATCTATCAGAGAAAAATAAAGAACTGCCCCTTCTAAAGACTCTTAAGAACTACCTTGACAGGCAGGACTACATTTACACTCTGTGCTGCAAGAAGGCAGATGAGCTTGCTCAAGAAGTCAACTGCCAGGTGTAAAGTCAATAACACATACCCATTCCTCCAACACAATAACACTAGGATACACTACTTGGTTTCCCAAAGCATCCAGTCAGGAATATATCCAAAATCTTTCAGTGTTCTGCAGCTGCCTAATCCTAGCCTTGGACAGCACCCCACTGTTATCCTCAAGTGCTCTGTAACAAACAGTAAGTAGCAGCAGCTTTCCCCTTAAAGCTAATAATTATTCTAAAGAAAAGCAGTGCCACACCAAACCCAGGCATTTCTGATAGAAGAATTCTCTTGGCCTCTTCACTTCTATTCTGCTTTTGGACAAGAAATGCAGTGTACTGCATCTTTCCACTGCCTGCTTAGCTTTTCTAATATGCAAGATATGAAATTAATGTGGCTAATACAGTATTTGCTCTTACTCTTCACTTGTGACAGGAAATCGAAATCTCACATGGGCAGGCTGAATCATCTAAGCTGCTGACGCAATGCCTACCTAGTTATTGATTTACACAAAAGAGGTTTGTCCATTAATACTCAAGTTTGAAAGAAGTGATGATTCCATTTTCTCAGGCCAGAAAAGTGCCATCAGCCCTCTGGTGCCACTCTGCTCTTACCCAACAAGCCCACTGCAGAATCAGTCACTTGACTCCACATCCCTTTTGTCTGCATCTGGGTTTATATTTTGGCTCAATTCTGTTATTATCTAATAAGCACATTACAGAATTGATCCCTTGATTCTATTCCCCTTTGCCTGCTTTTAGATGACTCTTTCCCTCAGTCACTTTTTCAGCACCCCATATTTTTAAACATTAGTATGAAGACACAAGTGAACTCAGAGGAACAGGCCACCAAGAGCTGCCATCTCTGATAAGGACACAGAAGGGCAAAACTATGGCTAATGAAGAAGTCAGGTAGAAGCAGCTCTGGCATCAACAAGAATCAGCTTATGGCAGGCAGTGAGACACTCCTACGGGGCACAGACAGATTTGGTGTTTCTGGTTTCTTTTCCTGCCTCCTCAGAAAAAGGACTGAGAAGAAAACCAAGACAGAACCACACATGTCATAAGAGAACATCTGATTCCTCCACAGCTATACCCTGGCTTCTTCATTACCTTTATTTCTCCACAGAAAAGGGAATAAACTTCAGAAAATAAAGCCTGAGGACAAGTATGGATGCCTGCCACCCAACCATGCACTCTGGACTCTGGTTAACCATATTAGAAGCTCCACAGGCCAGGACTGTGCACCTGTTTATTAGAAAACAGTACCTTTTTTTTTTTTGCCTTCTTCCTGCCATAAGAAAAAGAGTTTTATAGCAACAAAGGAGGACGAGAAAAGGAAGTCTGAGGTCTGCAAACAGTAACTGAGTTTTTAATGGCAAATTACAATCACAGCTTGTAATTTAGGAGCCTTTACCAACATCCTCCTTAAAAACTTTTTTTAGCTCCCTTGACAAAAGAGGTCAGAACTACCCTAAAATCAACCCTGAACAACGTCACAGAACAGGTGGCAATAAGCATTTATGTAAACAGATGGTTCCTGATATTCTAGAACTTAGCAGCACTCCATTCCTACTTTAATAAGAAGGGGCAATGATGTTTACAGAATATATTTGGCTATGATTAAGCTATACTTGCTTTTATATGTAATGTGAATAGAAAAAACTACATTTGATTGCAAATGCAATCTGCAGTAAGTCCAGTTTCAGCAGTAAGTCCATTTGATTCAGCTTATATGCTTGAATTTTGAGTAAACCTGCATCTTCTTCAGATTAAGCTTCATCCCAGCTTGTAGGTTTTGACATGAAGTTATAAAGAACAGCTTTGAGTGTTGTGAGCTGTTAGTCACAGGGTCTATGGCTGGGGGAGCTGCAACTGAGCTGTGATCTGAGAGCCAGAGCTGTAGAGCAAACCGAGAAGCAAAGTGCCAACTGAACTCCAAAAACTTTATTCTTCACTTGTCAATCAAAAGGGAAGACTCATGGTAGAAATAACCAAAGAACACCAAACTGTTCTGCAGTCTACATACAGCGCTCATCACAACAGGGCTACTGCCTTTACTAGCACTGATGTCACCTAGAGGGAAAAGAAAACACTTATTATATTTGAAGTACAAAAGTTCTACTTAGGAAAAAAGAAAGATCTCTCCAGTTTCCAGGCTTGCCACGCAGCAAGGAAAGCATGGTAACAGCTTCTCTGCAGCTGTGGAGACAAAATAAATCTGAGCAGCACTCTGGGGTTTGGCCAGTTTCTCCCTGCTGGTCACTGACTGCTTTCCAAAAAAGAACAGGGTGAGAAGTCAGTGGAAAAGATCCTTTGCTATTCCTTCCAAGAAAAAAAAAAAAGAATCAAAATATAATGACAACATGAAAGAAGTAATAAGTTTTCTAACCAATAGCTTATAAGTAGTCTTGGACCAATTTGCATGATTTTACTCATAGATGGAGGAGAAATATCCACACATGCATAATGTTACAAAACCTTCTCTCATATGACACACCCAACTGTGGTAATGCAATCCCCAAAATTGTAAAAAGACAAGTATTAAACAGTGGTGAAGGAGGAAGCTTGTCTGTGATCACGCTATTCCAGGCTGCTGCCAGAATATTACCTGGGTTTGGCAAACAGTCCAAGAACAATCAAGAGGGAAAAGCACAGAGTTCTAGAAGCAAAAGAACTCAGTGTCTTCTGTTCCAACCAAAGCTCAATTTTACATTTCAAATACTTCTACATGGAAAAGAGATCAGATAGTAGAGAATTTTTACTGCCTGTGCTAGCTCAGGCATATTCCACAGCTGAAAGTTGGCCATTAGACAAAACAAGCGTTGAAATAAGATGTCATTTAGTTTTCTACCGGCAGGAATAATTAAACATTGGCCGAGCTTTCAGAAGAGGTGACAAACACACCATGATCTAACGCTAAGATAAGATCAGTTTCTAAGAGAGATGTTTTAATTTATCTTTCAGGAAAGCTCCACAGACTGCACATGTGAGGAACTCACACTGGATAACCTCAGTATTCCATTTTGGCTTTGGGACATAAAGATCTACGCAGTTACAAAGAGAGGTGGAGAAAAAGGAATATTTTTGTTACTCTCAGAAAGCTTGTAGCACTACAGTTCCAAGAGACAGTCATTGTTAAATGAATTGATTGTAAATCAGTTAGCTTGTTCAAAGCTCAGGAAATACTTTCTATCCAAGCAGAAATTACTAAATGTACTGTCTGAGGAACACACAGGAAGGATCTCCCTTCTCCAGGTAGGTCAAAATTCACAGCTAGAGGTAGCCCACTGCACTGACTGCCCTAGAGAAAGGGCTCTCCAACACAAAGCTGGACTCAGGAGGTGTTTGGCCTTTCTCTGTACTATGTTTGCAGTTTTCCTGCTGGCATCATCCAAACATTTCCTATACAACAAACAGACACGGCAGGGGAGCCTTCAGGTTTAGCAACATTTCAGTCCAGTCTTCACAAGGAGCAGGTGAGTTAAACTTTATACACAACAAATGGTCTATCTACGCCAAAATCCTGCCTCTACAACTGGCAGTTCCTCACCAGAGCCCTAGGCTGCTTGTTGAGATTCTGCTACTATTTTCCCCTTCATCTCCTACTAACTAACAAAGCCATAAAGTCGTGGAATCTACTCATAAATCCTTCCCTGGTCACCCACAGCAAGAGGGGGAAGCTTGTCACAAGTGATGGGGTCTGTTTCTGTTCCTTCACTTCATCACATCTCCAAGCAAGCACCCCTGGGTAGCACTCTCTAGTTCCCTGCATGCCTTTAGAGCAGAAAATGTCATTCAGTGATGCTCAGTATTCTCTATTTTTACACTCTGACTCTCAACCTCCATCTCACTAGACCTGCCACAATTCTTCAGTTTTCCTCACCTCTGTTTATCATCACTCTGTTTTCAAAGGAAGACAGCATTTAGACTTGTTAGGAACACATTAGCTCCCACTGTCATGGAAAAAAATAACAAAGACATTCTATATAGACAAGTAAAAGCAAGCATCATGCCTTTGCCCCATTCCAATGTTCTCCTAGATTTTAGCTGATTTCAGGTGTTTTCCTCAGGTGGATCCAGTCTACCTATTAAATAATCTTCACTCTTAATCTCTTCCTTTGCATCTATTACATCCCTTTGTGGGGGGGGAAAAAAAGTACACATATTACCTTTAGCATGAAGATCAACCTCCTGTAAAGCCTGAGTCATCACTTGATACCAGAGGAGACAGTGAGGTGTTGTTTGCTACCTACCCCCTGCAGACCAACCACGGTCTTGTATAATTCCATCACAACCCTCTACAGCCATCTCTTCTAGAAACTGAAGAATCCTTTCTATGAGGATTTTGTCTTCTACCTGAAGAAAAAAATGCTAATAAAAGCAATTCTGACAAATATTGGCTATGATCCATGTGAAATCTTTCACTATAAATATCACTAAAACTAATTATGTCAGCATGATATGGAAACAGCCTAGTGCTTGAAATATGTCTCTGGATGAGGATGACTGTCATTCATAAGTAACAATCACTTTCACCTCAGCTTCCCGTTTTTCTCCTTCAATGCAGTCAGCAAACATACAATGATTAGGCTGATCCGTTACAGAAATCCAAGTGGGCTGTGTTTGACCAAGACGCCTACACTCAACGAAAATAAAGCATCACAGAGTAAGAAGGACAATTCAGTCATGAATTAATGACTGATGAACAGGAAGTAAGTTGAAGCAATTGGCTTTTTTCCCAAAAAAGAAGAATCATCAGTGGAGTCGCATAAGGATCTCTTCTGGGATTAACATCTTCCACATTTTAAAGCAAAATCTAGCAAAGAAGCTTGACACTAACATGACAGAGTTTGCTGACAATGCTTAAAGTTATTGAAGACTGCAAAAGCAATGGCCAAAGATCTGAAGAAGACTTTAAGTGGGTTGTAAAATAGCAGGTAAATGTAAAATGGTGCATAGTATTAAAAAAAATACGTACACAATGACAAGTTCTTAATTAGTTATTACCACTTAAAAGAGTGACTGGAGTTATCATAGTTCCACAGAAATGCCAACTCAATGCTTAAAGATTGTCTAGAAAAAGCATGCAGAAGATTAAAGAATGAAACCTAACATGCCATGTTAGTTTACTGGGTGGCATGTGCTGAAATACTGTAGCTGGTCCTGGTTATTGTAACCCAACCCTGTTCCTTAGATTCCTGCATCACTGTCTCCAATCAGGAACACACCTGCAAAAAGGTGCAAAGAAGACAGCAAGGACAATGAAAGGGGTAGAGTAACTTCTTTCTCAAATGACTCTGGAACCAAGTCACAACTAAGGGATGGTAAATAAAAGAAAAAGCCATCAACCGGTAAGTCACACCAAATAACGTGGATTCTCGTTTTCACTGCCTCTTCCAATACAAGAAGAAACAAGCAAGGCATGAAACCAAGCAGGCAGAAAGTTTAAAAGCAAACAAAAATAAGTGTTTTTTCCACACAAAATGTGTTTAAGCACTACAACTCAGCCACAGGATGTTGTGGATGCTACAAGCATACATGGCTTCAAACACCGATTGGACAAATTCGTAGAAGAAAAAACCCACTGGGGGCTCTAAAAACAAATATCACCTCTGGTTCAGGAAACCTATGAGCCACAAATTACTGGAGGCTGGGAGAGGCATTTCCTCAATATACACTATACTCTTCTCCAAGCATCTGTTTTTGGCAGCTCGGAGAGGCAGGATACTGGGCGAGAGGGATCTTTAATGTGCCCGAGTACAGTCATTCTCACATTCTTGCGTAAGGCACAAGAAAGTGCAAACATTAATCGTATGCATGTCGGAACTATAAGTAGAGGAAAGGACCAGATTTTCAAAGGCCTTAAGGTCAGCACAGTGATTAACTGCTGCAGTCACAGTTTGATAAAGACTTTTTCCAACACTGGAGTAGCTCAGCCTCTCCTAACCACAAACTTGTGCAAATGAATGGCAAACAAAGAGATCTGAATTTAACCCAGAATGGTTTGCTGCAGCTGTGCACACTATTGCACTGGCACTGCTGAGGGCATGTTACAGGCTTGGGAACAACAGGGCTACTTAAATCAGAAGTGGCCCCAAAGGAAATACTTGTCAAGCTACAAGCTGGATTAGTGAAAATGGAGTATCTCACTGTCTTTTGCATCTCAGAAGCCCTTTTTTACCACACGGACACTACCAACCACCGACACTTAAATAAATGCTGAATTATTGGTATTAAAGACAGAAATGCTCTTTGTCACATATGTCCAACACACCCATTTATTTGCAGTTGTTTACCACACTTACAAAACCGTAAATGAAAGACAAAAGGGGAGAGGGGATGAGAGGTTCTCCTTAGAAGGCTGGGGAGTATCTCACACACAGCTGAGTAGAAGCTTTCTTAACTTTAGCTGAAAAACTCCTCCTCCATCACACTGAATACCTGCCAGCACACAAAGATCTGTTCTTACAAGTCATTTCAGGTCCTAGAGTACCCAAGTTAAACACAAACTGGCAATATTTCCCATTAAAAAGCCTTGTGCATCTCAAAAACTGACACTTCTGAATTCACAGCCTTCCCTGATTTGCAGCATTGGGGTTGTTTTGGTGAAACTGCCCAAGTGTTGAATACATTATTCAATATACAGCATGTTTGTGTGCACAATTTGTAAGCTTCATTCATGCTACCAAGAATGGAAATAACTTCCTTCAATTTTCATGTCAATATCATAAATAATACCTCAAAACAGTACAACAAATACCTTGCTACTGCATTTGGTTGCTCTACAAATTTGTTCATTTCACGGACAGCTGGGAAGATACCAGGTGACCTCCTCTGATTTTCAATTTTTTTCCCCCCTGAATAAAGACTGGAACATTCCTTAGTTGTTTCAGGAAAGAATAAACATGAAAAGCAGCAGCCCCTCTTAACCACCTGGCTCAACAAAATACAAGAAAATGAAATAACAGAGGTGTCCTCTTCAAGGGCCCAGTCTGATAAATCAGTATTCAAGAGATATCCACTAGTCAAAGCCATAATCCAAGGCTCCTGTAATTGAAGGCAATGTAACACAGCTTTTCTAAGAAATTATTTTTAAAATAGCATAAACCTGTGCAGCTGCAACAATGACGTAAACTTAAAACACCTTTCCCACAAAGAAATACTTTCTCTTTGCTTCAAAAACTGGCAAAACAGAGCAATGAAGTACTGCATCCCAGGAGTCTTCACACTTGTGATACCTTCTCCTTCTCTTCAAATACACAAAAAAATAGCATTAGTTGTCACCTACATTTTTCAACTGCAAAGTGTCATCTCCCATTTTTATCTCTTGTAAAACTAGCATTACCAAACAAAAGTGTTGATAATCCTAAACTTTGGTGTAAGATCTCTTTGGTCTCTCATCCTTGCAATCCTAAGCACCAATCAGTAGATCCTAATTTGTGGGTATGAAAGACATAAAAGCGGACATACTGAAGTTACACACTCTCACATGTAACAAGCTTGTGCATTTTCAAGTCTCTGCAAAGGTACGGTATGATTCCTAAATAAACCACTTCTGGAATTAAGACCTAAAAAATGCCGGAAAACACATCATAATTATCATCGCGATCAGGAGTGACCTACAGAGGGTTACTAGAAAGATGTACTCTGTGACTAGTAACACCAGCCAGCACTCAGCACACACCCGATTTCACGGCATCCTCCCTCGCCTTTCCCGGCACGCGGGCAGACTCCCGGCACCGCGGCTCCCGCACCACTCACTCACTCACGCCACACCGTCTGCACTGACACGGTCACACCACCGCTCCCACCCTCCCCTCTTCTGGGGACATCTACCTGCGGGAGCGCACGGAGCGTGCCAGGATGCTCGGAGGCTGCCGCCGCACCGGGC
>VXBB01001129.1:1826273-1863278 GCA_013399915.1 Illadopsis cleaveri | reverse complement strand
ATAAAAAAAAAAAAAAAAACCCAAAACACAGAATGTCAACACAGTGGGACACAGAGGCTGGCAGTTCTGAGTGAAAGTACTGCCAGTCCTACCCTCACGTGTGTCTCTCTCAGTGTGATACCACACTTTTCAGCAACAGAACTCTTCTTCAGCTGTGCTATAAACTGAAATTGATTCACACAGAAATACTGGAGGCGAGGGGAGCTCTAGATTTCTTTTTGCTGTATCACTTTCCCCATCTGGTTGGGTGCACAATCCCATGTGAGTTGTGCCAGGGCAATGGAGGGAAAGGGGCAGTACAGGATCAAGGCACAGAGGAGAGGGGACTGTGGGATGTGGCCATCCAGAATCCAGTAATGGCACCTTTAAGTACTTTAAAACACTACATCACAATGTTAGGTATTATCTCTATTCAAATAATGAATATCCATAATGCAAGTGTAAATTTAAAAAAGAAATGTATTGCTATTTGCCTAAGAGGAAATGCATCATTCATAACTGACTGTAGAAAATTCAATCAAATATTAATGGTCTAAATTCAAAACATGATTGCAGCTGGTTATTTCTGGAGTATAGGTCAAACTGGACACAGATTTTCTTTGTCACTTATGAAAGTCCCCTTCACACCAGTCAGGAGCTACCCAAACCCTTCTTTGTAGAAAAACTAACAGCAGTTGTTAGTGGTTCAAGGAACCCCACAGTAACAGACTAGCAGAATGTGAAAGGCAAATGAAAGACTAGGGCAGAGGAAGAGCATTCTGTTATGCTTTCAAGAGGTGCTTTCAACTCAGTAATAAGCTGAAATAAGTAGGTTTTTGTCCCCTTTAATTTTGAAAAGCCTAACGTGGGGCTTAAAATGACATTTTTACAATTCTAATTTTGTTGGTTTAGGTTGTGATTTCTTTTTAAACCTACCATTCATTAAAATATCTGCTTTTTTACCCACCACTGACTCACTCTCTTCATTATATAAAATTACTGGTGCTTTTGTCATTCCTGTGCCCTCCTGGAGAAGTAGCTCAGCAACATTTGTATACTCAAATAAAACAAATAAGCCTTACTTTGTTCTGTGATGTATTCCTTACACCAAGAAAAAAAAAATAGGAGAAATCCTATCAGTGAACTGAAACAAATCACACCTCAGATTCAGTAGCATTAAGATTTGACCTCAGCTGTTTTTTTCCAGAGTCAGAAGTGCCAGACTGAGTCCATCTGGAGTGTCTCCCCTGGCATTCAGCTTGACTTGTGACATGATACATTCAACCAGGACCTGTGAAGACAAACTCTCAGTTCAAAAGTCTAACATAATGAAAGTCCAGTTTATAGACTTCATTGATCATCAAATAATAACATGTTCTTGTTGCAACTTTAAATGCAGTTCTGCATTTAAAGGAGCTTCACTAAATTAGATAACAACCTGTCCTCCTAATTACATATTTTGTTACAGTTAACAAGAAAAACACTTCCAACCTCTGAGCATGCAGACTCACGCTGAGACACGAGGAACAAACAGATTAATTTCGTTAGCAGACATTGCCATGTCTAATAAAGCTGTAACAGGCCAAATGCTCTAATTTACACTCCTGAAACTCAGTCTCCCTCCAGCCACACTGTTATTACACTTTCAGGGTGCCAAGAAGGGAAATGGATCTGGCAATTGTCACTGGTTGGAAGCACAAACAATTTTTCCCTTAACCGCATCGGCTTTGCAGAGTTACCAAGAATATAAAAGCATGAAAGCTTGCAGCAGTCATTAAAGGGGTCTGACTCACAAAGCAGGAATCACTCAGTTGAGTTACGAGATGTCAGTTCACATAGTTACTAAACTGATTGCCAAAAGCTGGGAAATTAGAAACTATATTTTTTAAACATTTTTCCCCTAGTTTTCTGCCAATGGCTTGTTCCAGAAGGAAATTGCTCAGGTAGATGATTCTTGAGACCTAGTGTAGCAGTGTTTGTGGGTTTGGAAGAGAGGCGTGGGTTTGCTAACACCATTGGCCAGTATCAGTCAGATCATCAGATGGTGATAATTTATTGTTGTGGTGTCTGAATTGTTGTCTATGACAGTACCTCAACATCATGCATGCTTTCACTCTAGCTTCTGAAGAGATGAATAGAAGTTACAGGGTACTGATATTAAAGTTAAAATGAAATGGCAGTAGGAGTCTTAAAACTACAGGAATATCATCGAGTGCTTGAAAGTAAGTTAAATTTTAACTAATGAAGATAAATGACCCCTTCAAGTACAGGACAAGATAAGAAAATTCCTTTAACCAATTTCCCAGGATAAGACATCGGACAAAACAATTGGCAGAGAATACTTTTAGAAAAGAAGAATCGAGATTCACTTCTCAGGTGATGATGTATAGCCATGATCACTAAAAGCTCCTTAGCCTGAGCCTGCTCACATGTACTGCTAAGCAAAGCCAAGTCTGGGAAATCACAAACATATGACAATTTTCCTTCCTGCTGCTAGAAACTCTGCCTAATCTCCCAGCAAGCAGTCCCATTTGGCTCATACTCAAAGCCTGAAAGCGATCCCAGTTTCCTATAGCTTAATATAATTTGTATGCCAATTCAGTGAGCAGAGGCATTACAAGAACCTCCTGGCATGCTGACACCTCACCAGTGTCCATGTATTTCATACAAACTGAGCAGGAAGGAGCAGAGCATGGACTATTTCTGTGCTTTTCACCAGGCTGACCAGCCCGTCCACTCCTCATAGGGTTGAAAGTCAATGTTCATATTATACCTTGGTCTTTATTTTATATGACTACACAGATCTGAGTGCTGAGCAGCACGCAAGAATCCTTTACTTTGCAAAGCAGCAAGGAGCCCCATGAATTTCAACCAACACTAGATCAAGTCACATGAGGTGAAAACATGGGTAATAAGCCATTAGATTTACTTCATTCTCTCCTGTAGTTACATTATGCCTTTTTAAACTTGCCATAATTAAATTCATTCTCTAAACTTGCCTTAATTAAATTCATTCTGGAACATAAAATTGCTCAGTTTCCACTGATCTGGAAAAGGCTCTTTTTAGGCCAGCAACACTTTCACCTTGAGGCATTTACAAGAGCTAGAATAGGAATCAGTACTTACAGTTTACAGAGATTGTTATATTATCATGCTTGTGCCTTTGCACACTGAGAATCATACCACACTTCTACTGTGCCAATGTATTTTCAAAAAAAAAAGGCTAGTAGATAATGGCCTCAGAGTATTATCTGACAAATCAGGATTCTATTTAAAACACAAAACACTACTTTTCTTATGTATAGAAATAACTGCAAGGTACTGAGGGGTGCTGCTCTTTACAGTACAGCCAGAGAATCTGTGAAAATGAGTGCAACAATTTATCATCACCACATCTACCTTAACCAATGGTTTATGCTTAGATGCAAATGCTCTTTGCAGAAAGCAGGTTTCCCAATGAAATCCCATCAGGAGCCACTATCAGTGGTACAACCAATCATTTCTTATAGTGTTGTGAGACTGGGTGTAAGGTACATATGAGACAGGTAGAGCAGCCAGGGTGAACAGCAGGTTTTGAAGGGATCTTGTGAAGAGAGAGCAAAGAACTGGGAATCAGGAGACATGGACTATCTTCCAGGGAATGTAGTAAAATTACTGTGTAACAAGGCAAGCCATTAGTCAGAATTAAGCCAGTCAGGCTGAAATAAGAAGCATTTAATGCCTTGAATTCACTGAAGCCTGAATTCCTGGTAATAGCTCCATGAAACTGTTGTAGAAATTAATTTAATCATTAATAATACAAGGAATCATGAAAAAATCAGGCAGGAGGGGTTAATGGCATTTGAAACATAGGAGAGCTATTGTCTTCCTAATTCTAACCCGTGTTTGTACTTTCCTCTTTATCATGTCAACGTTTGCAAGCAATAAAAGGGCATTATGTGCTGGTCATTGCATCTGCTTTTGAGATAAATCTGTGTTAGCATTCCAAAGGGTCAAGGAACTATTCCAGAGCAAACAAATTCTGGAGCACTGATGCCAGATGGTGTGTATATAAAGTGGAAAATGGGAAAAGCAATTTACTGTGTTCCTGTTCCAGGGAGAAGTATCACCCAGGAGGAAAGCAGAAGAGGTGAGAAATTACTGAGAAATTGAAGAGATAGTTTTCTTCTTCTGTATAAGTTGTTCTTTACATCTGAAAAGTCTAGGTACATTGAAGAAATGCAGTGCTTATTAAGGAAAAATTATTCCAAAAAGTTAACAGGAATATTTAACTAAAGAATGAAGGGTTAAATTAATAAAGTGTGCAAAGAATAATGCATTCATTTATGTAACAAGTTCTAGATTTGTCTTTATAGGTGACTAATGTATAGCCTGTGTTTAGAGAAATTTAAGTCATAAAGACAAAATGTTTTTGTCTTGCATTTTTGACCAAACTCTACAAAAGAGGCAGAAAATAAAGATCAGATTCTTAAATATAAATTAGCGTAGGTTCAACAAAGGCAAGGATTCAATATAATTTGTCGAGCTCAGGTGGTGAATACTACTATCTCTCAGCTGTATTTAATGTGTAATTTCCAGGTGTGCAAAAAACTCTTCAGATTTTAGAACTAATCAATATTTCCTTCAAATCTAGTGAAATAAACAAATGTCTCTTGGAAGGATTAAAAAATAATTCAGGTCAGTGGAAGAAATTTAAAATAATTTTCTTAAATATTGAAAATTATAACATGTTTTCATACATAGCGTGAATTATTATTATTATTATTTATCACTTGCGACCAAACCTCAGAAATACGTAACAGAAGGGTAAGTGTTCAGTTATAAACAAATAGGAAGGGAGAACATGTTTTAGTATTTCTGTGTGCATCTTTGCTGAGCATATTTTATTTGATTATATATGTAGTATTTTAAATGCAGTCCTTCCTTTTAGTGTTATGGGTTCTCCTAGAAATAAAGGATGTAAACAAAGAATTCTCTCCATACAGGAAAAAGGGCTGAAGAACAATGCTGAGGTTTGCTATCACCCTCCTTGCTGTCATAACATCATCCACCTGCCAAAAATATGGATGTCTGAAAGGGGACACCCAAAAACTGAAGCCAAGTCCTGAGCCAAGTATGCAAGAGTGCACTCTCTACTCTAAATGTAAGAATAATTTAATTTTTTCCGAATATGGTCAAGAAATACAGCATTCTACACACTAATTGTTTTGGCAGTTCCTCTAATTTCTCAAAAATATATAAGATGCAGTATACATTGTATCTGAAAAACCTCCTTCATTGGCATTTTGCTGCATGCAAACCAAGAGTAAGATTCTGGGTCTTAACAAAGTCAGCTGTAAAACTCTCATTGACTTCATTTATTTTCTTTTCAAAATTCTGATGCAGTTTTCCTGTCTTGTAGTTCCATCTGCTTAAAAATATTTACAGCAAAGATTATTTTGGTTTATTGTAATTAAGTATAAAAATTAATTGTAGCAGACACCAAATGGGAAAATTTGAAATCAAAATTCTATTGTAAGCAAAGTACAGTACTTACTACAATTCTTCAACTCTTTTTTTTTTTTAATGTTTGGTAGTTTTCAAAGTTAGTATCCCTCGGGATGTGGCATCTGGCAGAACTTTGGTAAAATTCTTGAGACTCTCTGGGCACAACTTCACAAAGCACTGTTTATGCCAGTCCACCTCACCTAGCATTTACACTGCCACTTTCACTTCCAAAATTGTTAGAGCTTGAGTACATCTTCTAGTTACTACTAAGAGACTTTATCATATTATGGTTCCAACCAGATTCATCTCACATTTTGTGTCTTCCAAATACAGTGTTAAAAAGGAGCACTTATTGCAAGATCTTTGTTTTATTCCCAACAGCTTCCTGTTGCTATGCAGACTTCACAGAGCAATTGGCTCGTTCCCCGGTAATTAAAGTAGGCAAAAGCTACTGGAACAGATGTGGGAAGCTCAGTAAATCGTAAGTCAGCTTTGATGTTTTCTCTCCTGGTTCCACAGATCTAGGCTGGAGCAGCCACCAGCTGTTGATGGACATTAGGTTACCCCAGAGATTATGTCACCCAGCCTAGTTCCCATCACCTTTTCTTTGTACCTGACCAACCTCTGACTCCTCCTCTCACACAAACCCACAAATCCCTAAGTCTACACTATTTCTGCCATTTTTTCAAGACAGGGTTATGTTTTTTCAAATCTGCTTTCAGTATAGAACCAGATCTGGCAATGCAAACCAGTCACAAACCCAGTAGGTGACAACTACCCTGCACCTCTGTAGCTCTCCAACCATCACCCACCAGGGCGAGTGATCTGTAATGAGTAGAGACCAGGCTTCTTCCTTTGTTTAGAAAGCACATCAAGTAGATTATTAAATCTCACCAAAAAAGCACAGGAGTCCAGAAATGAAACGGCTGAAAATTTAGAATAAAAATTCTTGTAGTCATGTGGGTTTTGTAACCATGAAAAATGTCTCCTTAATTAAGATTTTTAGTACCCTGTTAGATGTTAAAGCTGTGAAACATGGCAAGTTATAGAAATAAAGGGATGAAAGTACAAAACAATTAAGCAAAAACAGATGTGAAAAAGTAACAGCTCTTGCCTGCCACTCCCAGGAGAGCAGCACAGTATGGGATTTTAAGTAACTTCAGCTGGGCTGTGGGAAAATCTAAAGATTAGTGAAACCATGAGGCTACAGCACAGACAAAGTTTTACACTATAGTTTTAAACTACATTTTATTATTGCCTGGAATCATTGTTGCCAGGAAAACTCAAGGCTTCAAAAGTTTACGGAAAGCTTACACAAATAGGGCTGAAATATGCATGGAAACATTTGTGCTGTAGCTGGCTGTGGTAATTGCACAGTCAGAGTCTGTACACAATGCCAGAGGAATGAGTTTCAAACTTAGGCATTAACAGGGCCAAAGGATGCTTTTCTGTGTTTTTCTCCTAATCTGTAGTATTGCATCCACATCAAAGCAGGCCTAGAAAACTGAGGCTGTAGCCTTGATGCTCAGAAACTGGCTTATTGTGGCTTTTCTCTTCCACCATAGCTGTGAAGATTTCACAAAGAAAATCGAGTGCTTTTACCGGTGTTCTCCACATGCTGCTCGCTGGATCCATCCCAATGACTCTGCTGCTATTCAGGCTGTTCCATTGTGTCAAAGCTTTTGTGATGACTGGTAGGTTCCGATTTTTAATCAAAGTATTTTTATTTAGTTTTAATATGCCCATGATTCAGTGGTGTTGCACCACCTTTTCTCTTGTTCTGCTTCTGAGTTTCTTGTTTGCCATCTCTGCTTTTCCTTCTGCTAAGCTACTGCCCCCAAAATAATAATGACACAGGCTGTGAATGCAGGATGGGGACACTAAGATGAATTTAGTGACTAGGGGACAGCACTGCCCTGCTCTGGGGGAGGATGCAGTGCAGTGACATTGTGACAGAGGAGCTCCTGCCATGCTGACAAGTACCGGCAGCAGCAAGAGCCTGCCCACCCTTTGAAAAGTCCATGTCTGTGAAGCAGCATTTATGCAATTAGCATTTTCAATCTGAATACTTGATCATTATATGATACATTTGTTTTATATGTATACAGTACACTACAAAACCAGGAAAGACATCAACTCGTGGGATTTCAACTAATTATTGTAACAAATTAGTTTCATTCCTAAATTTTTCACCCTTGACCTTATCCCTTCTGTCATCATAGTCACTAAAATTTCTTCTAAAAGCCTGAATATCAGAGACAATTGCAGCCAACAATGCTAAAATTATTAATAGCAATGAGCATCATAATAGCACTGAATTTTGTTTCCCAAAACACAGCACCAGAGAATCACATTATTTTTTGAGTGCAAGGCACGAGGTGGGACAACCCAGCACCCATCTGTCCTTAGTCTTGGGGCAGGCGAATTATATCCATGTAGGGTACTGAGATTTTTCCACTGGTACTTATCCAGCATATATCTCTCCCTCCCTCTCTCTCCTGTTTTGACATGTTGGATCTTAAAAACATCACCATGGGACACATAAACTCAGTCAGCACCTTATGAATGTTGTGCCCAGTCACTGGAGGAACTTGTCTGGATGTGTGTGTGAAGCACAAACACCACAGGCTCTGTTCACACTACAGGATTATAAGTGCTAGTTTTCCATGAAAGCAATGGACTGTGAATGTCTGGATCCCTTAGGCTGCTCTGAAAATCATGGAAAACCATTACGATACTTCTAAAAATGTTATAAAAGAGCTTTTCTTAGAAGTACAGAAAATGCAGAACACAAACACAGAGCCTGGTAGGGTTCTCTTGGGCTGCTCTCTGCCCTGCTTCCCTAGGGCTTACACAGCTTGAATATTATTGACATGTGGATCCATTTCCGTTCACTCCAAGGGCAAAGTCATGTACACACTGCAGAATTTTGGTAGGATTTGTCTTCAAATATGTCTCCATTGCTTTGTGCCAGTGAAGGAAACAAGAAGCATAGCTTGGATTTTTAATGAAAGCAAGTGAGAGAGGTTGATGTATTTCTTAGCTTTCCTAGAGATTTCTCTAGCAATAAATTTTATTTCTGTGTCAGGAAACTACATGTGCCTCAGGAACAGATTTGTCATGTGCAGTCTTCTTTGCTAAGTTTTTTGTAATCTTCTAAACTGAATCCAGATTATTGACCTCCTTGAAGATAAAGACTTGAATTTCCCTCAGTGCTCTGAATCTTAAAGTTCAGAACCAATTACCAAATTTTGCATTTGGATATTAAAACCCTATAGGTGCCAGTGAGCTCTAGAATAGATCTGATGGGCAAAATGATAGAATACCAGTATCTCAAACAAATGTGTCCCAAAACAAGTAGCATGAAAAGTCTTTATATATATCTTTAGTTTGCATCTATGAACTAGTTTAAGCCAGCTTCATTGCATATGAGATTTACACCAAAGTGTAGATCATGGGTCAATATTACATTGCCAAATCCTCAGTGTTCCCTGGGCACTGCCAGAACCTGCAGGTAAACAGCACTTTTAACTTTTGTTGCTGTAAAGTATGGTGGAGTGATTGAGAGCTGCTGCCCAGGAACACTGACCTTTTTCCAGCATAGAGTCTCCTGGCAGAGAGAGGATCTGCTCTAAACAAGTCCTGAGCAATGATCTATTGCTCCTTTTGGCGTCACACATGCCTGGCCTGAATAAAAAATGTACTGATGGCCCATTACCCTGCATGCTGGTCTGTGTGCCTGCCTAATGCCAGTGTCAAACCCATTCCCTCACCCTGCTTAAGGCCTCAGGCTAGAAAAGAACCTGGACAGAATTCCCACTCTTTCTGGTGATTTATAGTAACATTTTTTCATGTTCTATTCACTCGAGTCCCTTTAGCATGCTGTAGCACTGCTGGTGATGTGACCTACTTTCTGTACATACTGTGAGTGTGCCTGCTGCATACTGTATGTCTTTGTGGCCAGAAATGTGCAGAGTATTCTGAATGAGCAGTGACTTAATTTAAAAGAAATTCATCTGAGTAGCTTGGGGCCTTTTCTTCCTATTGTTTTGGGTTTCTTTGCTCTCACTAGTCCTTAAACTATTGCTTTTGAAAGAGCCCAACATACAAGTCATTTTCTCATTCACCTGTGAAAGGGCCCTGTGTCCTATAAAAAGGATAATTATAAAAAATACAGGGAAAAAGGCTTTCAAATAAAAATATCCTGCTCATTGTACATAGGGAACTAATATGTTCAGGGAGGATCTTTCAAGTATTTATGTTTCTCACATTTAGTTAAGGTTTGAAGAAGCAGCTTATGGGTTTCTGGACTGCAGAAATCAGACTTTTCACAAATTACGACTTTTCATAAACTTGACTTCATAATTACTTCCATTGGGACAACGAAAAGCTCCTAACAATGGAATTACACCTTGTCACCTGCTTATAGAACAAACTACAGTCAGGTAATAATCGTGATTAGGAAACATTTCATCTGACAAGTCAGTAAATAGTAGTGAAAAAAAGATAAACATTTCAATTATTATATTTTATTCATATTCTTGAGGAAACCAGATGCATACCATGAATAATAATTTCTCAGATTTTAGCCTCTATTTCCAGCAGAGCCCCTACCTCTGACAGCAGATCCAGGGATGAACCCATTGAGAGTACATGTCTCCTGATCCTGAGCTCTTTCGTTCAGGCCCTGGTTACCTTTCATCTGTTATTGCTCTTTCTCCCTCAAAAAGCCCAGAAAACCAGTGTGAAGATACTGCAGATAAGCATCTTCTGACCTTTCTGCATTTGCAGATCTACTGCAATGTCCAGTTCTCATGACCACATGACAACCCACATATTTCATTTAAAAATGTAAGGCTGCAGCCCTCGTGATATCAAAATAGTTTTGAAACATGACCCTGAAGATTAAAAATAACAAACAGAAAATGTGTCCAAAGGCACTAATTACAAACACCATGCTAAACATTAACTTTCTGGAAGCTGTGCCTCATTGTTTTGGCACTCTCAGTTACTGGTATGAATAGTCCTACAAGCCAATGAGACTAAATTTAAGTAGATGTTAACTGATTTGCAGAAAGCAGTCCTTAAGAAAAGTAAGAGCCAAAAAGTACAACATAAAAGAGAAGTGAAGGGAAAAAATGATGTAGGATAATGGTAAGTCATGAGATCTCTCATCACGTCAGCCAGCCAGAACTCTACTCATTCCAGGCTATTTATAGGTTTTTTTCTACATTACCACTTACAAATTAAAAATAACTTAAAATTTAAGATTTTAGGCCTATACCCTACAGGACTCTTATCTTTCCTTTTCTTTTTAACTTGTTTGAAAATGTCATTCTGAGGCTGACAGCCTATTAGTTTATATTATTTTTGGTTTTGTGGAATTTCCTTATTTCAGTGTACATTCCTTATAGCAACTCCACTGCCTGGGAAACATCCTTCTTCTTGTCCCATATTAATTCATAAAAAAAAACTTTCCCCACATCTCCTTCAAGTGACAGTTCACCCTGAGCACACCTATGCTCTGTTATGATACTGAACAGCAGCATTCATGAAACTCCCTCCCTCCAAAGATTTCCTCCACTCAGTAACATCAGATAACCAAGCAGAAAACACCCACGACGTGAGCTCTTTGCTCAGTCTGTCAGTATAAAAGGTAGTGAGTGAACTGTTTAGTTTTCATGAGAATTTAGGTTTTCCTGGGCAGCTTGGAGTTGATGAACATGTCAAGCTAAGATAATGTGCACATTGCTTGAAGATCTGTTGCTAAGCTGCACTGTAATCACACCACATTACTAACAGAGCCTCTGGACACCACTTTGAGTTGAATCTGAGTCCAGTGAAAAATGTGAGAGAAGTAACTTTATCTTCCACACTAATCTCCATGAAGGTATGAAGCCTGCAAGGATGATTCCATATGTGTTCATAACTGGATGGCAGACTGGAAGTGGGATGAAAGTGGAGAAAACCACTGTGAGAGAGAATGTGTTCCATACCGTAAGGTAAGAAAACCTGATCAACTGAAGCAGAAAATGTGGCATTAGGAGTTCTTTCTTTTTTTCCCCTTAATATATAGGAGTAAAATGCCATTGGTGAAATATTTTTACTTCAGCAGTTTCAAGCCATTCCTACACCAGACTTTTTAAGTGTACAAATTGTCAAACATTCATTTTTATGTACAGCACTCACTCTAGTTAGATATACATTGCATTAATCACTATTCATTCCACTTGTGAAACGAAAGTCCAAGAAACCCTGATATTTTAACCCAGTGGGATTTAGAAAGTGAAAGATAAATGAACTTTGTTCATACAGAAACACTAAGATGCATTTCATAACATTCCTTACACAATATGGGGCTCTACACACCTCTGTCTTTTTAAATTGGAATGTAAATTCCCAAACCACTGAGGAATTTTTAAGGTTTTCTTGCCTATTGGGTATCTTTGCCCTTTTCTCTATTTTACCTTGTCCTTCTCCATCCCATCTTCCTGAGAATGTTTAATGGTTGGGTTAACTAATTTTATGAGTAAAAGTGTATAAAATGAGAACTGACAAGACTTACAGGAGCAAGGTTACCTGGAACCTGATCTACAGACCTTTCCAGAGTCAGGTAGGATTTTTCTAGTGACTCAAGTAAGTTTAGCACCAGAGCGATATAATACAGTTCAAAAGTGTATTTGAATATTTTTAACAGTTGAACTTCACTGAGTCTATGAAAAACTGTCCAGATTGAAGAAGTAAACAAAATTTAGGTGAAGTGCTTAGGGACTGGTAGTAAGGCTTGCAGATTTATTATTTTGAATTCAATTCAAGTGCATGTGCTTCCAGAAGTCAGTTCAGCAACTGATATAAGTGGAAGACACAGTCCAGTTAGTGCTGGATTGCTGTCTGCCTTGCAAAAGTGACACTAATCAGCAGACTCAGGAAGGTGGCCAAAAACAAATGGGCTGTGGAAACTTACAGATTAATTTCCCAGATGTGCTAAATCATCAGTAGTTCCAGATGAAGTGAAAAACAAAATTACCATCTCCGTAAATAATCTCCAGTCTCGGTTCAAACTGTCCATGTTGCAGAGATAGGAGTTTTTAACCTTGAGCTCCCTTGCACTTATTTCTTAAAGAAAATATACCATATGCAGGGAAAAACATGCAGCAAATTCAGAGGTCTTATCACTTGAAGCCAGGCACAGCTATTCCTTAACTAAATGGAACCACACCCTAAACAAGCCATGTTTTTCACCAAAAATAGGCTTGCATGGTAAGTAAGCATAAAGATGAAATTTCTGCAGAGAAATTAAAACCCACACATTTTCCATATGAAAATTGCATGATATACAAACACTAGACTGCCTTGGTTTGGACTCAGCTCGTGGAAGGGTTCTCACATGTCAGGACAGTGACTTTTTTCACACAGAGGAGCAACCAGCAGCTCTACATGTGACATATGCAAGTGGTTCTAAGGCCCATTTGGGACAACTGCTGAATAAAGAACAAATGCTGAATATTAAGGATGCACAACTGACCATGGCCAGTTTTAGCCTTGTCATTATTCTCCCAGCTGGGTGCTCCCCAAGCAATGTTAATGCATAGACTAGGACATTTTCCAAGAACCTAAAGAGTCAGAATCCTTTGCAGTAATTTAGGGACATGTTGGGGAAACAGACTGTGTGCTCCATATGTTTGCTGCAGCATTCTGATTATCCTCTGATCTTTAAGCAGAATTAGGAAGAAGGTCAAAATAAAATTACCAATTTAGCAAGTAGAAAAGCACAAACACATTACAGAACCAGTGGGACACAAGTATAGAGTGTACACATGTCTCTTGCATAAAGACCTAAATGAACCCATGTGAGAGGCTTTAATACTTTCTGGAATGATTAGCTAAAAGCAGGTAGAAATTCAGAACTGCACAGGAGCTGGAAGAAAATATCTAATGCTACTTAAAATCACTGGAAAAGTGGGAAAGGAAGAGCTAGGATCTGCCTGCCCTGAGAACACAAGAACTAGATAGAGGAGCTTTCCTTTTCTGACCCTGCTCCCAGTGCATCATCCAATCTCCATACTCCTTCTCCAGCACCTGCAGTATTCATGGTGTAAGCCTTGGCTAGAAATGAGCTGAAAAACTGCTTTACAGACTACAGAGTCTTTGGGGCTATGTGAAATGGACTTTGTATTATTCATAAAGGATAGTTTTTTTAAAGCAGAAGTCAACACAGTTTTGCACATGGAGACACAGGGAACAACTTGTCAAAAATACCTGGAGCAGAAGACAGACTACATATAACAGATTTCACTTCTGTATAATGGACTTAAATCTGTGGGGGTTTTTTTTTGTTTGGTTGGGGGTTTTTGTGGTTTTTTTTTCCCCACACACACAGAACAGTTTCCATGCAGAATTATCCCAACACAAAGACAGGCACTGCTCTGAGATTCACAGTGTCAGATCTTGGTATGAGCTGGTAATGGTGGTAAACCAGCAGAGCATCCAGGAATTACAGCAGTAAGATAAACGCTGTAGGAATCAGTATCACGGGCAAGGACCACTCTTACTATTACAGATAAAGAAAAATTTCCATCAGAGAGATGCCAGTGACATGGTGAATCAGTTAGCAACAGAGCCCAGTGGTGCTGCTGCCTGGCCCACAGTTTTAACACTCCTTAATTTCCAAGGCTTCTGCTCCTGCCACCACTCCCATCCCTGATCTCATTCTTAGCTTTGCTTCTGGGAGTACCTGAAGCTTCCTTTTCGGAAACAGAAAAGATTGAACTTCAACCACAAACACATGGGAGAAATACAGGCAAGATAAAGTGTACATACTGCCTGCTTTGTGTCTGGACATGATAACTCTTAAGTTAATATTTTTTAGACAAACTCAAGCTGGGCAGGCAGAAGGTTGTCACAATGTCAACTCAGCAAACAAGCAGTTTGTTGTGTGGTTGACAGGTCCTATGACACAAGACTTAGAAAATGCTCTAGCACCAAGAACAGAATAACTTCACTTGATAAGGGTACAAGAAGCTGCAATTTGCAGTTTCTTGAGCCAGAAAAGCCATTGCCCCACTGGAAAAAGCACTTTGGAAGCTTGACAAAAACTTACTTTCTTCAAGCAGTTGTTAAATTTTGTCTCTTCTCTTTGCCTGTGAGGTCCTGCCCGGCCATGAAGTACATTGCAGCAGGCACAATGAGATCCCTCAGAGCTGTGACTCCACTGGGCTGTCTCTGGCCTGAAAATAAAAAGATTCCCATATTCAAAGCACTGTCTGGCACTTTCAGCACTACTCAGATTTCAGGGCATGTCAGAGTGTCCTGACATGCTACAAGTTGTAAAGGCTCTCACACACAGCTTTAACTGTCAGCCCCAGAGAGCTGCTGGGCTGTCAGCCCCAGGGTGGAAACAAAGGGCAGCTGTTGATCCCTGCATTTTGTGTAACCACTTGCTCTCAAAACAGGCAAATTACTTTTGCCAGTTGTGGGACTGGGTAACATTTTCAGACATCTCAGAAGAGACGAAGCACAGCACACAACAGGACAGTAAATTACTCCAGACAATGTTTTTATTATCTGGTGTCAATTTTTAAAAAGTGATAAATGTTTATCAATTTGATACAAACTGATGTTAATTCAGTTCTATGTAAATGTAATTGAGGCATTTCTTATTTGACACACAGGAGTACGCAAATGGGACTGACTTGTGCCAGAGTATGTGGGGGAAGTCATTTAAGGTGAGCGAATCCTCCTGCCTCTGCTTGCAAATGAACAAGAAGGACTCGATTGCAATCAAGTATCTCCTCTCCAAAAGCTCAGAGGAAAGCTCGAGCAGCAGCAGCAGCAGCAGTGAGGAGCATGCCTGCCGAAAAAAAATCCTGAAGTTTGAGAAACTAAAGCAAAAGAAAGGTGAACAGGCAAGATAAATGCCAGTGGATGTGTGTCAGGACAAGAGAAATCGTCGTGGAGGCTGGGCTTGGGGCATCATGCCAGCCTGCTTTATCCCTTCCTTTCTAGAACATAATAAATCAATGGCTGGTTCTATTAATCTTTCTCTGATGTTTTTGCATCTGCATCACAAAGCTCCAGACAGGCTAGCACAGGTGTAATCTTGTGACTTGAACTGAACAGCTACAAGCCTGAAGGAAACATCTAGGGGTTCACTTTCAAAGAGAAGAGGCACAGGCAGCCCCTGCTGACTTAAGGTGGAACAATGAGAGCTGGAGACCTCTGGCAGGTCATGCCTGCCAGTAATGCACCAAATCTTCAACCCAAACACTTCATTAGCACAGGCACACAGCACTCCTGTCATGAGTTCCTCTGAGCCTGGGTCTGCTCAGATAAAGAAGAAATCTTCAGGCAGAAATAGGTCAGGGAGCCTGGCTGCTAACCACTGAAAATGTATTTATTTTGAATCTTAAAAACAGGGCTTTGTGGTGTACTACATAAATCCCTGGATCCAAATATTGTCAGTACACAGCATGCACAGTCTGTTGCACAGGGCTTTTACCTTAAGCAAAAGCAGTAGAGAAGTCTTCTACAATATCACTTTAAAGCGTAATTTTGAGTGAAATTATTCCCACTGAATTATTCCAATAATCTCTGAGAAACCAGTGTCAAGGACAGCTCCAGTCAGATTTCTCCCATCAGTAATTCTGTTTCCCAGCATCACTGTTACAGTCAAACTAAAAACAAAATCTGCACCAGTCCCATAGGGATTTGTCAGGTAAAGATGAATGAAATCCTGCTTTCAGTTACACATCCATACTTCCTCTGACATCACTGCAGAGTGGACAGGTCTGTGCCATTCTGTACAGGCTTTTGCAAAGCCATCACCACAGAAACCATGAGAAGGGTTGAATTTGGGGGTCACATTATCAAATTGTGAAAATCAGCATCATCTTGGTGCTTCCAAAGGATCTGGTTGCCTTCAGCATTAAAGGATCTGTTCCACAGTTAAAACAATGACTTGGCACATCCTGTTTAGCTGGGAGAATCTTAAAAATCTAACACACTTTCTTCACTGAGCTGTTTATTTATTGGAATGGTTTCACACAGCTGCAATAGTAATGCTAAACCCATTAGATCATGCTCTGCTTCCAACCAGCTTCTCAGTACACTTAACAATGGACTAATTCCTACCAGCATTGAATTGTTTTCAGAATGATACTTTGCCACATCTCTATTTTGTGCTAACTCAATTTGTCAGTTTTACTGTTAGAAAAGAAAGAATAAGAATTTAGTCTTCTGTAAAGCCCTGACAGTTCTTTTCTCCCCCTATTTCACTAACTCTGTTCTTTCCTGTCCTTTATTGCACCTGAATCAGAGCAGAAATTTTCCTGCATTCTATTTTGCTATGCTTAAAATTCAATAATTAATTTTCCCCTCTCACTGCTGCAACACCAACTTTTTCTGTATCACTATGGACAAACATTTTCTTCGTGTTTTCTGTTAAGTATAGCACAATTGTTTCTGCCTCTGTCTCTGCTCTTTTTCTTCCCATTCCACTTTATTCTTTTTGTTCTGACTAAATTATTCTTGAAACCACTCTCAACAAACAACTCCTCCATGCTTAGTTTCAGGATGACCCATAAAACTGTTTATTGCATGCTTTTGAAGAACATTGGGTCCTACAGCAAAAAAAAAGGACCAAGAAAGACCATTTTGCTCCTATTCATAACTTTCCCACTGACTCATGATGCACCCTAGGCAAACCATTTAACTCTTTTGTGACCCGAATAATTTTGCAGAGCTACCATATTTCCTCTAGGTCATCTCTTTTCTAGGACAAAAATTCAAGAACTTCTCAGTTGTCCCTATGGGACAGTTTTCCACACTACAGCTCACTCTAGGTGTGAACAGTGATCTTAGCTCTCAGGCTCATTGCTTTGCACTCACTTGTGTCACAAAAACTTCACCTGAATATGCCAATCTTCTTAAGCCACTATTTGCTCTGTCTAATTGCTTTATATGCACAGTAATTTACACCCTAAACAACCTTTGTGATACTCAGAAATGCTATCAGTGGATATCTTACATTTACAGAAAGACTAGGAAAACTTAGGTAAAGCAAAAGGAAAAATAACACAAATGGCTAAAAAACAGATCACAGCAATATACCGTGAAGGTAACCAGGGAAAAGAAAGACCCAAGTTACTGGTGGCTGCAGACATCCTCAGCTCATGCTGCCTGATTAGGCAGGTGTCTCTGTGCATCACAGCCCAAAAGTACATCTCCTGCCTCTGGAGCCACACTGGCCCAGACCCTGAAATGCCTCCGTATTTAGTGACACTAAACTTGACTAAGATCTTTATTAAAATGTCACAATGGTAGTCAAATGCTTTGGGAAATAGGTTAGGGAAATGTTCTTATACCATTCTGAGGAAACAGATTTAAAACCCTTATCAATAAATTCAACTGGACTTATCAACAAGATAGTGTTGATAAAAATTAAAATTATTGCCAATTATTGACTTATTTACAACCTGGCTAGGAATCAACTTTTGTCCTGTGCTACTGGTGCCTGATGTCATGTTAACCAGCTAAGCTGGGTCATCCTGATTGCTCTGTTTATTTAATTTTCTTTCCTCAAACATTGGCAGAATATTGTGAGTCTTCTGAAATTTCACTGACATGCCAGGATTGCTTACAAATGAGACCTCTCATGACAGAGCTGTTAGAGTTTAGTATATATTATCTTAGCCTAATGCTTTAAAATTATGAATATTACTTATGATGACAATGAACCTCATCCTTAATTACTTGCAGACTGAACAGGATTCCATCGCACTTCTGTAATACAAATGCTTCATCCAGTATATATTTCAATACCAAGTAATATTAACAAAACTTGCCCACTGTTCCTTGTGCCATTGCAAGGCTTTCTTCCTCAGCCCACAGTTTCCTGTAGTTCTCATTCTATTTTTATGGTTCATAAATATCCATGGATATTGATTGCCATAGAGTCTTCCTTTTTAAAAAATAATAAACATCAGTAATTATGAAATTTTCAACTTCTGTTGCATTTTTCTTGTGCAGGCTTCACTCAAAACATTTTATAAATATTCACTAATCTTCAAAATATACCTGAGAGGAAAATAAGTAGTGAGAACCAAACTGTGTCAGTGGGAGAGAGTTAAAAAGAGACTTATCTGATCACTGCAAGTATTGCAGAACTAGGACTAGCACAGACAAGTTCTGTTGCAGTCTTTTTTCACATTGCAAATAGAGCTGGACTTTGTAAAATAAACCTCAGAAAAAGTTATTATGTTAAATTATTATGCAGAAATTATTATGCAAAAATTATAGAATCACAGAACTGTTCAGGTTTGAAAAGATCTTTAAGATCATTGAGTCTGATGCTCCAGGCTCTTATGAAATAAAATAGTGCAAAAGCCTGAGCATCCAAAACAAATTATTAAACAATGCATTTGCATAGATCTTGAAGAATAATGAAATCATACAAAAAACAATTGTTGCACTATATAAGACAAATAATGTCAAACAGACTAATTTGCCTTGCTGAGAAACAACCAGCCCAAAGAGAAAGAGAAAGGTATAGAATAGATCTGACTTTTTAAGATTTTGATAACATTTGATATAATATTCTGATAAGCAACTGGAGAAAACCAAAGCGGAAATGAAATCACTGTAATACTTGCTAAAAAAAATATTAAAAGATTACTGTGGTTATGTTGTTGTTAAACTCAGACAGATCTTCTGTTAGTAATCCCTAAGGATCTGTTCTGATCCAGTCAACCCTTATGTTTTCCTAAACAATGAAGTCGAGATTTTGCAAGCACTTTGAAGGACAAGATTAGAATAAAAATGATCTTTCTATCCAAAGAACTAGGCCAAGCCTCCAAAGGTGAAATTCTAAAAAAGGAGATGAAAAATGCTTGTGCTGAGGAAAGATAAATCATTGGAAAAAATTATCCAGGAAAATATATGGCAAAACAACAGTAGAGCAGCCAAGGAGTTTGGGACATGTAGTAGCAACCTCTGCCATTTACAGCTGAAATGTTACACTGTGGAAGGAGGTCTAATCTTTTAAGTCTTCAGTGTATGCGGAGCCCTGGAAGTCCTGACTCACCAAGCAAGCAGATGCAGGACCTACAGACATCCTACTAACAGTTACTCAGAGTTGGTGACGTGTCTCACATTCCATGTAGGCGCTGCTTCTGGAATGACCCCACTGCATCACACAGGCTGTGGAATGTGGTGGGTATCAGGCAGAGTTTAACTCTATCCATCTTCCCAATGAAATCGGCTCACGAGCTCTGTCAACACCAGTGCAATATGTTCTAGGAGAACAAACGTGCTCTTGGTATTTATCTAATGACTATATAATTTAAAAGGAATTAAATCAGCTGAATTTATGCACATTTTCTGGTTATTTTCCTTCCTTTTTTTCTGTTCCAAAGGTTTGCATAACTTGGAGTTATTTTAAAAAATGCCACATGCTTCAGACAGCTTATGTCTATTGTGTTTGCTCTATTTTATTATCCAAGGAAACACTAAGACTTAGACAAGAAGAGTTAAGTAAAGAGTTCAAAAAGCATTAGGGTTTGGATTACAATTTGAAACACTGCCAAACTTTACTAATGGCAAGACTGGATTCCCCCATGCCTGAAGACTGAAAATTCTCAAGCACAACTCATTTTTCCTTTTGGCAAAAAAATCCCCTGCACCTTTGATACAGTCACCTAAGAGAGCAGATCTAATTCAGTGTGAAGCTGCAGGTCAGCTCCAGACTACAGTGAAAAAAAGACCCAAGCTAAGAAATCAATCATCTGCTTCAAATAAGTGTGAGGACACAATTAGGATCAGACCTGAACAATCTGGCAGCTTTCAACTTCTCCAAGATAAAGCTGCAGCGATTCCCTACTACTGAGATTTATCTTCACAGAGAAATGAGGGAGGAAAGTCTCTCTCCTAAAAGCACATCTCTCCTGCCTCTGTTTTGATGACAATCCGAGTCCTAGTATTCTTCTGGCCTCCTTCCTTGGAAATGCAGTGAGGTCTCTGTGGAGTTTGCCTTGGTTCCCCTCTCAGACAGCTGTGAGTAATTCAATGTTAAAGCTCTTGAGTTAATTTTCTCATTAGATCACTTTCCTTCTTCATGGAATGATTATTCCCATGGGAGAAATGAGAAAGACTAAAACAATATTGTGCTAGTATCTGACACACTGCATCCAGGATGTTTATTTTAAATCAAATTGCCTGGAATTGTTCCAGATCTATGGCTTAAACACAAGAATCTTCTAAGTGGTGGGGAATTGTAGCCATGCATGTTGCACAACATTCCCTGTTTCACTGGAATTCCTCCAAACTTCCTGCTAGGTAAGTGTACCTAGAACACAAACCTCTTCATACAAGTAGGTCAGGTGACACAATCCTTTCATTGCCAGGGCATACTGACTGAAAAAGATTTTTTTTCCTTGTTTTATTATTTTTTATCACACACCAATCCCTTTTCCACCCAATGCTACTGTGAAGGTGAAGCCTGGAGCAAAAAGTAGTGGAATATTGCCAGTGCTCCTGAAACCACAAGCCAATATCTGTGCATTTCTCACTGGGAATGTCACATTCCCTCTGAAAGCTCCTGTGGCTCAGAGGTGTTCCCCACTTTGCTGCGTGGCTCCCCAAGGCATGGCTGGTCACTGGAGGGGGCAACACTTCCCTCAACTGGATGCCAGCACAGCCTGTGCTGCAGCACCTTTGGTGGGATGTGAATACTCGGGAGAGTTTCTCAATCCCCACTTCAAGAGTGCAAAACCTCTCTGGACTGACAACTCTGATACCAGGCTGTCACCTTAATGCCACCTTTACCTCAAGCCACATTACAGTGAAAATAGTAAATATTTAATTATAAATTTCAAAANAGCCATCATCATCTTGCTGGCAGTGTGAAAACTTAAATGTTTTCACAGGAGCCCTGTATTGTGGGACTGCCTGTGCAGAAAGACTGTCTTTGGGGACCCCTCTTGCTCTCTGTGCTTGGGTCAATTTCAGTTCAGACCTCTACCCTACACACACAATACATACATATCCATCAAGATTCATTAACCCTCACAGGAATGAAGATAATAGCTCTTGGGTCTGGCCCAAATCTGTCAAGAGAGAGTGTTCTCGTGCCTGGCTTGAGTCTGGAAAATGTGTTATCTCCCTGTGAAGCACAACCCACTGCAGTAGGAAACATTCAGACCCTGAAGGGAAGCTTATTTATCCACTGAAGCTTATGTATCACGTGAAAGCATAAGCTGACAACAGGTTTATGCAGGTATCTAATTAGAATATAGGGTCTGTAGCTCATTAGAGGCTTTTGGGCGAGTAGACAAACACAATAAGCAGTTGTGATTATCACCATTGGGGTGATAATGGGGTAAACCAATACTGTCTTTGAGAAATACCTTACAAGTAGCCAGGGATCCTCTTCTCTCCTCCAGGCTGAGTGTGGAGCCCAGCAGCCTGCCTTGTCTTACCCCTTCAAGGGGCTGCTCAACAACACCCACCAACTGTGCATCCACAGACTGCTGACCTGCATCATTGCTTTGGGCATGCAATGGCATCCAGAGTAAACAGGACATCTGGGAAAAACCTAGACCTTAACAGAGACAAGGTGCCTTGGAAGTGTAAGAGATGTAACTTAGTACACTACAGATGCTTGTACTGCCCATGAACTCTTGGTAGCTCTGCACTATTGCAATTTTGGCTTCCCCGGGAGAAGTTTGAGTTGAAATCCTTGTGGAATTTAGGGAAGTGGAGCAAAAATGGTTGTATCCTATGAAGATTCTGAGACCTCCACACCAAAACACAAAGTAAGCTCCTTTCCATTTTGGTGAGGCTGTAGAACACTTCTCCTCTGATAGATCCAGCGCATTACAAGTAGCAATACAAGTAGCAATACAAGTAGCAACTATAGTGGGTAATTAGTAACAAAAATGGCAACTGCCTGTACCATTGCAAGGTTATAGCACATGCCTTAGCACAAGGACAAAGTGCAGAGATGCAGTTTGCAACAGGAAATGAACATTTCATACCCACTAAACTGGAGGAGGAATTAGATCTGGAACATTCTGGTTGCAATGGAAAGTGGCTCCCAATCACAAAAGATCCCATGGGATTTGAGGTACCTACAAATAGTCAAGGCCTGAGTTTTATGTCTCCTCTGCAATAGAGAGTTTCAGCAGCCAAGTATGGTAAGAGGTTTTAAGTCAAAATGGCCCCAAAACTGCAAATGCAATGGAGAGGTTCTAACAAGAAGCAGTCAGGCAAAACTGCACATTCAAATCAATTATTGCTCTTTTTAGGTTTTGGGGTAGGCATTTGGTTTTTATTGTTTTTTTAAGACTAAGAGCTCTCCATCTACATCAAGTTCAGGGGAAGGGGAGGGGGGGAAGACAAAAAAAACACAAAACCTTAAATCATAGTGTAAAAGAGGAGAGGTTCAGCATCCGCACTGGCAACACCTTTCAGTCTCCCGATGTTGTTAATGTTCCAATACGTCACCCTGCAGTCCTGGTTTTATTTTCCAATACATTTTCCTGCGGTAACAGCGGCACCTGCAGGATTCGGGAAAAGCAGCACAGACACCTCCCTCGGCTCTGCAAATCATCATCCAGGCATCTGGGAAGGTTTTCCTGAGAACCCTTCAGCCAGGGAAATCTGAGCAGCCATGGGCCTCTGTGGGACAGGTTTTCTTCAAGAGAAAACCTGAATAGTTCTTTTTCTTCTCACTGTTTTGGCACGGTGGCAGCGGCACTTCTGTGCAGGTGTGAGCAGTGGGACATTGAGGAGCACAGGGCATGCCTTTTTATGTCACGTGTCCTACGTGACAGTCAGCATTCAGCTGGCTTATTGGCAAATATATTTTTAAAAGTCTATTATATTAAAATTGAAGACTTTTTAAATTCCTTCACTACGGTGACTGCCATTCCTGGTGTTAGTTAATCAAAACGCCTCCTCATTACACGGTGCAATTTTACACTGTCAAAGGTGCTTTCAGACTTATTCCTGAAAGTCTACAGCATGTTTTGGGAGATTCACAATAGTATATGGGAGCATTAGCTCCATCCTGTATAGCTATAGTGTGGCCACAGAAGACACTTACTGAAGAAGTAAGTGCTCTTTGCTGGGGGCAGAACCATGAACACAGCACAGCACAGGCCTTAGGGGCAAAATGAGCTCTCTCAGCAATGTTATTTTGTGTCTGTAAATTTGGTGCTGTGGTGTGAAATCCTAGTGCTGGCCAAGAGTCTAACAGCTGACATCAGCCAGCCAGCAAGCCACTGGCCTTTAGGAGAATTCTAAGCCTTTTACTCACAGGCCACTTCCAATGAATAAAATGTCAGTGTAAGAGGGGTCTGGTTTCTTTTACTGATGCGTCAAAGAAAGAAATACCTCCATGCATTTATTAGCCAAGCTTAAAATTTATAGAGTTATATCAGCATGCATCCAACTGTGTGTGCTTGCAGAAACCTTCTCTCTAGATCTATGTTTTCTATGGGTATTTTTTGAAGACCAACTTGAAATGTAACTAGAATGTAAGGCTGATGAAGAGAGAAACCAACAGCCCCCCAAGGGTATCATGATTCAGATTCTTTCCAGAAGTATATTTAAAAGTTATTACAATGAAATGCAGAATCATGAGAAAAGCCTGAGGGGCCATGAGCATTGTAACTGTGAGCAGACATGTTTTTCTTTCCCAGTCTCACAGTAAATAGATATGGAAGCTGTCCAAGTGGCTCTCTGATCGCTTTTTGCTCTGGCTGGATGTTATGCTCCTGGAACAGTTATGGAAAACTCCAGATGGATTTTTTTCTCTCAGAATTAGCGCTAGCTCTGCTGGACCCAGTGACTGCATGCATTTATCTCAGTATGTGATGCTCATCCCCCATCAGTGCTCAGGCATGCCATGACTCAGGGAATTACACAGACTGAGATGGAAGCACACTCTGCCTCAGGATCTGTGCTGGAATGAAGAGGAAGGCCCACACATGGCATGACACTATGGACAAAGAGAGTGCTGGGCTGCGTCTGCCTGTCATGCTCCTGGACAGTTGTGGAAAACTCAGGAGGGATGCTTTTCTCTCAGAATCAGTGCCAGCTCTGCCAGCCCCGGTGATCATATGCATTTACCTCAGTATGTGATGCTTATCCCCTGTCAACACTGCTCTGCTGCCACAGTCCCAGGCAGTGTCCCTGCCTCCCATCTCTGCGGTTCCCTGGGCTGGTGGCAGCTGCAATTTCTCCCCAACATGGCCAGATTTCTCACAAGCACTGATTGAGGTGGACAGGAACCCAGTTTGCAAAAGCGTGACTAGGACTGAGGGACAGAGGTTGTGAAGGCAGTAACTAAGTGAATAACCTATTGCGGGACCAGTTTTAACCACAAACAAGCTCTGCAGAGCAGGGAGCGAGTCCAGAGTGGCCCGAGGTGTCTGTAGGGGTGCACAGGGTCTCTTCACTTTAAAATGGACATTGAGGTGCTAGAGCACGCCCAGGGAAGGCAACAAGGCGAGAAAACATGTCTTATGAGGAGCGGCTGAGGCAGCAGGGGCTGTTCAGTCTCAAGGAGGCTCGAGGGGGACCTCACTGCTCTCAACAACTCCCTGGAAGGAAGTTTTAGTGAGGTGGGGGTCAGTCTCTTTTACTGTGCCTGCAGTGAGAGGATCAGAGGAAATGGCCTTAAGCTAAAATAGGTGAGATTCAGATTAGATGTCAGAAAAAAAAATTCCACTATTCAGGTGGTCAGGCAGTAGAATAGGTTGTCCAAGGAAGTGGTGGAGTCACCACCCCTGGAGGTGTTTAAGAGACATCTGGATCTGGCACTGGGTGAGGCGGTTTAGCAGTTTAGAGGTTACAGGGGCAGTGCTGAGTGGACCGTTGGGATGAATAATCCTAAAGGTCTCTTCCAACCTTGACGATTCCGTGATTCCTGTGGGGCCTCATGGGGTCAGGTGCCCAGGCAGGCGCATAGACAAAGGAGTGGACAGAGGTACCAGAACCAGTGCCACCTTGAGGGCCGGGCGCTCGGCACACAGAGCCTTGGGCACGCACAGAGCCCTCACAAAACACCGACCACACGGCGCCCTCAGCACGCACATCACGGTGCCCGCCCCGTCCAGGCAGAGCGGCCNGGTTTTGGTGCCCGCAGGGGTGGTGAGCATCGCGGAGCACAATGTCCAGGAGCTCATCGTCGCCGCGGACATGCTGCAGCTCACCGAGGTGGTGGAGCTCTGCTGCGAGTTCCTCAAGGGCCAGATCGACCCGCTGAACTGCATCGGCCTCTTCCAGTTCTCCGAGCAGATCGCCTGTCACGACTTGATGGAGTTCACCGAGAGCTACATCCACGCGCACTTCCTGGAGGTGCAGAGCGGGGAGGAGTTCCTGGCGCTCACCAAGGAGCAGCTCGTGAAGATCCTGCGGAGCGAGGACCTGAGCATCGAGGACGAGTACCAGGTTTTCACAGCAGCGATGCAATGGATTCTGAAGGATGTGGGGAAAAGAAAGAAATATGTCGTAGAAGTACTGGAGCCTGTTCGATTCCCTCTGCTACCAGCACAAAGGCTGTTAAAATACATAGAAAGTAAGTGAAAGAATGAATATCAGATGTATGTATGTGAGCAAACCATGTGTTGTTCAGAGTTACTGGGCTTTGATGGACTATTTTTTACGTTAATAGCATGATGAGTGAAAATGTTTATAGCAAACAAGTTCTATTTTTTAAAAAATAAGCACAGCTTACTTTAAAAACATGCTTTTGAAAACGCCTTATAAAAGTAAGCAACATTGATTTGTCTGCTGTTTTAGACGAAGTTAGTAATTTTTCTACAACTGAATTGCTTACAGTTTGTTACTTTTCACTGTGCCTTTTTTTTTAATTCTGCTCATTTTATTCTTATTCTGCTTATGTTACTCTTGAAGGTATTCCAGATTTCAGTCTTCGAGTGGCCCTGCAAACTCTGTTGAAAGAATATTGTGAAGTCTCTAAGTCTCCCAAAGAGAACAAGGTCAGCAGTTTTCTGCAGGCTTCTAAAGGTCGTCCCCGGAGGAAAGCCAGGAAGTACCTTTATGCAGTAGGTTAGAATGTGGCTGTTTGAACCTTATAAAACAAATGAAGTAGTATCTCAGAATGCAGTACTGAAGGAGACACTCAAGGATTTTTTAAAAATCAAAATATATAAAGATAGCAAAACGTTTCATCACAGCTGAGTTACCACGTTAGCTGCTTTGATTAGAATTGCACAGGAGTCCAGCATTCACATTTCTTGTCATTGTGACATGGCATTCAAAGCCCAGATTTGTTGTTCAAAAATCATTTGCCTTGAGTGAAAAGCTGCAAATCAGCAGAGGATTTACTCAGGGCTCACTGCTGGAATGGTGTATGCAAATTCACTGTATGTTTTCAAAGGATGGCTGAAGTTTTCTCTATGAACCAAAGGATACTTTGGTTCATATGATGGGATACTTGAAATTCCAAGTTTTCAGCAAAGCTGCATCTTTATATTGGAAGGGAACATGTTTGTTTCACCCTGTGGGCAGTAGCACCAGCTTAAAGAGCAAAGGCTGTTGGCTGACCCTTGTATTTTACTGAAAACATGAAGTCTAATATTTGTAGTGTTGTGGCATCAGCTCAGCACAATTTCCATGACCCACAAGACAACCATGCTGGAGAAACGAAGCTACTTGGAAAAATCCAGTTCCTTCTGAAAGTGACTAAATGGCTGTTACTGTAGTATTTTTTAATGGTTTAGATACAGAAGCATGAGGATGAACAGGAAGCTCTTACTTGGCCTTTCCACTTCTTTTCCAGGTGGGTACACCCGACTGCAAGGAGGACGCTGGAGTGACAGCAGAGCCCTCAGCTGTGTGGAGCGATTTGACACCTTCAGCCACTACTGGACCACAGTGTCCTCCCTTCACCAGGCCCGGAGCGGGCTGGGGGTGGCTGTGGTGGGAGGCATGGTCTATGCCATTGGAGGTAACAGCTGAAATAAGCTTGCTTTCTTTCTTATGTGAATGCTAGAGAACTCATGTATGGAGACTTTCAAAATTGTTCTTAAGTTGTTATGAGGATAATACAATTTTTAGGTGTTACAACAAAGGAATTGGGGTTCCTTGATTCTCTACTGTCACTGCTCTGTGAATGCCTGTTAGGGATCCTGTGCTGGCCAGTTTTTACTATGCTGCTGTCCCCTCATGGTGTAGCTACTCACAGGTTACCATACACATGTATGCAGATATACTCAGAGATGTTGTCTATTCTGTGGACTTTGTGTACCACCTCTAATAGAATTCCTTTCCTCAGAGTCTAGCAGAGGCCTATAGCATAAAAGGCAGTAGCACAGGACAGACCACTTGTGCACTGCCTGCCTGGAAGGGCTCATAATGTCTGTTTGCACAAGGATGTGATGAGTAGCTCTACCAGCCCATCATGAAGGAATGCATATGTAGACTGTTTTTGTCACCACAGAGCTCATTCTTTGGTCTTGAAAACCCAGTCAGTTGCGCTGAGGAGTAAAACGTGCAGCGCTGTGGTTGTTTACTTCTCTGATGTTTTCAGTAACATTTCAGGGAACTATTCATGAAGGTAGTTCCTAGTGATGATTCAGTTCTTGGTATAAATGAAGCTTTTGCTACATTGCCCCTTTGGCCAAAAGATAAATCTTTATTCAAGTGTTGCCTGTCCTGGAAGAAATTGAAGAATATTTCCAGATCTGCTGTGCAAAACATTGCATTTACCCTGACTCTTCTTGTTTTTATTATGCAGGTGAGGACAACTCAATGATTTTTGACTGTACTGAATGTTATGATCCTGTTACTAAGCAATGGACAACTGTGGCTTCCATGAACCATCCCCGTTGTGCACTGGGAGTGTGCACATGCTATGGTGCTATCTATGCTTTGGGTAAGTTGTGGGGTTTTTCTAGATGAAGTTAAAGATGTTAATTCATAGAACTTGTCAATTGATTTGATCTTAAATATTACATCTTGGTGATGCAAATTTGCAAACTTAAGTTTTGAAAAACAGATGTGTCCATAAGTATTGACATGTATACTAAATCTGTGTGGATTAGTTACTGTTTACTTATAACTTATTTCCATTGTAGACTGACTGCATGCTGATTTCAGAATTTGTCCTAGAACAGTCCACTGTGTGTCTGAAAATGCAGCTAATACACAATTTTGTGCCATTAAATTCCTTCCTGTGTTTGCTGTTATTTGCAGGAGGCTGGGTTGGAGCAGAGATTGGCAACACAATTGAAAGGTTTGATCCTGAAGAGAATAGTTGGGATGTGGTGGGAAGCATGGCTAAGCCCCGTTACTGCTTTGGCTGTTGTGAAATGCAAGGTGAATATTGTTAAGTTTATATCCCTAAATAGTTCCAACAGCCATTGGATTTTGAAGCTTTATGTCTCAGTCATGAATTCTTACTTTTGTCTTGTACTGAGCTGTCAGTCACACACGCTTGTGCCTCGCTTGTTTGTTATTCTAATACTCTATTATTAATTCTGCAGAATTCAAAGACTATAAAGTTCTCTCTTGTCTTCTGCCTTTTATCTTGTGAAAAGTTTTTACGTGGCTGCCATTAAGGTTATCCAGCTAGTCTTTTAGCTAGCTAGTCAATCAAGCTAGTTGACTGTTCTTTCTGATACTGCTTTTATTTATCTTCCATATTTGGGTTTGCATGTTTTTCTTTGTGAGAATCTGAAGACTTGCCACAGGTTATTTTAAGACAGACATGTCTAAATACTTGATCAATAAATGTGCTTACTAAGTATTTGATCCTGGCCAGGCCAGCAGTTGCAACCTTCTGAATTCCTTCCCCTGCACCTAATTAATTTTTGCTTTCCTCAGAGCTTCTACTGCTCAAGCCCCAAGCTGCTCATAAAAAAAGCTTTATGTATTCTACTACTGAGCAAAAGGAGGATTTTCTGTCATTCTTTAACCATCTTAATGTCAGGCTGAAACTTGTGTTGTGACAGTAATTTTCTGTCTGTGTTATGAAGCCTAAAAGCAGAGAAACTCTGTCCCTGCAGGTTTGATTTATGTGGTTGGTGGTATCAGCAGTGAAGGAGTAGAGCTGCGTTCTGTCGAAGTCTACGACCCCATCTCTAAACGTTGGTCTGAGCTCGCTCCAATGGGCACCCGAAGAGCCTATCTTGGTGTAGCTGCTCTCAACGATTGTATCTATGCTGTGGGAGGCTGGAATGAATCCCAGGATGCACTTGCTACTGTAGAAAGATACTCATTCGAAGAGGTATGGCAGAGTCCCTCCTTTTCATAAATGTAGATTACATCAGCTTTGTGTAAGATGCTATAGAGGTAGCCTGCTTCCTTTCTTCAAAAAGAAAAAGCTGGAAATTCCATTTCCTTTTCACTGCTGGCTGGGTATCTTGAGTGAAACAAAGCTTTGTTGATCTCAGGGTCTGTCCTAAGTAGTTGTCATGATTTAACTATGCACAGATATACTGTAGTTTGGTAAATACTTCTTAGGGTTAAGATAAGAGGATAGATTCCCTCTCTGCAATAGAAAGCTCAATAATCTGAATATAGAGAAAAAACTCATTGTAAAGGTAAGAGTTACCTTTTATTGCAAAATTTAAGGATCATCTTCTGCATCAAAATGTAGTGGCGTTTTAGCCTGACTAGAAGAAGATAAAAAATTTTTCCAGACTGTTATTGCTCATGTTTTTATGATGCTCTTTGGAAGAGTAGCTACTCTTAAAAGCAGAACATAATCCCATCTGCCATCTGTTTTGTTTTTCAAATCGAATCTAGTTTTCCTGTTTCCCCCACCTCAAACTGTACCATGCTCTATTTTAGAGACTCACTGTATCTTGCAGTGACTGAAGAAAGGGAGGGGTGTTGCGTGCAGACAGTATGGCATCTGCTCTTTAGAGATTAACACAGTTTGGACCCCTTGTGAAAGTGTTGTCATTCCTGTCTTGATAATGCTCTGGATACTGTACACATACCACATGCAAGCCTGTGAAGTGTATACATAGTGTTCTTTGTCTATGTTTCAGTCTTTAAGCTTTAAAAGTTACTTTATCAGAATCAGGGCTTGCCCTAAAGCTATTTCCTGATCTTTCACCTTTTTGTTAGGAAAAGTGGATTGAAGTTGCATCAATGAAGATCCCAAGAGCTGGTGTTTGTGTTGTGGCTGTGAATGGACTTCTCTATGCCTCAGGAGGCCGAGCTCCCAGTCCTGATTTTGCTGCTCCAGTAACCTCTGACTCTGTTGAGGTTTATAACCCTCACATGGACAGCTGGACTGAAATTGCCAACATGATCACCAGCCGCTGCGAAGGAGGCGTAGCTGTGCTGTAAAACACAAAGAAGAAAACTCATTCAAGGAATGAGTAAATTATGACTCCTCAGATTTCCTGTTTCATTGGCCAGAAACCTCTTTTAACACAGGAGCTTCAGTGGAGAATTAGATCAGAGGGATTTTCCTGAGCAATAGGAAAAGCCCTTCAAAGTAAATTGGCTTATCCAGTGTCTGTCTCAGGAAGTATTCTGTTAAGAGTAGGAATGCCTCTTATAACTGGATTAAGCTCACTAAAAGAAATGGTGAATTTGCCCTGTAAAAATCTAAAAAAATAATTGCAACACATTAGAGACATTAATCAGGTTGTTACTGAGGTGGCACTTTAGCCAGACTTGCAATCTGGAAGTGGGTGACTGTCAACAGCAAGGAGTTACCTATAGGTAAGATCAGATGGGTGATTTGGATGGCATTAGTTCTTTTTCTGGCAGAAAACAAGGAAGAGAAGGTAACAGACAGGAAAGACTTGGTGCCTCTACTTAAGACCTTGATGCATTTAAGCCTCTTTTCTGTTGCTGGATATGGTAGGCATTAAATATGAATTGGATCTTTACTTTCTGGCCACTCCACAAATTAAATTGTGAGTGGATGACAATTTCTTATTCTGGAAGGTTGTCCTCACAGTTCCAATAATGCCATTCCCCTTCAGCGCTGGCATTTCTTCTCAGTGGTGTCAGTGATGCCAGTAGAGGTCCTTTTTGTGTAAGCTCTGGTAAATTTTAAATGCAAATGCTATTCATTAGATTGGCTGTTCTGTTTAGGGCTGCTCTTAGTACACAAACACAGGGAAAGGCTTTTGCCCCCAAACAAATCAAATGTGTTTTTTCCCCCTATGTGACACATGCTTAGACTTAGCACTGAATAATTGCTGTTCTACAAGGCACACTTCTTCACCTTCACTACATCTTGTATCCTGCCTCATCCAAATTTGAGCCAATGGAGCTTTTTGGGATAGAATTAGCTGCATTTAGCATTAAAGTGATGATATCAGTGTGCTTTTAAGGAGTTTGTGTTTAGCTCACATACACTTAGTAAAACAATACTACAAAGAGTTTGGAGTTATTTCTAGATTAATTTAATTAACACATTTGAAGTTGCTTTTTGCACACTGTGGCTGCATTTTCAGCACAGCTGTGGATGCTTGAGATGGAGTCTGAAGTGAAGCTGCTTGAATTTTGATAGACAGTGTTATTCTGGAACACAAAACCACAACTGGAATGTCACAAAGCAGGAAGCCTGGCACTGTGTAGACAAAAGAGCATTCATGTTGTTTAGGTCAATGTCCCCTGTGTAAAATTAACAAATTAATACATGAATAAATCCTCCAAGGTGAGTGTTGCAGGTACCTCAATAATCTAGGTGCTAAAATCTAACATAGGGTTGGGCTAAAACATGCTAGATGATGGAGAGTTTCTGAGATTGTTTCATAATCTTGTGTTTGCTTTTACTTCAAAGAATTTCTTATGTGTCTAAATTAATGGTTTGATTTTTTCCAGTATAAGCTTGTTTTAACTGTTTTTCATAATAAAATGCATTTTCAGAACTGACTGGAATGCTCTTGAAGATGTTGCTTTCATAACGTAGTAAGCTATATTACTGCCACTTTCATATAATAGGTCATTTTTTCTTTTTATTGGAAATCATATTTCCCACTAGAACACTAGGGAAAGATTGGTTTTAAATTGTGACTGTTTGAGTGGTGGAAGCAACACACTTCTGCAGTAAAATACTCATGTGTTTCTCTTCTCAGTGTAAAAATCACTGTAAAAATTGGGACTGTCTTGCCAGCTCTATTCAGCCCTCTGTGGGATGAAATTACAGGTAATATTTCTTAGTCTTTCTTCTTTATATTTCAGGATCCCTCTTGGAACCGTTTGAGAAACACACCTTAGTTGTATTTTATTAGTTTGGGAACTAATCAGGTTTACTTCTGATCTCTGCCTGTAAACTTCCTGGTTTAATGGGGCTTGAGGAGCCTGCAGTTGTCTGAAGTTACCTTCTCCAGGTTTTGTAACTGATTCTGTCGTGTTTGAATGAAACTTTGAAGCTGGTTGATTATGGTTTCTGATCCTCAGCACCTCTTTTACCTAATCAAGACAAAGACAGGACTCTTCTCTGGACCCATCTTAAAAGATGCCATGTCTAAGTAAGGAGGAATAGAAAAAAAAAATCATTCACAAACTCAATTTTATTTCCTTTATGTTCAGAAAGCTCTGAAATATATTGTTTAATAGAGTACTTTCATAGTTCAGCATAGAGCAATTGATACCCACACATGCTTAGTATGTTGTTTAACATACAAATGTTAACAGATTGCAAAATGTAGAAGCTGACGTACAGAGCTGCTGTTTCAGCAACATCATACAAGATGGTTCCATCTCCAGGACAGGCAGGTTTCTTAAATATCTGTTCTTTGCAGAATGAACAGGTAACAAATTTTAAGGGACAATATGTGCCTTATTTGGTGTAGAACAACAATGAAGAATAGTGCTTTAACAGAACTATGAGGATTATCTGGTCCTAAGACCATATGTGGATGCCATTTTCAGCTTTCATCCTGCATTTTATACTGTACTTAACTACTTCTGATAAAAAGCTTACAAGAAACATGCCCACATCCTATTTCATAGGTTTCTTGAGGTAGCCGACACAAAAAAGAAAATCCATGTGACTTAGGTTGTATCTTCCACTGTTCCACTAAATGATGTGCTAGGAAGAATTAAGTACAGAGAGCATATGCTTCTGCAGTGGTTTCAGTAACAGACCCATCATGGAGGGTTTGCAGGCTACAAGTCCATTGGTACCTGTCCCAATACATGGATTCTTAGGAGGGAGAAGACAGAAGCTACTTTCAGTCCCATTATCTGATCCCTTAGTGCCAGCACTTGAGTCCTTGTGTCATAGCATAAGTTAACAGTCCTTTAATTTAGGAGTATGGCAGATCTTTATGGCTGTGTTGCATGCAGCTTCCTTTGTCGGGCAGCCCTAAATCCAAACAAAACCTAGGAACAGGCCCAAATAGCCTTTTTAATTTCAGTGGGCCTGAGCAGGAATTTGACCTTCTGTCTCTGTCACCTTGTCAGTGACACGAAGCTCCCCCTTCAGCTTTTCGCCACTCCAGCACAACAGCTGAATGACACATTTCAGGTGAGTGCTGACCTTGGCTTGCCACTGCGAACAAACCTCCCCTGTCCTTACCTGACACTGCACTGAGCACTTCCTCACGCAGCATCCCTGGAGGCGTCCAGGCTGGATGGGGCTTTGAGCAGCCTGATCTAGTGGAAGGTGTCCCTGTATACAGCAGAGGACTGAAACAAGATGATCTTTAAGGCCCCTTCTGACCCAAACCATTCTGTGATTTTCAGCACCTTCTCTGAAAATAGGAGTGAAATAGGAGTCTTGTTCCACAACACAGCAACTGAGTAGAATGTGCTTTTGCATAATTCTCTGCTACTTCTTTAAACACCAAACTAGAACTGCTTTCACCTTGTTACTGTTGTTTTCCCCACCTCAGAACATGATCACACATTACAGTCAAACCAGATGCTTTCATAGTTCAGCACAGAGCAATTCATACCCATGTCATTTTGAATCCATTCTCAATTCCTAGAGCAGCAACATCTCATTCAGGAGTGATTCTTTGTTCTATAGATAAGGACAGACTCATGCTTGCCTTGGAAGTAATTGCTATTTACAATCCTTCCTTCCTGAACTAGCTTCAAAATCAATTGGAAAATCATTTTGCTTCAGGAATAAGCATCTTGATCCCTGCCATCGTATGACTTCTAAGCACAAATCAGTCTTTATTTCTCCTGGAACTCCATATAAGTACCTTATTAGCAGATAATAGCTTTTCCTTATTGATTTATTAATTTGTGTTCTGCTGTATTTTTCTGTCATCATTTTGCTCCCCTTCTAAGAAAGCTTTCAGTGCTACAGTGGCCAGCAGGGATAATACCATCACCGCTGTTCCCAGCACCCTCAGTAGTTTAAACCACCTGGGGTAAGTAGGAAGAAGGGAAATGTCATAATGCAGCGCTATCCCCAAGGCCAGCATGAGCATCACTGCTCCCTGAGTGACATCTTTGAAAAGCAAGGCTTGGCAGGCCAGCAGAGGGGGAACTGTGCCATTAGCCAGGTTCAGCCAGTCTGGCTTGGCTGGGCTGTTTTCCGGGAGAGCAAACCCCCACCTCATTCCCCCCAGGAACGAGGCCGTGGCAGCACCGTAGGCGAGCTGAGCAAAGGCCAGCTGTGGGCAGTAGGAGCCCTGCACGGCCATGGCCAGCGGCACGGCCACAAACGGAACGAGCCCCCCGAGGCTCAAGTACAGGGCTGGCCTGGGAGAATCCTTCAGTGATTCCGGGCTTTCTTGTGATTCTGCCTCAGATTCTGCAGGGATTTTCTTCCTGAAGACAGGGACAGAGGTGTGAAAAGCCTGGAGCTTGGTTGTGTAAGCTGATGCTGGTTTGAGGCTCAGAGATGTTGACGAAGGACATGCATCTCTCCGCAGCCGGCAGACCAAGCAAGACCAAGTTGTCTTATTCTCCCCAGAGAGCAGCAGACTGGGACCAGTCAACTTCTGCAGCTGCAAGCACAAAACTTGTTCTGAACACTGCACACATCTGCAGGTACCTAAACTACCTACTGAATATTGTACCAAGTGGCTTTCCAGGTCAAGTCACACCACAGCTGTCCTTGCTTTTGAATTTCAAGTGGTTTTAACTGAACTAATGAAGGCACCCAGTGCAGGTGGTGAAGAGCAACTGGGCTCTCCAGAGTGCACAAGCAAAGTTTACTCAGTGCCCACCTATTCCTCCCCACACATATGCATTCTCTAGGCGTTATATCAGTCCTTTACAGAGTTAAAGAGAAAATATAAAGTAGTAATATAAAAATATTTATAAAACAGGTTTATATAGAACCAGGATAAGGTCACCCCAGAAACCAGCTACCGTCCCCTCACTACTCCATCAAGAAGTGATAGGAAAAAAGACTTTGAGACAATAAAATTGGATTTTATAAAAGAAATAGCATTGTCCAAAAGAGCTGTAGAAATTATGAACTATTCCAGAAAAGCTGAGTGATAAACTCACACTCAGAAGCCACTTTTTTTTTCAAAGCTGCAGTCCTAGCTTTTGCTATTTTACTTTTAAATAAAATCTGAAGAAAAACCTTCAGTAACTTACTTTGAAAGGTGTGTTGAAGTAGCATCGTTGTATGAGAGGAAACATACTTGTTTTGTCAATGCCCTAAAACAGAAGAAATCAGAAGTTAGTCTGATGTTCTAAGTTCAGTCACAGTCTTATCAAATACAAGAGTCTTATCACAGTCGCTTATCAAATACAAGAGTCTTACAGGTATATATTTAAAGAGGTATATATATATATATTACATATGTATTCAATCAGTACTTGCCCACTGCAGAATACTTAGTTTCAAGCAGCTTGATGAACTGAAATTCTTAGGCTGTATTAAACTGTTCCAAGAACAATTTCTAGTTAAAGGACTGAGTATCAGGGAACAGGTGGTGGCTTCCCGTTCATGGATCAACTCCTCTTCAAGGGATAAGGGCTGCACAAAACTTATTAAGGAGCAATTCCTCACACGCGGAAAAAGCGATCATTAATAAAAAAAAGGAGTGGAAAAGCCATCCCATCCAAGCTGCAGGAAAACTCCCTGCCGGGAGACGACACACACCGGAGGAGGTGGGCGGCTCGCCCTGGATTTGACTCCGTAGTTCCCGGGCTCCGAGCAGCCAAACTCCCCTGACAGAGGCCGAAGGGAGCGGAGAGTATAGATATATTCCAGAGGAAGACGGGGCCGCTCCGCCCACCGGGGACCGGGCAGGACTCACCGAGCGCTGCCACCGCCCCGGACCCGCACGCTGCGGCGGCTTCCGGTGCCCCCATAAGCACTCCGACGGCGCCCGGTGCTTAGCGCTACAGGTCCGGGCGAGAACCGGCCCACTGGGCCGATACCGGGGGTAGCAGCGCCGGTCACTCTCAGCCCGAGGGCCGCGGTCGGTCAGGTAGAGGAGCGACACGCTCCTGTCCTGTCCATGGGACAGAATCTCTCCCGAGAAGCAGTGCGGTCTGCAGAAAGCAATGCTTTCTCTTTTCCGGCATCACCACATCGGGCAAGCCTTTCACAGGCGGACTACAAATCCCAAGCCGCCCTGCGGCGCGCCGCCCGCCTACCTGTACGGCGGAGATGGC
>VXBB01001129.1:1791353-1825943 GCA_013399915.1 Illadopsis cleaveri | reverse complement strand
GGGAAACTTGTCAGGTGCCGCTCGGTGTCTGCTCGTAGGGAAACAGCGCCTGGCCCGAGCATGAGGCGGCTCTTTCCGGCGTGAAAGTTATTTCCGTGTGTCCGGTGTGTTCTATGCCCCCTTGGCCTAAGGTGTTGCGTAGTTTAACTTAAAGGGCTGGGTCTGGGCTCGATCAGAACGCGCCTAGCGTTTCAAATATCTATTTAAGACTTTGAATTCAGTTCAGTTTAGTAACGAGCTGTTTTGGAACGATTTTAGAGCAGTCAGTGGGTGTCTGCACAATTACGAGTTTTTAAACAGCTTTAGAGGAACAGTAGCTATTTAAATTCTTCTAAGTATGGTGGAATGGTTTAAGAGTGTTGCTTCAATATCTTTTTATATTAACATGACCAGGTAGGTCAGCCTGCCTTTCCCCGCCCCCGAGCTGTGAGTGACACAAGCGTTAGTAATGTTGATAATACTCTGAAACGTTGCAAGTGCCTGAGCAAAGTGTGGAAATAGCAAAGAGGGGGAATGGAGATAACAGCTGAGATAATTGGAGCACCATCAAAGCCGAGTTTACTGTAGAGTTGACACTGCTTCTATAAAAATGTTAGGTGGTTATGAAAAAAGCTCATGCAAATGTTACTTCGTGAATGAATATGGCTGGTATTTCAGTGAAAGGTTCCCTGTGCTTATCCATTTGGAGACCGGTATTTCAAACTTCCAGTTTCTGATTCAGGAAGGAAACAGGTGTAGAGCACTGGTAGGAACAAATAAAATTCTCAGATTTAAGAGGAGCAGCTTTTCCTCTCACACTCTTTCACATCATTTCAGGAGGAAAGTCCCTCTAAGAATAATTTATTAAAAGTTTTGCATTTAGAATAGAAAGGCTTCAGGTGATATTTCCTTATGGTGTTGGGATTTTTTTTACAGCTATTTGTAGGGAAGTGCAGCAGCCCTCTACATTTTATATTCATCTGGTTTATAGCCCGAATCCTATATGACACAGAAGTTTCCATTGCAGATATCATACGAGGACCTAAAGTGAAAATATGCAGGGAACAGATGGCATTTCTGAAAAAACGCAAATCCTGGTTTTTCTGCAGTGTCTCAGAAATATGAGGATCAGAATGCAGATGTGAAATACAGCAAATCAAATGAAGTGCATACTTTCCGAATGTTAGGGAAAAGTCTTTACTTTGAGAATATTTACAGGGTATGGTCACCTCGTCTCACATGTGTGACTGCTGCATGGTGTTACTGAATCTTGACATTCCTGTTTTAAATTAGGAAATTAAGTCACTACAGGAAAAATAATATTCACTAGCATTTTCATTAAATGGAAACGGTATTTCAGGAGTTGTGGGATCCTTATTTTAATGCAGAAAAATGCTGTGGTTAGATCTGTGAATTTCTTCAGGAGTGTGGAGTGTCAGGTAATGTAGTTCTTGCCTTTATAAAGTGAAGAAAAACTATTGGCTCAGGAGTTAAAGTTACCTTTTTTTTTTTTTCCCTGAGTGTTACAAGTTGTTTGAAGTTAGTTGTGTAACTGCTGAATTGACTTAGCTGTGAAGTATACTCCAGGGTGTGCTTTGTTTGTTTGTCTGTGCAAAGAGATTGGAAAAGGGCTGACTCTGTTCAGTAGAGCTGAAACTTTAAAGCACCTCTGTCCTGCAGAGTGCTGGTTGTGCTTGCATGGACTCAGCTTTTCCTTACAGCTCTGTAGAAACCAGGAGGTGACTGTAGCTCTTAACTTATCCAGGTCATACTTAGTGGATTTTGCAACTGATAAGGCAGTGTGTGTACCGGGAAGTTTGTCTGGGATTTTTAAGTTTTATGTTAATTTATTTGTAGAGGCGGGAGTGGTTTGGTTTTGGTTCTGCAAACTCAGCAATGTAAGTAGACATTTTACTGTCACTTACATAGTGACCAGGATGCCAACTAAATCATGTGTGGCTTTTGTTTCAGCAAGAGGAATTGAAGTCCATGTTCTCTTTGCTCGTCAGATTTGATGAAAAGCAGTGAAGTTGGCAGAAACGTGGTCCTGCTTAGAATCCTTCATGAAAGCCAGGATGTTGTTTAACTTGTGTGCTGTAACTTTATAAGTTCCTGTGAAAATGTGCCAAACTTTAATGAGTTACTGTATGGTCAGAGGATAAATTTATGGTTTTGGGAGTGGATTTAGGGAGAGAATGATAGTGGCTAAGTGTCCGCTGCCCTATACATGTATGTGCAAACCTAAAAGTTCTGGGTTAGACAGGGCTGTGAGCATGACAGTAAGCAGGGAAGGAAGCATTTAGGCTTAATTGATCACACATATTAGTGATGTGGTTGTATCACTCCAAACTGGAAATTCTTGATTTAAGTGTGCAACTCCTTCTCTAGCTGGTCTTCAAAAGTCAGGAGAAGAGTTTTCACACTCCATGCTACTTAGACCTTTCTATAATTAAACAGCAAAGAGTTTTGCTGAGTATTGGTGCCTGCAGTTCTATAATATGAGTAATCTGAAATAGTTGCACTTCCAAGGTCTGGCTTAACAAAAATGCTTTGAACCAGTGCAGCCAAACATAACTGGGGTTTTCTGCAATAAATGATGCTCAGAAAGAAATATTTTGCAGCATGTGACCTTGTGCCTCAGGGACTGTTGTACATTAGGGAGTTTGCCAGGAGCAACTGAAGTTCTGGGACTTACAGACATTCTAGCAAAAATGCCAGTGTTGATTTGTTTTCTCCTTGAATCTTGTGATCACTTCCAGTTCAGTGTTTTGCACAGTTTTATCCTCCACACTCTAAGGACGATCACAGCTCTGTGGTGTGATGTTAGTGGCTCTTGATAAGAAAGTATGTGTGTAATGTTGTCCAAATGTTCCTGGGTTTAAGAATCCCCCTTTTTTTCAGTACAGGAAGAAATTAGAAATTTTAATTTAAGTTTTATTTTTGGTGTCTCTTCTAGGTTCTGGATATGTGTGACCCCCTCCCCATAGTGTATTTGCAACATACAGAGTGTGTGGCAGTGAGTGACACTCTCTTGGAATTTTGTCATCTTCAGTTTGTGATTAACAATTAACTTGTGAATACTGAGTCTGCCAGGGAGGTATATGGTATTATTCTGAGCACAGAAATTATTGGTATTCACAAAGTTGCTGGTGAGGGTGTATGGTTAAGATTACAACAGGTCTCCAGCCTTTCAGCAGAGGGAGTGTTTTGCCATTGTGTTACAATGCGTCATCCATCATCAAGAGATTAATCAGGACTCACGTGAGATGATCTGGAAAGACCTTTGATGTTAATCTTAAAAAAACTCAGCAAGGATCTCTCATCCTGAAAATACTGAATGTATTATGATCTTGACTGTTAGTTTGGGAAAGCTGTCTTTCCTCTACCTTGAACTCCAGTTAAAAGTAGACAAATGGGTTAATGATAACTTCAGTGTCTTCAGGTTGACTGGGCCTTTTGGAATGTATCCTCTAGTATTTAGGGAGCTGAGAGCCTGTGGGGGTGGGAAGAGTTCCAGAATGCTGAAGAGTTGAGGAGCATTTTCCCTCTCAACATCTAGAAAAAAAGCAAGACTTGGGTATGTCCAAGGGAAGAGTGTATTTCTGTGTCAGGGAGTCTGTCCTGCGTCACGTACTTTTTGTTGGTTTCACTTCCCTGGATTGCAGTAATGTTCTTACTGAACACACAGATAATGTGATCCTGACAAATTCAATAAATGGTCTGAAAACAAGAGGTTTGGATTCAGCCATTTTGGTGTAGATGGGTTCAAATTACTGTGTTTTGGTATATTGCCTACACAGACAAGTAGCAGCTGGCAGGGCAGCAGTTCTGTGGGGGTGTATCTGGGGGCTGTAATGGTTCCTAAATTATCATGAGTCAGCAGCATCACTGTCATGAAAATTCACTTGTCATACTGGAACCTATGGAAGCATTTTAAATAAGGCAATGAAGCAGTTTCTCCATTCTGCTGAGGAGTGGTAGGTCTTCAGCAGGGACTGTCTTGTTCAACTTGGGATAATGTGATACTTGGGAAAGTTATGGCTGTGTAACAAGATCTGTAAAGAAAATAACAAAGTCTGTGAAAGAGAGAAACCATAATTAAGGATTGGGAAAAAAAATGGATTGGTTAGCTCTACAATAGTTTTATATCATGTTTCATCAGACATAAGCAGGTGATATATTAAACAGCTTTAAAAAGTTACCTGCAGGTATAACTGGGAGGCAGCTCTGACGTCCTGTCACTGCCTTCGAGCTGTCACACTTGGTAGGTGGGTCACATCAGTTTTTTCATCATTGATGCTTTGAACTTGGAAGCTTGATCTTTGCCAGTAAAATTTGACTGGTTGAGGGTGGGCTGTTTGTTTGTTTTTTATAAAAAGCATGGCTATATTTGATCCCAGAATATGATAGAAGATCCTTTTTCTGCTGCCAAACAGTGCTGGGATACAGTGTGGTCTGTGGGACTTCCCCAGGAAAAAAAAAGGTAAAACAAAAAAACACTTGCTAAAGTTGCCTTTCAGTCAGGGAATACTGAAGTTTTGGTCTGAAGAAAATATTTCTTAAAAGGTATCTGCAAGTAGAGTTTAATCAGGTTTCCACATCCATCATGAATAAAACAAGCAGTTATGAGTTGAAATTGCAGCAGAATATGTTCAGGTGAAGCATTAGATGCAGGGAGAGGCTTTCAAGCCATACAAATAACCAAAACAAATTGTAGGGATACACTGGAGCGTGCTGGTGTGCTAATCTGGTTTCATTTACAGCTTCCAAAAAAAGTATTCCAGTGGAGGTATGTATAGCTGCATAATGAATTCCAGTCTGCTGAAAACAAACTCTTTTTTCTGATACAAATTCTTTTAAATCTCTGGAAAAGATGCTTACCTATGTAATATATGAAGACACCCCCACACACCCCCCAGATGTTTTGCTTGTATTCCCTAATTTATTGTGGGACACAAAGATAGAAGAATGACAGTGTTTTGGTCTTGGCCTGCACAGATTACCTGGAGAAAAGCAGCTCAATAATTCTCTTCAAGACCTAAAGACAAAGCCCAAACCAGCTGGACAACATTTTGTCCATAACTCCTTGCTTTATTTTAACTCAGTTTCACGGACTAGATCATAGAGAGACCTCCAGGGAAACACTGTGAACGTGCAGAGAGGGTGTATGTCCCAGCTGCAGCAAATCATTAGATCACAGGAGTAGAGATCACTTTTTCTTTTTTTTTTTTTTTTAGCCAAGACCAAACTAGTGGAATATATATTATTTTTGCAATTTATTTTATATGTGTAAGAGTTGTTTTAAACTGAATTGTGTTCAGTGACTTTTCTGCATTGATGTTTGTTAATACTTTCTCACTCAGAGAAAGTGCTGAAAATGTTAAACCAGTGAAATGAAAACCATTGCAGACAATGTAAACTTTACAAACTGTAATGCAGGTGTAGTACACATGCTGAAAAGTGCTGAGTGAACATGTCTTTGTCATGTCCTAGTTACAGACAAATAAATGTGGAGTTTGATCATATTGTCCTGATCTTGATGTAAAAGGGTTTGGAATAATCCAGATGCAGGGAGGGGCAGAGGTATGAGCTGTCCCTCAGTCTTGGCAGGTCTTTAGGGGAAGTACCTATGACTGGAATGCACCTCCCTTCCCAGTTTGTAGTACTGGTCTTGTAGGACCCAGGCAATGGTATTGAGGGGAAGAATTACTCCAGTGCTGGTTAGGAGAATGGTCTCTGAATTTCTGAATGTCCTCTGTTTTGTTGACTTTCAATTCTCCTTCCTCTTTGCAAATGACATGCCTTCTACTTGCTTATCCTTCATCTGGAATGCAGATCTGTACTTCCCTCTACTTGATTTGTAGTCTCTCTTCCCTTGACACAAATATTTGATAAACAGTCTGGTGGCATTTGGAGCTCTTTTCCAAAGGAAATGTGTTTTTCTCCACTCCAAACAGAATATATTTAAATGTAAATGTGCTATAGTAGCAATAATAAGCCTGGTAAAATACTGGTTTATGAAATACCCTTAGTGGGAAATACCCATCCCATTATTTTTTTTAAGGTACTGGAGAACTACTTACTTAACTTCTGCTTAGGCTCCATTCACCTTTCTGGAAGACAGGTAGGCAGGAGGTATGTAGCATACAGGGGGAATAAGCCAGTGATTACATATTTGCAATTCTTTCCTGATGATTGAGAACATTATCCTGGTTTGTGCTACTGTGCAGCAGAAATGACTTTGTTCCTTAAGGCTTTGGGCAGACTGCACAGATGGGCTCTTCATTGCCCTTTCACTCATTCTGTCATGAGGGTTTGGGGACAAGAGCAGTACCTTAAAGGCATCCATGACAAGGTGCTATGCTGTGTAAGCTTCTGGGCAGAGCACAGCCTTATCTTGACTTACTTGCAAAAGGTCTGTAGATCAAAGTGCAGTGCAAAATAGTTGTTTGATTTTGTTCCTTAAAGAGCTAAAGAGACCTTTGGATTTGATGAATATAGTAGAATACCTTGTCCAAATTTAAAATACCTTATTTAATAAAATGCTAAAGCTGTTTGAAAGTTCAGAACATTGTTCACATTTAAAGCCTAATACTATTTAAAGTGTGTTTTTTTGGTTTGTATCAGTAGTGTCAATAGGTGCACTTGTTTTAAGAGAGGTGTACAATCCCTGAAACCCTACTCCCTGCAGTAGGGTAGGGCAGTAAACAGGTTTTAATATTTCAGGTAAATACCACAGTTCTCTAACATAAACAGTACTAAAGACAGTTAAAGGGGCATTGGAGGGAAGTGGAATCTTATCAGGCACAGGAGAGAGGCATAAGGGATGACAGCATTGCCAGTGGCTGCACAGTGAAACACCCGGGAATAATTGGTGGTAGGCATAATATCTAGAAAGTCTGTGCTCTCCTATTTTGTGCTTATGAGAAGTTGAGCCTTTTAGATTTTACATGTTTTAAATTGCTTTATCTTGGTATTCTTGCTGCTTTGAGGAGTAAACTCATGAAAACCCCTTGGAAGGGTTCATTTTTGATGTATCACACTTGCTGGCTGAGGTCCAGAGACTTATCATCTTACACAGGCTTCTGTACAGGTTCCCCAGATGCTGCCTTTTCCAAAATGTGCTTTGGGCTTTTGGGTTAAGTGCAACTTGCTTCCAAAGACAAATTTGCTGGCTTTTGTGTGGTAATCTTGCTTGCAGAAACTTGGATCATCAGAAGCTTGAAGGGCAGGTATCATTCAATCAGTGGCATTTCTAAAGGTGGTATTTTTGTCAGTGGTGTTTTCTTGTTCGATGAAGGCGCTTTCCTACCGTCCTAGAAGTCACTTGGTTGTTACTCTTGTATGCCCTTGTGTCTTTAGTTGCTGTCACAAAGGAAAAAAAATTATCTTCTTACCCCTCGCACTCTAGATCTCAGAATGTATTCCTGAGACCAGACTGCTAAGGCTTTGCCCAGTATGTGGTTTTGTGGGGGTGTATGTTTGTCCAGAAGTTTTGAAGGAGGTAAGACTGGGTCAGCATGACCTTGGAGAAGTGCAAAGTAAGTATGTGAAGGGACAGGTTGGTTGTGAGGCAGAGCTGCATGAGGTATCAAGTGGAAGGACCGTCAGTAGAGAAAAGGGGTTAGGACATAGATGTGTCTGTATGGACCTTTCTTAAACCTATTTTCAGTTCATTTGTCATCTGTTTTGTATAAATGGTCAGGTATGTAACCATTGGTATGATTTTTCCCCCACCCCTAGCCTGTTACTCTGGAAGAACTTTTGTATGGCCAAGTTTCTGGCATGTTTTCGTCTTGGAACACAGATTTATATAGCAGTGTTCTGTCTAGAGTACAAAACAGTTTTGATGACTCTGCAAGATAGATTCATTTGCTTTAAGCTTGAAAAACAAGGTGTTAATCTCTCAGTAATAGCTGCTTTTCACTAAAACATTTAATATCTGTATCTGGGAAGATTTTAGTTTAGTACCTGATTAACATTTTAATCCATCATTTAGTGTTCTAAAATGGGCTCATATTTCTGTAATTCTAGAAATCCTGTTGTGAGTGATGCTCTGCATTTTTAGATACTACTAGATTTTTTTTTCAGCAGCAGGATACCATTTAAACAATGTTTTTTGCAGTATTTTTAATTAATAGGGCTGTCCTTTACGTTTGTGCAGCTGTTTTGGACAGCTGGCTGTGGGATGTAATGGGAATAAAACGAATAGTGATGGCATATCTGGAATATAGTTCTGGTTCCTGATACCTCAGGTGTGTGCGCTCTACCAGTTGTACGTGCCATTCCGGAACGTCTGCGTTTGTCCTCTCTAAAGGGAGCTGGTTTTCAGTTGTGCAGACAGGGTGAAGGTGTGTCTAGACAATTGTATTAATGGAAGTGAAAGCAAAACAAAAGTAAGTTTGTTTTGTAGATACTTTATGTAGGTGAACTGGAAATGAATGATCTCAACTTGTGAAGATGCGGCTCACCAGTTGTTATGACAACTGAATGAGTTATGCTGCACTTTTGTCTTTTACAGTGAGGCCTGATAATGCATGCAGAGTTGAAGCAGGATTTATAATTATAAGTGGAATTCGCTGGCACAGATTGCCCAGAGAAGTTGTGGTTGCCCCATCACTGGAAGTGAGCAGCCTGGTCAAGTGGAAGGTGTCTCTGCCTGTGGCAGGGGGACAGTAACTAGATGCACTTTAAGTCTGTGTGCCCAAGTATGATTATCTTAATAAAATGCTTGTGATAGTAAGACCAAGCCAATTTCTGTTTGGGTTTTTTTCAGGATAGTGAAGTTTCATGTGAGGCTTTTTGATATCCTTAAGGAAATCAGTAGCATGCTTTTGACTCTTCCTCAGCTAGACCTCAGGCTGTGGCTCCCTATTTCTGTGAATGTATTAGGTGAATTAGAAGTTATTAGAAAGAGATATTTAAGTGAGTACATATTGTATTAATTCCTTTCATGAAGTAACATACACTTATTCAGTGACACTACTCTGAAAAGTAGCTAAGTGGAAAGTGATCTGGTTTGAATGTTTGGACATATCTGCTTGATTAAATAACTTTAAAAGAGCTTCACAGAAAGAAAACTGATGAGGGAAGTAAATTTTGTTCTGCCTTCTGCATCCATTAAGTTGTTCACTAATGCTTCTGAATGCTTTTGCAACCCAGCAGACATCTGATCTTTAGGAATATTACTGAAATCCCAATTGACTTGGCTGATTAGAAAAACAAATCTTTACTTCTTTAAAGTAAACATGTTTTATTTAGAGTAATAGATAGAAATGCAGTGAACTGAAATTGTGGCAGGGATAGACAGGTGTTGTCCTTATGACCTTTTACAGCTGCTATTAACTGGATTGATAAATGTGTAATGAAGGGTAAAAGTTTACTTTTATGCTGGTTTTCTGCTAGAGGCTCCACGTCTTTGTGATTTGCTGTTGCAGGAAAGGAGAAACTGAATTAGAAGCTGCAGTTAATAGGATTCTTGGTAGACAGCAGTGCTGAAGGAACCTGGGGACATTTGCAGGGTACAGTGAAGCAGAAAAAGCACACAGTAAAATGTGTCCATTTTTGAAATGTGCACTGCAGTACGTAATGGGGACTAAGGTTGGAAGCCCTAGTTCCAGGTATTCCCAGAGAGGTGCTGGAAATGCACGTCATGGCACAGCAGGCAGTGTGGAGCTCAGGGGAAACTGCTTCCCATTGCGTTTTTACAGCCTTGTAGGCCAAGGCAGGGGATGCAAGAGGAGGTAATAGGAAAAATGCACTGCTGCTAAGGCTCATCTGTTTCTTAGGGCTTCTGAAATATCTTGATCTGTTTCTAGTGAAAAAATTAATAGCTCAGTGGCTCTGATTATATTTAGCTCATGTCTCTGGGCTTGTGTTCTGGTCGTTGTAGGTCTTTACGCACTGAACACCTCCTTGGTTCCCACTGTCAGGTATATCTGAAAAGCTCAGCTCATGAGTCAAAGCTTTAGAAACATTGGTTTAGAAGTTAACTCTGATCAAGTGTGTCTTAGGAGTAGAAATGAGAGTAAGCAGAAGACTGAAAACAACCAGGCAACTCCATTCAACTGTGGTACAGCAAGAACTTTATGGAAGGGGTATTGGAGAATGGGAGTTTGTCTCTGACTGCAGGTGTTTCTTACTGTGGGCTGTGTCTCTTTAAATTGAATATGCTTGTATGTTCCTTCTGTTTTCATGCCAGTTTTTAGTATTTGTTTAGACAAATACACTATAGAATCTTGTCTATAACAGAGCCCCTGACAATTTTGTTTGACTCAGTGATAAATACCACTTCTACTTTCATGAAAAAGGACACAGTGAAGTGTATTTAGTTGTGAAACTTAAGCACTTACCAAGGGAAAAAAAGTACTTTTGGTACAATAAAAACTTAAGAAAATAGGTTGCTATGAAGTAACAGTTAAGACATTTTTAATGTTACGTGTAAAAAATCATAATATAAATAGTTAACAGTTCTAATTAACCTTTCAAAATAAGTGGAACCCAGGTGCTAAAACAGAGTTTAATTTTTTTTCCTACTTGGATTACTTGCCAAAGACTTTTTCATTTTGATGGGTGAAATAATATTTTGGGATAGTTGACAGACACCTTTTTTTTTCTACACCAAAGCTCATTAATGTAGATTTCATTGTTCTGAAAGGAGGTATGCCTTTAGAGAACATTTCGTTTAGTGATATTACTATTACTTTCTCTTTTTCTGATTCATATTACCAGAAATAATTCACATTTTAATTCATTTAAAAGGAAAGCGAGAATTAATTAGATTTGCATTGACAAGCACTTTTGTTTGCTTTTTTCTGGAATTGGGAGTGGCTAGTGATGATCTTTGTCCTTGGGTTTTCCATAGTGAAGCAGAGATCAGTTTGACTGAACTGTAAATGCAATATCAGAAGAACTGAGTAGTTGTCAAAGGTCATTTCAGTTCTGTGTAGTAATAGGGAAAAAAATAACTGTGTTAGATATTAGGAATGCGCAGTTTTGCCACTGTAAAAATGGGCCATGCTCCCAAATCTTGAACATTTGATGCTGTTTTGGTGGTGTTGTACCTAAAGAATAGGGTAAAGGCTAATAAGGATGATTAGAGGTATTCAGAAGGCTTCCATGGATACTCTTAGTTTGGAAGAGGCATGACTTGATGAGTCCATGTCCCTTCTGTAAAATCCTGAGTATCATGAAAAACTGAATAGAATGTGGTTGGGTACTTTGGTAGCACAAGAAAATATCCAGTTGAATTGAGGCTGATATTTTTTAATAGCTACAAGTTAACTTCCACAGAAAGCACAAGTAAACTGTGCCCACTCTCACTTGGGAGGCAAAAATGTATAAATGTGTCTGAAAACAAAGCAACTGAACAGATTTGCATAGAACTCTGACTGGTATTAAATTGTAATGCAGACTCTGGCTTAAAAGTGTGAGAAAGTATCCTGGGAGTCCTGATGCTATTTGTTCTTGATCTTGCACTTTTTTTCTCGATAATTTATTATAGGTTGCTGTCAGAAAGGGTAATGGAGAGACTTTGGGTCTTCCCCATTAGGATTTTGTGCTGTTGTTGTCAGTAGAGTGGTGTAGGTTATGGAGTGGTCTCAGGTAGGTCGCAGATGCGCTGTTGGACAGGATTCAGAGAGTGTGTGAGGAGGGGACACGTGGGCTAATCCTGGAGACTGAAGAGTTTCAGTGCTGCTGTAATATACAGCACTTCATCTAACAAGAGGTTTGCTTTAGCAAAAAGTATTGCATTTAAATGTGGCATCCATTGTTCTTTTTGTGCTGGGATGTGCCCAGGAAGGCGATAACTGAAGAGTTATGTCCCTACTGAGTTTTGGAGTCAGGTCTAGGTGTTGTCCTAGACTATCTACATGCATGTTAGGCACTGCTTAAGGAACTGCCCTGGTCACTCATACTAACAGTGATATCAGAACAGCAGCTTAGGAGACCCAAATCTCTGCAAGATCATCTATAAATTGATGGTTGGGGTTTTACAAAATGTTTCACCTTCACTTTGATTGTGCTGAAATAAAAAGGGAAGACTCGCAGCAACATAAACTGTTGATGTGCTTTTTCCTTGCCTTTTCCAAATGTACTGGGAACCTTTTTTGGGAAATGGAACCTGGGTACTGTACTTTGGTGGTGTTTTTATTTTTATTTTGTACTCAGACCTCATTCTTACTTCAAAACTGCAGTTCTGTGATGTTCATTTATTTAGATGCCTTAAATCCAGAGAAAGCTCTCAGTGGGCTTTCTGTAGGTCCATTTTTCACATTGCTGTGAACCATTCTCAAGGTTCACTAAACCAACTTCCTAAATTTTTTAACTTCTATCAATAGCTTGACATAGCTTAATTGCTATGCAGTTTGTTCTGAAAAGCATATTTATTCAGAAGGTAATGAATCTTGTTTAAATATAGTCAACTGCATTGACTTTTTCCCTGTTTTATCTTCTACTTGCTGCTCAAACCTTTGGTAGTAGACTTACAAGGTCACATCTGAAGGACTTCTGTACCTGTACAGAGTTCAGCAGGATGGGTAATCTGTTCTGTCTGCAGCAGATGTTCCATTATGTCCATTATGCACACTGGAAAATTACCCTTTAATATAAAAACACGTTTTTATACATGAGAACTTCAGTTGTTTGCAGTGTGTGATGCGCAGTAGATTATAGCACAGGGTAGGGTGCTCAGAAAGTTCCCAGGTCAATACTGTGTGTGGCCATGGCCACTCTGGTTTTTCCTCATCTTGGCTGGTAGTTCATATGTGTTATGAGGCTGCTTGCTCTTACTTTGCAGAAATGTGATTGTGGCTCAGTGCTTAGGTGCAGAAGTGTTTCCATCTTTCCAAACATCTATACAACAGCAACATCTAGTTCCAGAAAGAAAAGAAATATATAAAAATGAAGGGGTTTATTAAGGGGGTGACCCAGAAGATAGAAGATGGTGATTATTTTACTATTCCCCAGTGTGTGTTTATTTTGAGCCTTGATCAAAATCACCTTTAAAACTTTTTTTTAAATCCACATTGCTTAAGTAAAGAATGACATAGCATACACAATGAAAACCAAAACTGATCGAAGGATGGAACCATATCCAAACAAAAATACATGATCATTTAAAAGTAAAAATGCCCTTTTCAGGGACTCTTTTAAAATTAGATTATTTCAGGTTTTGTTTTGATCAGAGATCAAATAGCTTTTGGCACTTGCACTCTAGTTGCTCAATTTCCCTTTCTGTTCTTCTCTTTAGTCATACTTTGTCGTGTTTATGCCACTTGTATTGATGGAGTTGTGTTTGGTTTTTTACAGTGACGACAGTTCCTGTCTCACCTCTTTGATGGAAGAGGACTATGACCCAGAAGTGAACTCTTCACTGTAGAACGAGAAGCTCTTGTGGATTAATTGTGTCCCTTTAAAAGTAGCACCCAGTCTACAAAAAATAGAGTAGAAGAGATTATTTTTGGACCTGGCTTTTTTTGTTCATGTGACCTATGTTTCAGCATGTAAATGGTGAAAAACAGGGAGAACATTTGTGCCTGCTTCTGAGCTTTATATCAAGTAGTGCTTAGCTCTGTGGAGCATTAGCCAAGTTACGTGAAGACTAGAGTATATCCTAACATTCATTTTTTAAATATTTTACCTTTTTTTAGCAGATGTATGTGATAAAAATGAAATTTATATTTTAAGAGCACTTGGGCAGATGCTTCTTGTTTAGATCTCAGCATTTAGAGCAGACGTTTTTATGTAATATCTTTTTTCCAGAGTGTTTAGGTTGATCTGCTGCAGATCATGAACTGTCCAGCAGCCTTGAGTGTATCTGTTCAGTATTAACCATGATGTTGCTCTGAATGTTGTCATGCAGACTTGACAAACCTTTTTGTAATGTAAAGGCTGATTTCTGTGCTACCACGACCAGAGGAAATTTAATGAGGTGAACGTAGGCGTGGCTTTTTTAAATACAAATTACCTTCTTAGATATCTTTTTTTTGTAGTGAGAGTGCAAAGAGAGGGTAAAATGAGCAGCTGAGGGGGTGAAGGGCACAGTTGGCACGAAGTGCGGCCTCTCGTGCTCTGCTTCGAGACGCACTGTTGCCTCAAGGCTGGCCTTCCAGAATTCTGGAGAAGGAAGGAACCCGGAGGTCACTGAAGCACACAAACTGAGGACATTGGACTGCAGAGGCCAAACTCAGGGTAAGTGATCAAATGTATTTACTACTTTGTTTATACTGTGTTGACTTGTTTCTAGATAAATTAAAGTTGAAAAATAAAGCAAAATGGTAAATTGGAGAAACTTCAACAAGAAAAGAGTGGAATTCAGTTATACAGAGCAATAGTGAAATGTTCATCATTTTGAGCAGTAAAAAATGCTATGTTATGTCAGAAAGAACGTAGGGGTGCAGGAGCTGGCATATGGTTGTCATTCAGGTCTCTGATCTGCTTTGAATGTCTCAACATCTCCAGTTGGTCATATTTGATTTATAGCCTCTAGAATAAAGCATGCAGTGATCACCCCTTTGCAGACTGAGAGACAATGAGCAATGAGGGATTGTACCCCAAATTCTGTCATGTCTTGATTATTGCATTGCCTTGTATGGCTTTTCTATGCCATTGGTTCTGTTTTCTTCCCCCTCCATGCCCATTCTGTCATGAACCTCATGGGTGTGGTAATTATAAACAGGAAGTAACTGGGAATGTTGAAGTTCTTACCTGTTTCAGTCAGAGGAACAAAGTCAGCAGGAGAAGAAAAATGCTCAAGTATAATACAAAAAACTTCACTACTCTTCTCCTCCTATTTGTATAGGCCAAACTTTGAGAGATAAATTGTATTATTATTTTAGTTTGGATAAGATGACAGGGAATGTTCTTTTCATTTACAGAGCCTGGCCATGAGGTTTGATGCCTCATTTTATTGAAGGGAGACACTGGACCTAAATGGCGCAGCATGACTTTGTTCCTGCCTGGCTTAACTTCTCAACACCACAGTCAACCAAGGTAACAGTAACACAGATCAGCTCCTTTCACAGCTCTGACCACGGGTAATATCAGTGTGTTGGGTTCTCTGTGATTCTGTGTGAGAGACAGGTGGATTTATGAGCCGTTCTGATCAGATCCAGGCTCATTGATATTGCTGGCTAATCAATGCAGTTATGGAAGCTGTATTGAAAACTCGTACAAGAATGTGGGAGTTAGTGGTTTTTTTCAATTAGCCAAATGTCACTGCTGGGCTGACAGGCTCTTGGAGAGTCCAAATGAGTGCTTCATTACACGACTTTTTACTTTCTGCAGTCCCCTGCAGCCACCTTTGAGAAACATGGAGAGCATCTTCCACGGGGAGAGGGCCGCTTTGGCGTGAGCCGCAGGAGACACAACTCTTCCGATGGATTTTTCAATAATGGGCCCCTCCGAACTGCGGGAGGTGAGTAAGAAGGATCAGAGTGCAGCCCAAGAGCAAACATTTTGAAATATTCTACAGAATGAAGAATTCAGCAGAATAGAAACATTCTCCCAAACTGTACCTTTTCAAAACATCTTATGAGGAAGTTGTCTACTCTCTTCTCCTGGGCAATGTGCTCAGGCCTCAAGAGGTTTTCATAGTAGTTGTATGTGCATTGTGTAGCTTGATTTGTTTTCTGATCTAATAATGCAGTACTTAATAAGTTCAGCTCAGAAGTTACTTATTGAACACTGGCTGAACGACAAGAAAAACAACCTGCTATTTCCAGTATTCTGCATTCTGTGTTGATTTTTTTTTTTATTTGCATCCTTATCTCCTTTTGTTTAGACTGCTGGCATCAGCCGTCCCTTCTCCGCCATGATTCTGTAGATTCTGGTGTTTCTAAAGGAGCTCATGTTGGGCTTTCTGGCAGTCAGCCTGGCTGGCATGGTCCCTCACGGGGCCATGATGGTGTGAGCCAGCGTGGAGGAGGAGGAACTGGAGTTCATCGCCACTGGAATGGCAACTTCCATTCTCGGAAAAATTCCGCCTTTCAAGAAAAGCTGCCTGTTGAATCCAGAGAGGAGAAGAAGGAAGATAAAGAGCATTTGCAGTTTGAGGAGGAAGACTTTGTAAGTGTGTAGCTTCTCACTAGAAGTTGAAGGTGTGAGAAATGGCTTTTCAGATCTTGTTTGTATTAGCGTTGATAGGTGGTGAGGATCTAGAGTTTCATTCCATTCAATCTTTGAGACACAGCAAATTTAACAAAATTATTTCAGCACTGATAGGATGCTGATTGGTACCCAGAGCCCTCAGGACTTGAGGACTTGTTGGATTATGGGGTTTGGCTCTTACGTTTTGCCAAATGGTTATTGTGAACGGAAGGCATTGTAACATTCGAGCCAGGTCTTCAGCGAAAGCTATAAGGTGACAGAGGAAGAGTAGTTGTATTGACTTTGTGGCTTTACTTACAAAGCCTTTTTTTTTGCTCCTAGAAATACATCTGTTCAGCTTATCTTCAGTCTGCCTGCTTCAGTCTTCCTGTCTCCTTCACTCTAATACTTGTCAGTGTTTGTGATAACCTTTCCAAGCTTGTTCATGACATGCTCAGACCTTTGCCATCGTCTGCCTTGAATCTTCTGGAACAGCATTATCAGAGATGTTTTCCTCTCGCTCTCTGTTAATCTGTGGATCAGGATTTCTTGAGCCATTTCTTCCATCAACATCTCGAGTTCACCAACTTTCTTCTTATTCAGCATTTTGATTCATGTGTTATTATCAGTATGATAGTCTCTTACATCCTGGCTCTTATTTTTACTGGAATATCTTTAATTTTTCAAACTTTATCAAACAGTATTTGGACTTATGGCTTTCATCCTTACCATGTTCCTTCTTTACTGCTAATGCTTTGAGAGATGTGCACCTTTTCTGCTTTCTCTTTTCAATTTAATTCTATTTCTCCTGACCCCTGAAGAGTGTTATATTATCAGACCATATGTTTTTCTTTCTGTATCTGTTTCTTACTGTTTCTAGGCTCTTCTTGACCAGTGTAACGAGGAGAATATCCTCTGTAATGTTCTGATAACTCTGTCCCTTCCCTAATGCAATTCCTCTGTCTTCATCTTCAGTGCTAAAGCTGTTGGTGCCTCCTGCAATGAGAGGTTTTGGTGATACTGTGCACACTTGCATGTATCATCGTCATCATGAGGTTTTTGCTGTTTTATTCAGCATTTGTCTCTGGAAGGCTGTTCACAGCCAAAATTGTTGTGACAGTTTGATGGCTTCTGCTCAGGAATTTACGAGTCAGAGTGAAATACATGAATACCCACAGCTGCTTCAGGCCAAAATCCAGAGCCTACACTTAAATTGCCACAGGAGGCAATTTGATTTAAGTGCTGGGGTTTTTCCAGTGAAGGGCCTGGGAAGTGATTGCATGCTCTTGTTCAGCTGCTGTTGCTTGGAGTAGGAGTCTGCATCACAGTGTGGTTAACAGCTAGACAGTGAGGGTAAAGCTTGTGTGTGGATTTCTACTACCTGATTTCTCAAGAATATTGTAATTCAGACTCTCTGTAAGCCTGGTTTTTTGACTGTCCGAAGTCTGTCGAAATCTAGAAATATTGCAATGATTGCAACTGTGCAATCTCTTGTTGTCTGTCTTGGTCTAAATCTTTCTTCCATGTACTTCATTTTCTTCTTCAGTGCCTTGATGGGTGCCTTCCCCAACTACAAAGCTGTTTCTTCTCTAATTACTTCCCTCATTTTTAAGATGATAATACCACACACACTCTGGTTAGCAGCAAGCTCTGTTTAGTAACTCCTGTACTGTCTTTGTCGTAGCGGTGAAACTGATGTATGCTGTGGTTAAGTGTGTAGCTGTTAGGCCTGCATGGCTGACAACGCTTAGTTCCTGCAAGGTCTGCAAAGCAGGCTGTTAGTCTAAGTGTGAGCAGCCCTGCTGTAAAACTGACCTGTAGCTATAAATTGAACCACTTAAACAGAGGAGTTTCTGGAAACTGAGGCAGGAATTTATGCTGTGGTGTGACATTTTTTCCTTACTCTTATAGCACAGAAGTACCTACTATTTCAGACACTCACTATTAGAGTTATGCTGTCACCACAGTAACTGACATAGGAGGAATTCATTAAAAAGAGGAAAAAGATGGCTGTATTTTGAACTGAGGTTATTTGGGATGGGGAAGAGGACTAGCTAATCAGGAACACTTGTCATTGAATGCTTAGATTTTCTTCACTGTGCTTTGAGCTTGGACATGTCTAGTTGTTCCACCCAGTTGAATTCTGAAACTGAATCCTGTGTAAGTCTGCAGAGAGCACCAAGTCTGCGTGCATTCTTGTCCTAAAAAATGGATTCTGAGGTTTGATACAAATTTAAATGTAGCTCTTTTTTTGTCAGTAAATATATTCCTTTACATTATGAATCTGGTATTTTTTTTTGTAATTGACTCATGCATAATTATTGTATTAAAACATTTATGAAATTAGGATAGAGTCTTCATGTACTGATGATGTGCATTCTATTTTATTTTTTGAGCTGCTGATCAAATACCTAATTTTTTTATTCATGTACTGATTGATAGAATCTACTTAATTATAGTAGAAGACTAGAGGAATTATCCTGAACCCTCTGGTAGTTCCACTGGAAATACAGCAGAAACCAGGAAGAACGCAAAGTTGATTTTTAGATGTCTTGTGGCAAAGCACTCTATTCCACTTCAGGTGCTGTTCAGAGAAATCTTTACATACTCTGGGGTCCTGGAAACAAAATGTTAATACTGATTATTTTTCTGTTATATGTGATATAACAATATATTCATTTACATTGTCTTTTTACAGCCATCTTTGAATCCAGAAGCTGGAAGACATAACAACCAGAACAAACCTTTAGGGACACCTTCTGGAGTATGGGGTAGGTAAAGGTCACTGTACACAATGCTGATGATGAAGCAGAAAGTTGTAACTGGTGTTTAAATGCTGGATTTTTCACTCAAAAATATTTTAAAGATTTAAGTGAAGCAGACAGTTTGCTGCTTTCTGTCCTTTGTTGTTTTCCTCCCACAGTCTTCCCTAATCTCTTGGCCTTTTTGTCTATTTGAAACTGTGCTTGTCTTGTCATAAAAAAACAGCCAGTGGCAGTAATGTCTCTGTTCTGTGTTTGCTTCCTGTCGTGCTGCAGTTACAGTTTCACACAGACATCACTTGAAGGGCAGAGCAGATTGGAGTGAACTAGACATTAGTTCCTGACTTGGGATCTTCATAGTGGAAATACAACAAAGCTGTCATAATTCTGTGGTTTGAATTTAGTTCATTTTTTTTAACTCAGGACAAAACTTCCTTTTGATCCTGGAGTACTCTGTGAATCTGTGGCTTTAAAAAAAAAGTGGAACAAGATACCAGTTCTAGAAGTTAAACACAGATTTGTTAATATCTAGTTGGATTAGTTGGGTTAGATACTATAAATAGTATGAATGCAAAAAAAAATCAAAAACAATTCTTGCAATACTGTTGGGTTGTATTCTTCTTGCGTGTTTGTCAGGTAGCTGATGTTCTGCTCAAAGCCTATTGACAACATTTATGGGGCTTTTACCTGTTTATACTATTAGTATTCTTAAAATTGTTACGCTCCTGGAAATGTGCTTATTTGACCTAAGAAACATTAACTGTGCTTGTTTGTAAAAGCAGTGTGTCTTTTGTGGTATAAGTTATGTAAATATTTTTGCTGTATTAGTGAACTAACAAAGCTGATCCATGGTTGCTCAAAAAATGCTCATACCTCTTCTGATTTCTGTAGAATGGTGCAAGGCTGTCACTGTAAGTTTTTCCTTTCAGCATCAATGGAGCTGTTGTGTTTAAATTAGAAAAGATTGTATTTAGATATCCGCATCCACCATCTTCTCTCAGAGCTGAAACAAAAGGGCAGCTGATGGTCTCAGAATGAGATGTGCAGTATCTGAGATGGAGAGGGAGGAACTGGAGCAGTGTACTGAAGCTGTTCTGAAACTGAACATCTGTATTTCTGAATCTCTTGTTCTGTTTTTACAGAAAACCCCCCTAGTGCCAAGCAACCTACCAAGATGCTGGTCATCAAAAAGGTTTCAAAAGAGGATCCTTCCGCCGCCTTCTCAGCTGCATTTACATCACCTGTTTCTCACCTGGCAAATGGCAACAAAGCCACCACCATTGTCCCAAGTGTCTACAAAAATCTGGTTCCTAAACCTGCAGCTCCTCCTTCCAAGGTACAGAGGGTTCCAATCAAATTACTGAACTGCAGATCAAAGGAATCAACCTCCCCAACAAGTAGCAGGAGTTGGAATCCAGTAGTTTCTGGGCAGTGGCTTTTACAGTAGAGGTTTATTTACTACTGAAGTTGTTGTTCTCTGTTAAAATGCCTTTTGGGTTTGTCCATAGGGAGAACTAACCTCTGACTCCACTGCGGTCTATTTGAATGGGTGTGACCTCATGCATTAGACAAATCCTTATCTTAGTAAGACAAAATGAGCACTGCTGGAGAGGTGGAATGTGTGCTGCTATGTGCTCCAACTGCTCACATGACTACCTTGAAAAGTCTTTATTGGGTTACAATACTTTGATGTGTCCAGAACAATTGAGGCTAAGATCAGATTAGATTGTAACATCCTGCAATTCAGGTGTAATTTAGTTGAGCCTTAAAAACAATCTGGAAAAGCCATGGGGTTTGTGCTGTAGTTCTTTTACTGAAGGAAATACAGTAGTGCTAAAAAAGACCAAGTAATTTTTTTTCCTTAGTTCTAGGCTTAGTCTTGCCCATTTTTCTGGAGAACCGACATGTATAGATGCCGTAGAAATTTTGAAGAATTGATAGTAAAAGTATTTAAAAAGCTAAAAAAATAGTTAGCTAGGTTATTCTTTAAAGAGATATCCAAATACTTTGAGTTCTGAAATGTATTAATTACTGATGCTGGCTGTGATATCCCAACAGAATGTTCCTTATTATTACAGTAGATAATTCTTACACACTTCAAAGATAAAAGCAAAATAAGAGACTCACCGCTTCTTTTTGTAAGAAAGCAAGTTTAGGGCTTTTTTCCCTTTTGTAAATTTTTGTTAATTCAGGTTAAATTCTGCCAGCTACAGAAAAAAATTGTAGTGGCTAAAATTATTATCAAATAATCTTGTCTAAACACTTAATTTGACAGCTGATCTACTTCTTGGTAAAATGAGATAAATTGGCCCACTTAAAAAGTTACTTGTAAGGAGTTTTTCATTCCACAGACAGTTTTTGGTCTATATATGTTCTTGTTTAGAATAAGTAAACAAAATGCAGCTTCTAATGGGTATGGAGCCTTCTGTGGCTTTTATTTTTGCTTTTACAGCTTGATTGATACATGAGTAGATATAGTCTGACCTGGGTTTAGTCTGGATGTTTTGTGTCTTCATGGAAACAAAACACCAGAGATACAGTTTCTGACCACAATGTTAGATTGTCTCTGGCTTCAAAGTAAACAGAAAATTCTTGAACCACATTGCATACAGCTTGCATGTGTTACTGACTGTTGTATGCAAAGATCATTTCTGAGGTGTGAATGCTGTACCAATGTAGAGATTGAGAGATGAAAATGCACTTCTGAAAGTTATGGGAATGTGTGTTGTTACTACTGGTCATGATACAGCCGTTGCTTGGCAATGTAGAATTTGAGCATAAAAATCTGCTTAGCTAATGTAGCAGCTTTAGATGCAGCTATAACAAATGCAACAGTAATTGCACAGCAAGTTGCTCCTTGCAGCTTTCTGTGCAATAACTGTTGCATTTGTTGTAGCTGCTTCTGATGTCCATGGACAGAGGCTTTTCATTAATTTAGTCAAGGAGAGCTGCTCTTGAAGCTTTTTCTAACCATGTTCTGAAATTAGACTATGTAGGTTTTGACTCTTCAGATAAAAAGAATACATTATTCAGTGCTCATAGTTGGACTAAGACTGACTATGATCTGAAGGTTCAGCAACCATCAAAAATAGTGGTAGGACTTTTTTTTTTTTTTAGCTTGCTTTACATGTTCATTTACATAGTTCATTTGCATTCCAGATTGTTTATCTGTATTTAAATCAGAGCTTATGACAATATGTAGTGATACCTGCCTAAATTCCTTTTAATTAAGTTTTTACTTCACTGAATCCAGTAGGCCTGGATTACACCTGGATTTATACCTGAAATATTGCAGTATTGATAACAGAATGTTCTTTGGGTAGTGGACAAGGTATATTCATTTCTGATATGTAGCTCAAGAGATCAGTCACATTAAGCAGGCTATCAGTATGTACTTAGTGATGTAGCTGCTAATTTCTAAGTGTTCAGGCACTGAGCTGTGCTGTGATTAGTGGGGCAGTGTGATATTCTTTGGTGGTGGGGATTGCAGTGGGAAGAATTATCTGCTGATGTCATCAACAGTGCTTTGTTAATGAACGGTGACCATTAGCAAAACCAAAAGGTGGGGTATCAGCATATCCTTAGCCAGAAAAGCTGTGTGCATTGATGCCTTTTTAAAGTCACAACCTTAAAGCAGCTGTAGTAGGATGCCTTAGCCTGAAGGCTTCTAGAAAGTTACCCAGGAATTGCAGTGCATGAAGAAGTAGAGGAGTCAAAACATTCCTTTCCACAAAGTCAGCAGTATTGGAAAGCTGTCACAGGAAAACCGAATGAAAAATGGTTTTGTTAAGTTGTACCAAGTAGTTCAGAAAGAAAGAGAACTGGTGGCAGTGAAACAAGTGTGTTCTTTCTGGCTAATCGAGATGGCCAATAGCTCAATGGTCAAGCAATGCATGAAGGTCACACTCAGCCAGCCCGGGAAAGCAGTAGGGGTCTGTCTTTGGATCTGTCGGAGCTGCGAGCTGCCACTTTGTGGAAGCCTGGGGAACAGCACTGGGCAGCTGAGAGCTGGGAATGGAACAATGCAACCCTGGAGCTGTGGAGAGAAACTTCTTGTCAGAGTCATACTGCACCCTAATTTTAGTACAGGCAATAAATATTGTGCAGGTCAGGATATTTCTGAGGTTTGAAAGGGGATGTTTTTAATGTGTGCTGTGAATGCCATAGAATCTATTTGATAGTGTGGGATGCTCATTTTTAAGAAGTTAGAGTGGAAGAGTAAAGCTGGTGGCCTCCTCATGCAATGTGTCTTTTTAAAAATTCATAGAAGAACCCAGTAAACAGTGACAACATACTGAGTAGTTGAATATAACAGCCTCTGTTCTCATTGCTGACAGATTGCAAGTTCTGTTCCATTACAGATTTAACTGAATCTCATTTGTGTATGAATTATTTTACTAGCAACTTGCAGCTGGCTTCAGAAGTCCAGTGGGTCAAAGGAACCCGTATGTTTTAATGTTCTGACAGTGTCTTGCTAGCGCTACTTGGTACAAGTTTCTTCTTAGGATTGTTTTTGTAAAAACTCTCACTTCACAGTGTTTGTCCCTGACTGATAAGAGGGCTTCAAGAACAACATTCCAAGTAACAAAAACTTACCTTGAAGTCTTTGCTCTTTAGCCAAATGGCCAGTGTATTCAAAGGGATACTGCAGAGAGTATCCAGGGCAAAACAGCAAGTGATCCTGCACTGTAATAAACTAGCTGCTTTTGCTTCTTGTTATTGTTGCTAAATTGGTGCAATGATGGACATTTTCAGAGACCTAGGAAATACATAATTTTCATTCTCACTCTAAACAAAACTGTTGTGTGATGATCATCTTCCTCACACAGGGAAACTTACTGTCAAGTGATTGGAAGCCTTTCTTTGTGGCATGCAGTGTTCCCCTAAGAAATGTCATTTTAATTGGGAATTTTTTTTTTTATTTCTCATCTGTGGGTAGCTGTAAGATGAATTGCATTACACCGTGGTGATTCCAATTAATGAAGAGCAGTGCTGGATTTTCTCTGTGAACTCTTAATGGTGTTTTACTGAAGGGTGGTGCCCATGAACCAGAATTGTGTGTGGTTTGGGGAAAACAGAAGATGCCAGGGAAAAACGATGGGTGTTGAAATAAATCTGCTGAGACTATTCTTGGAGAAGAAAGAAGAAAATCTACAACAGCCAACATAGTGTTGCTTATTTATTTCAATACTTGCAAGCAACCCCTTCTCATGCCTTACCATTTACTGCCCTGTGTTTTGTGTTCTCTTCAATACAGCCAAGCCCATGGAAAGCCAACAGAAGTGAACATAAACCAGGCTCACTGTCCTCCACCCGTGACTCTGCCTTTACCAGTCCAGTGTCTGTAACCAAACCAGCAGTACTGGCAAGTGGCTCAGTCCTCACCTCTCCCAAAGAGGTAAGGGTTGGGCTTAGGGACAGGGTGGGAGCTTTTGTCACTATCACCTACTGGAGCATGAACATAGTATTGCCTCTCTGCATGTGATAGCTACCTTTGCACCCTTGAGGGATGACTCACTTGTACATTCTTAGCACATTCTGCCACATCAGCGATACACTAAAAGAAATAAAAATGGGGTTTATGTGGCTATAAAGTCATTGGTGTTTGTTCAACTGTATTAGAATTTCCTTCCAGTAAAAAAAATGTACTAATGCTTGAAATGGTGTTGTGTAACAAGACATGCGTCAGCTTGGTGTTATGGGAGTGCAGATACCAAGAACTGATGTGAATAGGTAGGCAAATTGATTCCCATGATGTTTTTCAGTATAGGAAAGGAAGGGGGGAAGGAAGGTGATCTGCCTAATTTCCTTTCTCTAGAACAACAGCACAAGCACTCAGTTCTGAGGTGGTTGAAGGAGTTTAACATGTGTATATATGACTTTTGAGCTACAGTATCTGTTTTTAATTTTGGCACTGGAAGGAGGTAATCTGCTGAAATGGAAACTGGCTTGCCCCTAGTTTTGGTCTGAAGTGTAGAGAGAACCTTGAAACATAAATCTCTTAATATTTCAGCAATGACTGTGACAGAGCACAAGAAAAAAAGAACAAAAATAGAACAGACTGTGATAAATTCCTGGCCAATGCAGCTGCTCTTTACAGGTTCGACTTGATGATCTTGGAAGTCTTTTCCAACCTTAATGATTTTGTGATCCTGTAAATGATGATTCACAACATCTGAAATTAGCTTGTTTTAACTGTAGAATTGGGGGATTTTTCTAGTTATGCACTTGTCTTGTTCCCTTATAGACATTACTTCTCAAATAAGGCATTGTCATCTTCATGATTCTCTGCTTTGCAGACTTTACTTTGCAGCCGCCTGCACTTTTCTGCCTTAGCCACAGCTGAGTGTACAAGCAGTCATTAAAGGCAATAGTTAATAAACAGGCTCCTGTTACTTTGGCAAATAGATCTTACACTTTGTTCCTTTCCCTTACCTTGCTTTTCTCTCTTTAGACAAAGTTCTTTGTGCTGCTGGCAGCCTTCCTTTCGTGCAATGCACAGCACAGTATGGAGGGTGTAAATATGTAAACTTAAACAGGCTTTCATCTCAGCAGACAGGAGAGAGGCATTCACTTTATATCATACAGGAGTAATGCAAGTGTTTCCTTCACCTGCCCCCAAAAAGGTCTTCTGTGAAACTCCAGTCAGTGAAGATGTTGGATACCAACCTGAGAGCTAAACATAAAGGGCTTAAAAATTCCTTCCAACTAAACTGAACACTTGTAATACATTTTTCTTTGAATCTGTTTGAGATTTACAGTATGAAAACACAGGTCTGTGGCCAGCAGATAGTACTGCAATCCTGGTTCTCCAGGACTACTACACATAGTCTCTGGCTTTTTGTTTCTGAAAGGGGGCTAATGTACTTTTTGCAGATGTGGTAGAAACAACACCTTTATTCATAAGAGACCACAGTGTGTTGAAAACTAAAAGGTTGCCAACCAGCACTGGACCTGTCCCCATAAGCCAGTCTAGGACAACCAAGCTGCAATAAAGCCTGAGTTCTTAAAATTAATTCAGGATTACTTTTCTGTAAGAGTAGCCATCCATGTTACATGGACAGACATCACAACAAATCTGAGGTGATGCATAGTGTTCTTCCATTCATAAAAACTCAAACACCCAAAAAAAAAGGCAACACCAAAAGACAGAGATGCCTTGATGTTTCAGTCAAAGGGCTGAGCTTACTTTAGAAGAGGTGCCAGTTTACTATTTTAGTGCTAAAGAAGAATGTTTTGTAATACATAACGCTTCTACAGAAAGTTACACATAAGACCAGAATTGAGGTGAAATTAATTCCTTTTCAGAGATCTGTTGTTTCTAAATTTTAGAGGTAACTATTTTCCCCTGATGTGTAGAAATCAAGTTTTAGTACCTCAGTAGTGTATTAGAGATCAAAACAGCCACTAGCAAAGAGTTCAAGCCGAGTATTTCAGATTACCAGAAGACATCTAATTTTAGTCTCCTTTGTTCATTGTTACCTTCTGTCACTGCAGTCAAACTAATAGTTACGTTGAGAGCTTAATTTCAGTCTTATGTCAGCTTTTTATCTTGATAGTTGCAGTCACTCGTTAGGTCTGTTACAGCTGCTGATTTGTTTCTTACTGTGTTGAATTAGGCAAAATCTGAAAGGTCTGCCTGAGAAATTACTTCCAGGCTACACTTACTTCCTTGCAGGCATTATTTCACACCAGTGTTTCACATGCAACAGCCATTAGAAATATAAGCTGCAGTTGCTGCCTTGTTTTTGCTCTAGGTCCCTTGATCTTTGCTCAGAGCACTGAGTGTGATAAAAATTTTTGCCACAGAAGAGCTGGAATTTGCAGCCTTCCCCTGCAGCTTGAAAAAGTGTGTGTGGAAAAAAAACACTACAAACTTCAGGAAATTTTACTGGTTTAATATTGATTTTTTAAAAAATCGAAGCATGTACATGAAGAAAAATAGTAGTTTTGCATGCAGAATTCTGGTGTCAGTTATCCATAATAATGATTAAATTCCTCATTGTTTTAGAGTAGCCAGACGTGAACTCCAGCAGGAGGTTAAGATACTGGGAACTTTCCCGTAACATGTTCTTAGATTCCTTTTGTGTGCCCAGCCAAAACATGGAACAGATAAAATTGAAAGCTCACCTTGGTTAGCAGTGCTCCTATGGCAGGATCATGGCAAGGTACTGCCAGTGGGCCTGGTTCACACACTCCAGATTACTAAGAAAGTTAAGAGCCCAGGTGGTTTCCTTGTGTTCATGCATTGAGGTGAGCAGATTTCCCACAGGTTCCAAGGTTGTCCATGTCTGGCTCCACACTGAACTATCTGGGCTGAGTGTACAGAGCCAGCAGTTGGCAGCATTCTCTCCAGGGGAGGATTCCAAGCCTGTGGCTGCCGGTTCCGCACCCGGTTGTGGTTAGTTAAGGATGTGACCACTCCCTGAAAGGAGATTACCTCCCCATGGCTTAATTTCAGGGTGGTGTCTGTCAGGACTTAAAACGCAAATTTGAACTGAGTCTGATTTGCTTAATTTGCTAATTTTTGTGGGGCAGGAATCCTGCATGAGGCTGTTGTAGGCTTAAGAGCTACATTACAAAGGAACAAAACAAACATATTCATGGCCATGTGAATTGACTCCTAGGGGAAGAAAAGAATTGAGTTGATAATAGTAGCTGGGAGAAGTGAATGTGCAACATCTATTAGTATTTTGATGGGAATTTAACATTAGGTTGGGGTTTTTTGAGGGGTTAAGAGCCACCCAAAGAGCTCATGAGTGTTTGAAAAGTGTAAGCACAGCCACTGAGAAGGCCTCGGGTTTGCAGCAGTGCAGTTTGATTTCTGTGTTCTCCCTCCCTGTGCAGAGTCCTTCCAGCACCACCCCTCCCATCGAGATCTGCTCCTCGCGCCTGACGAAGCTGATGCGCCGGACCACTGATAAAAAGAGCGAATTCCTGAAGGCACTCAAGGATGATAGAAATGGGGAGATAACAGAAAACAGGGAATGTGACAAGCTGGATGATGTAAGCTCACTGTCCTTGCTGTGTATATGATCATCATTATTGAAGGAGTTGGGGCTGAAAAAGCCCTGAGCAGTGTATGTAATTCGGGGTCTGGAAGGGAAAGGGAATGACTCCCACTGGTCTGACACACGTGCCAGTGGAAGTAGTGCACAGCAGTGATGGAGGGAGATGTGTAGCACAGTGAAATGCAAGTGGATAAGAATAAATGAGGTGGAAGGGGAGGTCACACATTTTGAAGGTAATCTAGATTTTTTGCAGTGTTTCTCTGAGGAGAGGAGCAGTATCATATTTTAACGTCTTAAGTTGCTTTCCAACTTCCCTGTCAAACTGCATTCACAGAAAAGTAGAGTTTTGTGCTTGTGAAAAGTGCAGGAATGTGGCTCAAGCCTCAGCGGCTCAGACCAGACCCCCAAATGCATAGATCTGTGCCTTAATGTGTATGTAAAGTGTGTCTTTAGGAGCATTTAATTCTCATCGTTTTCTTGCTGTCACTCTGAGCTGCTGGTGGTGGCTTTCCAATGCCAGCATTCACTCCCTTGGCACAGCAGCACAGGCCACCAAACGTCCTTTGTCCTGTGTTGTCCTGTCACAGCCAGGTACACGTTGCTGCAGCTTCTGTAAAAAACACTGGCTCAAGGTGAAAGGCTTGGCTGGACTTTCGAAGGCAGAAGCTTGAACTTGAAACTGTGCTGTTGGCATGGTCTGTGCAAGCACACTTTGATGGTTTTATTTTTCTTTAGATGGAGAGCAACAGCACACCAGAACCAAAGGAAAACTGGGAAGAGAATTGCCATCAGAATGGCCTTTCTCTCCCTTTGCCGGAGGAGGGGGAGAACCTCTCCCACTCACTGGAAGCAGAACACAGGTGAGTAAATGGGAGAATAAAGTATCTGGAGTAAAGGAGGGTAAATCCTTGGGCTGTGTGAGGAGAAGGAAACGGTTTTAAAGAAAACTCAGTTTCTGGGAAGTGGCAGTAGCTGTGTGTATATAGAGAAGGAGGTGTGTGGAATTTGTGACTAGTGCTGGACTGGGTGGGGTCTTATTGAAGGTAAAACAGGACACCAATGACAGGTGAGCCAAGGTTTTACCAAGGTCTGTAATTAAATTCCTGTGCTTCTTTAATGCCACATCCCCATGTGTTAATGCTGCCTAGAGATATTTATCTGCCCACACTGGGAGTCAGCTTGAACCAAGGGTGATTTCTGGTTGATTTGCAAGCAGGTGTCCTAAATGTAATGGTTTGAAGACACACAGCACATTTTGTTTGCACTTAGAATACTCTAGTGCTACTTTACATGTTGTAAAAATGGAGAAGAGTAATATACAGGCTGTATCTCACATCAGTGAATAAGCAGTGTGAGCATCTGGTGCAAGCAGATAGTAAGGTTTAGGAGATTCTGAGCTATGATACTGGTTTGGTTGCCTCATGTCCTCCTTCAGTGTCCTTGAGTTAGAATTTCAAATCCCTGCCCTCCACCAGGCTGGTTATGTACCCATTGTACAGGGCTGCTGATGGTTAAATATTTGTAAAAGACATTGAAAAATAGTGGGTAAACACAAAGGATTGCTGAAGTGGTCTGTGATAGAGAAGAATCCCTGGTGAATTTGGAGTGATTTACTACACAACCTTATTTTTCATGGACAAAGTGTTCCTTTGCCATTGTTCCTTGCTTTAGTTCCCATGCCCCTTTTATTTTTTCCACAATCAGGTTATTGAAAGAAATGGGATGGCAGGAATATCCTGAAAATGATGAAAACTACCTTCCCCTCACGGAGGATGAGCTCAAAGAGTTCCAGATTAAATCAGAGCAGGTGAGTTTACCGCTCTTGCTTCTTGTGACTGCTCTCTCTCTCCTCTCTCAAGGGCTTGTTTTTAAGGGTGCTCAAAAGGACCAAGCATTTAACTGAGACTCTAGTAGACTGGATAATTCTGCATTATCCGTGTGTGTATACACAGTTAAATGTGGCATTCACGTGCACAGAGTGTTGGTGACAGTTACTCTCCACACTTTTGCTTGTTTTAAAACTTACTTTCATTCCTACAGCGAAGAAGAAACGGATTTGGGAAGAATGGATTTCTTCAGGGCCGCGGCTCCAGCCTGTTGTTCCACTGGGGAAGCACTTTTAAGACAAAGATTGAGGACTCAGACACAGAAACAAGTAGCAGCGAAACGTCAGATGACGATGCCTGAAACTGGGCACAATAAAATTAAAATAAATAAAACCAACCCAATAAACTCAGTTCATAGTTCAACACGTGTTTGGGGTTGTATAAACTAAACAGAGTTTATTCTGTCTCCAGTCTGTTCAGTTTTTTCTTTTGTTGTTGATAACTTCATGCACAAGGGAAATAATTGTATCCCAAAGAAGAGAGAAATTGGCTTCTTTAGCTTTTTCTTTTGGTTTTGCCCTAATGCTTACTAGAAGTTTGTGCAGCTAGCAAATTTTGACAAAAAAAATCCCTTGTGGGGCAGTGCACAAGTTCAGTCGTGTGAGCAGGACACAAGTGGCTGACTGATCTCTGCAACAACAAGCTTCTAACAGTGCCGCCGCATTGCCCAGCGCGCGGTAACGGTGTGCTAAAACAATCATTGTCGATGACAAAATGGCTTTTGAAGTTCTAATTATGTTAAATTAATGCTAATAACATGAATATTTTATTTTATTTTATTTTTTTTGGCGGCTCGGGGAGCTTCATCACTTAACCAGGCGTTTGTGGTTTTCTTTTTTTTTTTTTTGGGTACAGCTGTAAAATATTTGGATATAGGAATTGTTTGTGTTCTTCTTGCAGCCTTGATATTCAGGGTGGATTGTAAAATATAAATTTTTTGTGAGATTTCAAAGATTAAGATTATTTTGATAACATTATTTACAGATTTTAAAAAGTGACTATCACATTGAGTCTGTATGAGGGGGAAAAACTACTGCATCAAAAATAACTAACTTGGAATAAATATTTTGCATCAGTTTGCCAATTCTAATTGTCTTTCTTATGTAAGGAGAGCTTTCCTCTAAGGGACCTGCAACTTTGGGGGTTCAGTAGCACTGGGGATAAACAGTTTCTTCTCCCGCTCTATTTTTCCACTTGGCAAACATTGCTGTAGTGCTCAGATTGCAGGAGCTGAACTCTTCCTTTAAGAAGGGAGAGGGAGAACAATGCTGAGATGACAGTCCATGTTTGGGGATTTTTTTTAAAGAAAAAAATTCAAAATTATCTTCTACTAAAGCAGTTTGCTTTTTTTTTCCGCTTCATACAAAATGGTGAAGCTCGACCGGTCGGTGTCACTTGTTCCTAGTGCAATGCTGCTGTTTATGTTCACAACATGGCAAGGGAATGTTCTGAATCCAAAGCTGTTTTCATTGAAATCTTTTTTAAAAATTCATGAAAACATTTCTATTAGATTAAAAGAATTTTACAAACAACTCAGTTGTGGCCTAAGCTATTTTAGTGTCTGGTGTAAGTTCAGCTTGTGCACAAAGGTTTTGGATTGTAAAGTGCTCTGGGGTTGTGCACTGTTTGCAGGGGGGTTGGATGGAGTCACACAAAACCTGGTCTTGGTGACCTGAGAGGGTTTGTCCCAAGGTTGTGCGTGTGTGTTCTTAATCCACTCTTGGCCAGGCAGAGAGGACAGAGGTGGAAGAAAATGATAATGTTTAGCCCTGAATCTTTGCATCTGGATTCAAGGGCACATGCTCACCATTATGAGGTGTAACTCTGCTACCTGTGCTTCCAGCTCCTGCTGGCTCTGTGATGAACTCCAGAGGAGAGGGGCAGTGTGACATTTCTTAATTCCTGTGCTCTGGAAGCAGGGTCCAGGGGCTGAGGCTGCCTGGGAGTGCTTGGGGAAGTGCTGGGGCTCCTGTATGACTTTGCACAAATCATCTTGTTCCTTTTGAATATTCAAACACTGCTTTTTGTCTGGAAGAACATATCCATTTTTTAAAAGTCTGACTTCATCCATTTAAACCAAGTTATGCAGATCCGTGTGCACTGATCTCAACAAATGGGGTAAATTTAAAAACCCCTTCACCTCAGATCCATGCTGACAGCCACTTGGAATGGGGGAAGTAGATTGCTGAGCACTCTGCAGTGGGACTGGCCTGTCCTGGGACAGCATGGTCCCAGGAGCTCCTTGTGCTTCATACCAGATGTTATGTCCTGACCCTTCTGTGGGCTGTGCAGGGTTTAAACATCCATGAAACTTTGGAAGTGGCAGTGGCAGCCCCTGGGTGAGCCTGGTGGGGCGAGTCCCCATCCATCAAATGGCAGCTTTTTCCTGAGCAAATCATGAATCTGTGATGGGTACCACTGGCAGTGAGGAAAGGGGAAAAGCTTATAGGGACTTGGCAAGCAGAGCTGAGGTGGGTGCAAGGGTGGAATGCAGGCAGCTTTTTGGGAACAAGGACAGGGCGTGGACACCTGTGGCAAGAAAGGGCAGAAGGCGCTATTTCACCTCTGTGTGGAGGCTCCCCCTTAGCTTAAAGTCCGCTGTGGAACAGCTACATGGGAGCTGCTGCAAGGTGGGCAAGGGGCACTCCTGTACAGCCCCAGGGCCAGCACGGCTGTCAGTGAGCACTTTGTAACCTCGGAGGGACACAGGGCAGTGGGGCCTCTCTCCTCTTGTTTTCTGTGGATCGCCCAGGTGGCTCAGGGACATTTTTTCCCCATTCCAGTGCCCGTGGTAAACAATGGGAATGTCCAGGGCTGGGGGTGCGGCCCTCTCTGCCCAGCCCAGCGTCCAGCATAGCAACAAGCAGTAGCTTCAAACACTGCAGCCGCCACCACCACCGCCGCCAGCAGGTCTGTGCACACTTCCAGCCCATCCCGGGGTGCCAGGCCTGTGGGGGAACCCTCTATCCCTGTTGGGGTGGCCCCCCCGAATGATTCCACCCACTCTGTTTTCCAGGGTGTTGGACATGGGGCCTTTTCTCTGCCCCCGCTGCCGCTTGGCTTTCAGATCCCGACCACTGCTGCAGGTGCACTTGGAGAAGCTGTGCCTCGGGCCCACGGCACCCAGCAGCTCCTGCCTCCGTGGGGGGGACCCTTCGCCTGTGGAGGGAGCACAGGGCACGGCAAGGAAACCACAGGACATCTTGGTAGTGTGGAGCTGGGTCTGGCACAGAATGGGGACGGGTAGGAGGGACAGGGACAGGTGCTGGCCTGGGAAACAGGGCATCATGTCCTGGATCCAGCTTGGTCTGAGCTGGGGTAGCCCTCCATCCTCTCATCCCTGCACCACACAGGGAACCCTTGGTGCTTATTATGCCAAAACCAGAAAAACAGTTTATGAAGTAGGGGGGACTGGGGGGAGGGTGGTGGTGTCACCCTTTTCTTCCCTCTGTGTCTGCAAGGTCGGGGTGTCCCCAAATACGGACGATGCTGAGCCACAGCATCACTTTGTGCTTCGTGGGGTCCCACCAGCTGTGCAGGGACAGCGGGGACCAGGGCGGGCACGTGGAGCTCCCCTGGGGGACGTGCTCAGCCCCCGCGAGAGGGCCCTGCTCCGCACGGCCGACCCCACGTCTAGGAGGCTGCAAGTGGAGGTACGGTGAATCTCCAATGCCAGGGTGAGCATCAGCAGCCCTACGGCTCCCCAGGACGGAGCTCCAGCTCCTCCTCCCTGGTGAACCCCGTGTGCCGCAGGAAGAGTCCCCCCGGCAGCCACTCCCACTGCAGGGGCACCGGCAGCCGCCGCAGGAGCTGCTGGAAGCCCACAAACGCCGGGTGGCCGAGATCCGGGCCAGGACCCAGCAGCTGGAGCGGCAGAGAGAGGGTAGGCGCTGGCAGTGGTTTTGAGGCGATGGGGAGGCACGTTTGGGATTACTAACCCCCTGAGAGTGAGGCTGTGGGGGCCCTGCTGAGCCCCCAGCCCCTCACTGCCCTTCAGGGCTGTGCCGGCGACTAGCGACACTGGGGGCCGGGACACCTCTGTACCCCCAGCCCGCACAGAGGGAGCCAGAACCGAGCCAAGGCCCGCGGGACCAGGCCGGACAGGTCCAAACAGCACAGCACAGGTGCGCCCTGGCCTGAGGGGTCACAGCACAGAGCCCTGGCTGTGGGGTGCTCTCCATTAAGGGGCCTGTTCCTCACCCCCATTTGCCCATCTCCTCCCCAGGGCCACTCTCCACCTCGACACCCTCCTGCCGCCCGCGGGGCCGCTCGCGGCTGAGGCCAGGTGAGGTCTGTGGGTGATGGCAGCTCCGAGCCGAGCACCGGCCGAGCCCTGGCAATGGCTGATCGGGGGCTCTGGCAGGGCACTGCGGCTGTCCTACCTGCGCTCCGGGGGACACGACCCGGCCATGCTGGACCAGCTTCTCCACCTTCAGCTGGAGGCCACGGTGCTGGAGAAAGGAACCCCGGGGCTGCGCAGGGGCAGGCAGATGGGTAAGCACCAACAGCAGGCCCAGGCCTGTCCCCCCACAGGGACCGTGGCCCCCCAGCCGGTACCTGAGGCACCCCCGGCTGTGCCTGCAGAGCCCCCCAGCACTGGCACACACGGTCTGGATGTGGCACTGCTGGCTGTGGAGCTGGAGAACCGGCGTCTGGAAGATGAACTGTTGGCGCTGAAGGTCAGAAGGGAGAGGAGAGCAGATGCTGGTAGGTGATGGGTCCCTCATCTGCACCCCACAGCCCTCAGCTGCCTCTGTGGTTGCAGCATCAGAGCCCTCGGCTGGACATGGCTCCTGGAAATACTGGCAAGTGGGGGGGGGCTGGAGCTTGGTGTGGGCTCTATGCAGTGAGCAGGGAGAGTCC
>VXBB01001129.1:1778715-1790987 GCA_013399915.1 Illadopsis cleaveri | reverse complement strand
TAACTGGGACTGGGCTGCCAGCTGGGATGGGGTGATGGGTGTGGAGGTACAAGCTTGGGGACATTTGGAAACAGCTCCCTTTGCTGCACTTGGGGATAGAGCCATTGGGGCAAGAGGCAAGTCCCCAGCAGTGCTGGACCAGGGCTGTGATTTCCTCTGCACACCCAATGCCACATGTGAGGGGATGGCCAGGCAGCTCCCACCCTGCCACGTCCCTCCTGGCCTTGATATCACTTTTTTCCTTTACCCAGGAGCCCCCCAGGCCAGCACTGGGGCCTGGCAGACCCACAGCCCACGTGCCCCCTGGACTCCCTCTCACCCCCTTCATGGCCCTGGAGGACCCTCCTCCTGCTCAGGAGCCCCCAGCGCAGGACAGGGCTCCCCGAAGGTGAGCCAGGAAGAGGCCGTGGCCCCACTGGACTGCCCTACCACCCCCTCCACCCACCCTGTGGCAAAGTGGGGCTTCAGTAACTGTAAGGGTGATGAAGGGATAGCAAAACCTGTGTTTGAGCTGCAGAGATGGGTTTAGGGACCAGTTGTGCAGGTGATACCAGGATCCCACAGTGCTGGGGTGGGTGGAAGTGGATGGGATCACTGCTGGGACCAAAGAGGCTCTGGGTATTTCAGCGGGAAAAGGACAGGCAAAGCCCCAAGCCAGCAGCAAACTGAGGTACACAGCTTAACCCCCACCTCAGGACAGAGCCCACAGCCAGAAGAGTGGTTCAACCACTCTTGCTCACAGTGGTGGTTTGGGGACAGGCAGCAGGCACAGAGAGGCACAGGAGGGGCACAATAGATTCCCTGCCCCCATCCAGCCCTCTGCAGGGAAGGCCTAACCCAGGGCATGCACAGCTCAGCCCTGGGAACCAGCAAAAGCAACAGCCAGCTTTCCAAAGCATCAGAGGCCCTGTGCTACATATTTAATAAAAGGCTTCAGCTCACTGCTCTTCACTTCTTGGCCATTTTTATACCCACACAACCCATGTAGGGTCCCAGCCCCACCTGGGCACGCAAGCTGGCTCAGGGGACAACCCTGCCCCTGCCTCAAACCATCAGCACCTGCTCCTGCACCCACCCCCTCCTGGGTGCAAAGTAGAAGTTGAGCAGAGATTAAAAATATACAGCAACAAAGCCCAGGATGTTACAAAGCTCTTTCTTTATCAGCCTTTCCCACCATCTTTAGGCTGCTCAAAGCTGAGGGAGGCACTACCAGAAGCCAGTTCAGGCTCAGCCTTGAATGAACAAAACACAGCCCCAGCTGTGACAAGGCCCCAGCAGAAGGAAACAAGGTCAGATCCCTGCAAAGCCCCAAGCCGTTCTGGCAATGCTCTCCTTCCCTGCAGCAGCCAGACCTGCCTGGCCCATCCAGTGCTCTGCTCCTGCCTCAAGCAGGCAGATGTGGGTGGAAATGCTGGAGCTAAAGGGAGCATGAACCCAGCAGTGGGCCAGGGCTGCAGCCCAGGGGGACAGCCAGAAGCAGGAATCTGTCACAGAAGGAAGTTTAAGACAGTGACTATTTGCTTACAATCTTTATTGAAGTCATACAAAAGTTGCCAAAAAGTGAAAAAATACACTATATACAAAACCATTTTCCTTGTAAGGAGAGGAGTGTCCAAGGTTAAAGAATCATTATCATACTGTGCTTTCAACTGCAGCCCCTGATCCTGCTTGTGGCCTTTTCTCTGTCTAAAAGAGAAGATAAGGGTTTGTTTTTAAAAGACAAGACAGTCTTACAGCACCAACTCATGCAGCAGCCCAAGGGTTCTGTAATTTGAAGACTTAACTATGTGAGCTTTGCAAGTCTCCAGAGCCCAACATGACCCTAAAGCATTGACAGTAACAAGTACAGCCCAGGGGTAAGTAATAAAACCCAGGAATATTAAAAATTGGGGGAAGACCCTGTGCTGGAGTTGAGCCCAGCAAAAAACCACCCAGAACCTGTCTCTGTCACACTCCACAAGTGACAAGGCTCCACAGCTGGATCTGTCCAGCCCACACAGGGTCAGCACAACATGCATCCTGCCCACTAGGAATATTTATCTCATCTGGGAAACCTTGTGAAGGACAGCAGGCAATAAAACCAGGACATCTACCAGGCACAGAACCATCCCTGAACAGAGAGGGGGAGAAATAAAATAAAAAGTACAGCCCAGACTCCTGGCTCAGCTGCCCACCTCCTCTTCCATTTTTTCCACAACCTCATTTCCACTGGGCACAGGGTCCCCACCACCACCATTGACAGCCGGCTCTGGTTTAGATTTCTTGGCTTCATTGTCTCCCTGATGAGTCTCTTCCTCTGGTTTCCTCTGAAGACAAAATTGTAGGGAATCTCCACTAAGTACAAATCAAAGTTTAAATCTTTTTAAGAAGTTTAGCATTAGATATCACTACACATCATCTACCCAACCCCTGCCTGCCAGGCTCAGGACAGACTCGTCAGCGTTGGGGTTTAACCAGAGATTTGAGGCTCTGACACTGAGGTCCCAACCACAGTGACACTTTGGGTGCCAGGATCTCCAGAGTTGAGTTATCCTTAGTTACAGTCTGGCAAGGAAAGGTGCAACCACTGAGCCTGTAACAGTTCCAGGCTAGACTTAGGGCATCTACAACATTTGAAATCACCTAAAGCAGCTCCAAATTACTCCAGGCACATCAGAACTGACAGCCCAATGGAACAGAGGCAACATCAAACTGGGAGTATCCCCTGTAAGATCTTGGTTTTTATCAGCAAATACTTCTAGAGAACATGTAACACTTAAAGGAACCAAGTTCTCAATATCTGATCTCTTCAAGAGGCAGTTCATCACTACCAGCAGTGTGGCTTTACTATTTTTTTAAGTCCAAGTGCCAATTTCCTTTTGGAAAGAAGGGAACCTAGCCCAGCCTGGTTGCCTGCCATTTCCTTGGGATCTGCAGGTGACCCTGCTGCTCTTGAGGGTCCTCAGCAGAGGAAGCTCTTGTGCAGGGAACACCTGCAGAAGCCACACAACTGGGCCAGATTTACATCAGTGTGGGTCAGGCAGGGTGCTGAACCACCAAGAATGGTCTCCTGGAGGCCAGATGGTTCCCAGTGGAGTTTCATACACTATTGGTTTTACTTTTGGAGTGCTTTTCCCATTATACAACTCAGTTAAGAAAAAATACTTTTAAGACAAATCCAATTACACAGAGCAAGCCAGTGGTACTTCAACAAACTGCTTGTTTAACAAGTCATTTCTGGACTCACCTTTTTCCTGACTAAATGAGAGATGTCTGTTACACACTGAGATGCACCATCAGCTCCTTTCCTTATTGGAATCTGTTCCAAGACAGACAATGACACATGGGCAAGTGCAACCAGTAATCCTTAGAGCAGATGAAAATTAACAACATTTATTTTAGATAAACTTACTGTGGACACAGAACCGCTGTCTTCACTTTGTGCAAAGCCAGATGTAGTTCTAACCTTAAGAGAAGCAGAAAAAACAGACTGTGGCAGACAATACATGTGAACTTAGTGAGATACAGAAAGCCCAAGCTCTTCACATCCCAACACTGGATTCTGCACAGGACAGAGGCAACGTGAGTTCCACATTTGCCTGACCCATAATTTCCAGCCTTGATACATTAAATGCCACAGAAGCCTATCAAGTTCCTGTTTAGTTTGGAACAATTAGTATCAGGCCTCTTCATAAATATCCTCTTTAGATGTCAGCTGCCTCAGTTTCTTTCTCACAGCCACAGCTTGGTAACACCTGTGAGCAACCACCAGCCCCTGATCAAGTGTGAGCTCCTCCCTTTACTGATTTACTCTGAGTTCCACTGGACGAAGGGTTGGGTCAAAAGAAAACCACAGGACACACTCACCAGAGTTGCTTTCAGTCCTAGCTCAGCTACTTTTGCACTCTTCTGTGACTCCTTTGAATCTTCTATCTTCTCTTTAATCTCAGGAAGCAGCCCCTTCAGTTCTTCTATCTCCTTCTCATCCTCAGGGGACCCAGTGTCTGCCTTCTTTATTCGCTCAGTCAGTATTGCTGCAGTGAAACAGTTATCAGGGCACAACACCTCGAGACAAAATAACTGTCCAGTTACCAACACCCAGAGGCAGCTATCTGCTAACAGGTCCAACAACTCTGCCCTTGGTGTAGTCTGTCACCACTTTGAGATAAAACACGACAAAACAGACAATGAGCACACCTCACTACTTTCACTTTGCCTTGTGAAAACTCACTAGGCAGCTCCAGAATTCCACGTACCCAGTCTCTTGTCTATGACCTCCATGGACTTCCCAAACTGCAGCACGGCCTCGTCGAAGTCGCTGTTGTAGTGGTAGGCCAGGGCCAGCTGGTAGTGGCTCTCAGCCAGCAGCCGGTCGTGAGCCTCCAGGTACTTCTGCTGCAGGGCCAGGCAGGCCTGGAACTCCTCTATTGCCTGTGTGTAGTTTTCTACAGGAGAAAGCCCCAAGGTCTTTACAAACCTCAGTAAATATCCACAGCCCCACCATCTAAACCCTGCTTTGGTTACTCCCTGTTTTGTTACACATTATACAGTCTGCAAACAGAACCACCACTGAACACAGCAGTGCTGGGTTGCTTTGAGACCATCAGGTGACAACTCTGCCTCCCCTGAGAGACTGTCTAGGCCAGGTCCTCTGGTTCTCTCACAAGTTCTTAGTCTAATTTCAGCACAGAAAACTGAGCAGCCAAGTCAAAGCAGGCACCAAATCCTCCTGCTTTACCTGCTACCAGGAACTGAATGTAACTGGTCACAACTGCAACACAAATCTGGGGAGCTAAGGACAGTGCCACCCTCCTGCCAGGCTCTCCCCAAATGTGCTCTACTGACAGAAGACACAACCCTTGTTCTGTAGCCCTGGCCCAGAAACCTGTTGGATTATTTCCAATGCCTGCCCCAGAGAAAACATACATTTGGATTTAACATTAAAATACATTTTTAAATGAAAGGCAAGCGACATATTACAAGGCACAAACCTGGGACTTGCTTCCCACTCCTTTTTTCAGAGTCTTTCCTGACTATAACCTAAGATTTGGGAAGGTCTAAGAGAGTCAAATATTTTTCATGACAATTTCAGCAAGTCTCTCAAGTTCATAAGCAAAGCTTGGTCACTTCAGAAAGCAGAACATAAGGCTTGGTGTTGATCTGGCAACACATTGCTTCTCACTCAAACTTTTTTTTCCACTGCTCTGCAAAAGCACAGACTATCCTATTTAAGGCACTAACCATTACTTCCAAAGCTTCTCACATGGCTGCAACTATCATGATCAGTCTGATTTGTTCTCATCCTAACAGCCTTAACTCACATCTGCTCATATTAAAGTACAAAACTCAGCAACAGAAAGTAGAACCAAACACTTTGCACATGAGAATTAACATTACTTACCAGATTCAATACTAACTTCTCCTAACTTCAGATGAGCTTGAGCTGCATGGAGCTGAGCTTCTTTTGTTTCTTGTCTACAGCAAGAAAAAAATAGTTTTCAAATCCTGATCAGAGCATGCCACATTCTCTAACTGGCTATGCCACTGTCCAGTTCACACTGAGTTTCTGTGGCATATACCCAAATCAGAAACTTTAGTCTTTACCTCTTGTAAATGACTTTTGCTAACTCCAGCATGTCCCAGGCAAGCTCAAGATTGCCAATTTCATCCTCCTCACTTTCCTGTAAAGACCAGAAGTGCATGACAGATTAAGTGACTTGGCCATAGATCACATCAAACACTGCCACTAAATTCCCAACCAGTGTTATCAAGGAATCATCTGCAAGAGGTAAACATTTCACCACTAGAAAAATAATTTTAAAAAAAGAGAAAATATGCAGAAGAGGTTATTGCATCCACCAAAACTTTGCCTGGAGTTAAGATGTTTCAATGGAACATGAACTCACATTGTTTTGTGATATATTTAATTTCTAATTTTTTTTACCAGAATAACAGGGCACCAAGCACTAGTACTATCACAAGAGCAAGATCTTGGTTAAGGTTCTCTTTAGATGAACCAAATAAAGTGGACAGTCCAGCTTTTATAATGAGCCTTTGAGCTTTGCTAGAATAGTCTGAGAAAGGGACAGTTATCTCACATGCTTAGTGCCACTCTACAAGGCTGCAGATTTTTCCAGGTGTTTTGACTGCTACATTAATGCATATCTCAGGTTTGAGGAGCACCACACTTCTCAAACAATTCCCATCCTAATCACAGCTTACTGGACCAGGAGACTTTGACATGTACAGTAAAAGAACCAGACAAGCAGAGAATTAACTGCTCCAAGTAACTCCAGTGACAGGCTGGAACAGCTCTGCCTGCCCCTGCACCACCAGGCCACATTAGCTCAGCCACACACATTTGTGTCAGAGCAGCTGAACAAACCAAGCTTTACAGACATAGCTCAGCAAGATGCTACAAGGCAGACTAGGACTAGCACTGGCCATTCCTAGACAATATTGGCTTTCAGAAGTGTTTTCCTACACAGAACTAAAATAAACACAAATGAGCTTTTAGAAGGACATCAACATCATATTTAGGCCTAATACTGTATCCTTCCTTGAGCACTGGTGTCAGACCTCAGCAGCCTCACCTTGTCTTCCACTGTCAATTCATTCTCCTTATCATCCTCAGCTTTATCATTTTCTTTATCTTCCTCTTCAGATTCTTCTGTTTCTAGAAGGCAAGTAGATGCATGAGGACACTTCCTGTTACTGTGCTTGCTTGACATGGAGTCAGGCAGAATATGTTATATCCAACCCTTATCCTTCCAGTGACAGGTTAGAGGTGTGATGTAAGAAGAGCAGATACACTAAAGTCTCAGCACCAGCAGCCATCTTGCTGAAACTGTTCAGCACCGCAGATTAAAGCAGTCCATAAATTCGACTTCGTACTATCTACAACAGAAACTTACATAAAATTTAGTTCTCACAAATCTGTTGTCCGCTCTCACTGAAGCCACAAGATCCTGAGCAGCCCTAGAGGCACTGGCCAACTGCTGAACTTCATGTAACAGAAACTAAGTGTTTTCAGCAAGATAGCTGCCAAGCTGCACACATATTAGTCTGTTTCTGAGTTCATGACCCTCATGTCAGGCATTTAAGTGTCAATGTTAATGAACCTCCTCTTGTGTAGTACTAACTTGACTTTTGACACTATGTAGGAACATCACATCATCTGTTCTTCCAGCACAAGATATTTTGGGAAAATGTGCAGTGAAGGAATATGGCTAATAACTTCAGAGCACTGCTGGTCTGCAGGCTAAAGTCACACACTTAATTCCTGTATCACAACTGCTGGCTAATTCCAGAACAGGAGCTTGGCTGTGGGGGTCTAGAGAGCCTGTGAACTCACTAGTCTAACTCCCAGCACACACCCACCACTGAGAGGGCCAAACCTGTAAACATGAAGATGCCTTGTCTAAAGGTAAAACAGAGATGTCAGGACGCTAAGATAAAAGTAGTGGGAGAGTTTGGAATGACACAGCACCAGACCAGGATGTACCAGAGGGTCTTCACACTCCCAGACCTGGGGCAAAAAGCAGCAATATGCGTGCATAAGCAGCCTTTCAGCACTGAGGGTGAGGAGCAGGTAACTACTCTTAGTTTATTTTCAGTCATCCTCTCTCCACACAGACACCCTGTTAGGCCACTGCTCCACCACTGAGTGTTCACTATGCTTAGTAGAACAAATCTTTCCAGGGTCCAGAACTGTTTAGTCTGAACATTTGCGACTCCTTTAGTAAGGCACTACCTGTGAAGATGAGTTACTGACAAGCAAAGTTGAAATTACAGTTCATCAAATAACTTGTGCAATAGAAGGCATGGGCCCACTAAGGCCACAAAGTACTGCTGCAGCAAAGGGTTCAAGTCTTATTCAACAGAGCCTGGAAACAGCTATAATAAAGCAGGGAAGCAGAAGGGCAGAAGCTGGACAGCCAGAAGACTGTACTAGAGCAGCAATAAGCCTTCAGCAAATCAAGTTTAGATTTTCCAACTAAATTCTCATGACAATGACCATAAAAAAGACTCAAAGAGTTCCTTTCCTCCACCAGAAGTAACTTTACTACTTTATGTGTTCAGCTGTTCTTGTTTTTTCACCACCGTTTTAAAATTAAACACAGCTATAACCAGAGGCAATTCGTGCTTCAAGTTATGTGAAGGTTAGTGCAATACACCCAGATGCATGCAAGTGAACATCCATTCAGTATTCTCCACCAGCCTAGCCATTACTTACACATTTCACAGGGCTGTCAGTTTGCTTTCAAGTAAGACTTGCTTTGCAGTTAGTTAAGCGTTAGTTTAGAGAAACTGAGACTATTCACTATTCCTTGAAACTTTACTTGTATGTAAAGTCCTTCAAGAGCCCCTTTACTGTGCCTTTTCCTCATTCTAAGGCAAACAGAAAATTCTGAATGGAACACTTTTTACCCATTGTTAGCCAAATCCAGCAAGTCATCCACCCACAAGTACTTTTCTCCTCTCAAGTGTTACCTTCTCCCTCTTCCATCAGGTCATCTTTCTCTTCTTTTTCTACCTTAGCATCTTCACCCTCTTCCATCAGGTCATCTTTCTTTTCCTCTTTCTCTACCTTAGCAGCAACTTCAGCCTTTTCTTTCATGTCACTAGGTGTCTCTTTGCCCTCTGTGGGCACAGGTTCCTTTGAGGACTCTGTCTCTTTAGATTCACCTGGTTTCTCTTTTGTAACTGTCTCTACTGGGTCTTGTTTCTCTTCTGCCTTCTTCTGTTCAGCCACCTCTGTGTCCCCTTCTGCAGCTTCTTTCTGTTCCACAGCAGCTGCTGCCTGTGCTTCTGCCTTCTCTTCCACAGCTGTCTCTGCTGGTCCTTCTAGCGCCTCTCCCTTCTCCACAGCTGGCTCTTTTTCTGTTGCTTCTGCTGCCTGTTCTCCAGTCTCTCCCTTCTCTTCCACAGCCACTTCTCCCACATCAGCCTCTTCCCCAGCTGCCTTTGCCTCCTTGTCTGACACTTCTGTTGTTCTCTCCTTCTCCTCAGTTGCCTTCTCTACCTTGTCCTCAAGCACCATCTTCTGCTCTTTTTCTACCTCCTTCTCTTCCACAGCTGCCTCCTCCTTCACAGGCACCTGCTTCTTCTGCTCTTCTGAAGTTTCTTCTTTTTCCACAGAAATCTCACTGTTCCCTTCAGCCTCTTCAGGCTTTGCATCCTTGTCAGCAGCAGCTTCTTTGGGTTTTTCTTCTGTAACCTCTTTCATTTCAACATCCTCTTCTTTGATTTCCTTCTCAGATAGTAGTGCAGACTCCTCCGTGGACTTTTTGGCCTCTTCCTTTTCCCCCATGGCGTTATAAACCTGTTCTCTCAACTCCTCCCTTGCTTCTTCTACATGATTGAGGAAGCATAAACATTTCTTCGAGTTTAGTGATAAAGACATTAATGGGCACTGACAACACCACCCTCAAGACCCTGCAGTGTGTTGGCTTGTTGCCAAGTTGGATGGCATTCCTAAAAGCTTCATTTTCCAAGTACAAGGAATTAGGAGACAACCAACATAGCCACTCACACTAAGCAAGTCCCTTCCCCTTCCCCAGACTGCAGAATTGCAAGCGGCCGCTCAAGCAGTGTGCGGTTGTGCAGCGATTTTAGTCACAGCTAAGCAAGAGGTGCCAGTGCCTAAACAGTCTGGATGGACAGGAATTCCTGCATCCTCTCCAGCTGCAGGCAGTATAAAATAGCCACTGTTCTTGGGACTTTGTATAGGGACTCTGACCTGTGGGACTACACACACTGTACTGCTACAAGGTAACAAAGCAGTTGGGGTCAGCCCTGAAGCTTAGGAAAGCAATTCTGAATGCCATGTTTCAGGACACAGACACCTGGTGACCCTTTACACATGCTTTCAGTGACCAGCTCCTTGCAAATGTTTTACAGGTTTTGCTCATCTTTAAGCAAGCAAGACTAAAAAAGGCCAAACAGAAACAGAATCCGTTCATATTGCCAAGAGTTTCAACAGAATGATTCAGGCTACCCAAGGTACCAGTGGACTAAACTTGCATCATTCCAACAAGAAAACACAGTCAGTGCCTCCATGGCAGGGCAGGCAGCTTTACATACCATCAGCAGCTGGCAATGCAGAGTCATCTTCTGCTTTTTCTCCTTCCTCTTCCACCTGCACCCCTTCTAAGGCATTTCCCAGCACACCATTTTCCATCCTAAAGGGAACAGGAGTTTGTTATCCCTTGGATCTTTTAATACCATCATTTGAACTGCACAAACTGCAATGCCACAGCCCATCCCACCCAGGTCAATCCTGTCCATAAAGGAATGAAATCCTGTTACACCAGACACTTTTCACTAAATGACAAACTGTCACCGTACCTTGCCAGCTCCAGGAGAGATTTTCCATAGTAAAAAAAAGCTTCTGCACACTCATCTGCTGTCTCACCGTACTTTTTACCCCTGCAAAAATAATAATTATTTGTCAGTGCCTGCTTTAGATTAGGATACGTGAACTTACATATTAAATATTCCTAGACAATAGGATCACTTTCTCGGCTCATATCTCATTGCTTTAAACAAATATTGAATGCCTCTCAGTTAGATATGGCTCTCAAACACCCAACTGAGAAAATTAACCTATAACCCAAAAAGTACCATTCACAGAGACTGATCAAGACTAGTGAACAAGTTACTAGAGAAGACACCTGTATAATAAACTATCAAATCCCTTTCCCTTCTTAGGGAACTCTGCTGGTAATGCCTATCACAAAAGACACCTAAACTATACATCAACTGCAGCACTGTCCAACTCTTGGGGGACTTTAGTTTGACCTCTGCTCAGCTGCACTATAAATTATAAACATGTTAGGTAAAAATCCCAATCTTTCTTGCATAATCCACATCAGAACAGCAAAGCTGAAGCCCAAGCCCAGCAAAAAGACACAGAACATTCTACTACTCACAGTAAGCTTGCAGCTTCCTGGAATGCGTTAACAGCAGCTGGAATATTTCCCATTACCAAGTGCTTCTGTCCCAAACCCAATAGTTTCTTTGATTCTCCATCCACATCCATACTACAGGAAAGGGAAATAAATCAAATAAAGGATTCCGTTAGTTTTCACAGTAATTTCAGCTTTCAAAACCTAAGTCTGCTTTATGGAATAGTGAGTTGCATATGTTACAGCAGTTGGAACTACCAGGGTAGGCAGGATTTGTTTCATTTTGTTTGTGTAAATCTGAAGCAACCGATAGTTCCAATAACCAAGAGAAGACAGGCAATTTCATCCAATCACTGCAACAAGTATCAGAATCTGCTATGACAAAGGCTGCTCTAAAAAATATACTTTGGGAGTTGCACACTAACACACCACAGAGCAGCAGTGTTTCAGACTCCATTGCTACATCAAGAAAAAGAAGTTAAAGTTAAAACTTTTCATAGCACAGCATGGTGCATCTGAGAAGAAGGACAGATGCAAGTGTCAGTTTCAATTCAGTGCAGGTCGCACAGCTTCATTTCCAGAAGGTCCAGCCTCTCAGACTGGGACAACAGGAGCTGCCCACTGAGGAATACCATATATCACATGCCAGCTGCATATCTGTGCCTCNTGAATCCTGTTTTTCCAGGACTGTTTGATTTATGATTGTATTGTCTTCTTGGAGTCTATTGATTCGTCAGAATACATAAACAGGCCTCATGAATTATCAGTTCCTTAAATCCGGCTTCTGCCAATAGAAGGAAGTTTTGTCTATCTTACCTCAGCAATATCTGGTTTAACTAAAGTCCTTAATTCTTAAAAATTAATGTCTCACTAGCACTAATTAAAAACCACAAAACTTCAGGAACAGCAGGTATTTTTGTATGTATCAGTCCCTGAAAGGGCCTTACTGCACTAGATTTGAGCAAACCACTGGTGAGCATGGGTTTTCAGCACCTACAGCACACATGGGAACTAAACTCCAAGTCTAAGAATCGATCTGAAGAGTGACCTTTGTGTTTCACTCAGTAACTCCAGGATTTTGTGTTATTTGATAATTGATAGTTCCAACTCCCATCTCACCTGTCTGTCTTGTCTGTGGACGTGGAAGGAGCTGCCAGTTCCTCTTCCATCCTGCAAACAGAAAACCGAATGTTTTCTTAATTCAGGTTTAGAACCAGATACCCATTTCACAGCAGGAGCTGAGCTCTCCAGGGTGCGAAATCAGCAGCAGGAGTCTGGATCAGAGGCGCCCATCCACCTCGAGCGGGGTCAGGCTCCTCAGTTTGGTGTTTATTGTCCGCAGGGAGGCTGTGAGGGACTCTGTCAGGCCCCGCCCGGCCGGTC
>VXBB01001129.1:1757553-1778343 GCA_013399915.1 Illadopsis cleaveri | reverse complement strand
CATGCCGGGAGGTGCAGTCCCGGTCCCTCACAGCCCGGCTGTCGACCCCCTCAGCCCCAGCCTGGGGCCCGGGAGGCTCCGGCACCCCGGCCCGGGCTCTACATCCGCCCTCGGCCTCTTCCAGGTGAGGAGGCCCCGGGTTTCAGCCCAGCTCACGCAGATGCTCGGCTCTCCCCTGGCACATGAACACACAACAAGCAGGCAGGGCTGATATGGCCGCTGCCCTGTCACCGCACAGCCCAGCACCGAGACCTCCAGGCACTGCTATTTCAAGGTAAAAGTTCTCCAGCTTCAAGCCCGCTATGTCCCTTCCTGCAGGAATGGAGCTGGGAAGTGTGGGGTTCACAGAGCTACAGCATTAATGTGCTTTTCTTGGGAATTCTCACTCTCTCTTGCTCAGACAAATAACTAGAGAAAGTTAATTGGGGCCTTGAGATAAGGGAGGAAAAAGTCTCAAAGTCATACAATGAGTACAGAATTTATTTAAACAAGCAAACATGCAAGCAAAACAAGGAAGAAAAGCCACTGTCCTTGGCAGGATGACTGCAGTCTCCAATCTCCTTTAAAGTACAACTGCTTGCCTAATGATTGCAACAAGAACCGTATTCACAGTCACCATGTTTGATTAGAACAATTAAAGAAACCAACAGGAATTTAATTTTCCTTAGAAGAAAATGTCCAGTCTAGTAAAGAATCCTAAATGAGGTGCAATGGCTTCCTCCACTGAGGCAAATTTATCAGGAATTAGGAAACATTTTACAAAAGAACAGAAGTTCCTGAAATTTTGCCTGCGGTTTACAAGGAGTGATAAATGGGTGTCACACTTTTTTTTGCAGTTCAGCTGCACTCTGAGGCCCAGGGCAGGAATTACCTGAGAAGGCTTTACACTCAAAATGAATACATAGATCTGCTATAGGCTGATTGCAAATGAGGTTATCCAAATTAAAGTGCCAAATTCTTTAACTTTTGAACTATTTGATACACAAGACTATTTTCTAATTGCTTGCTAATTCTGTGGGAAAAAATTAATCCTATTGAACGGGTAGAGAGGACCAAAATAAAGTGTTGATGTTTCTAAGGCCACAGAAAGTGTCACCAGCAGAGCACAGGTAAGTACTGACATCTCGTGCCCTTTGTGCTCAGATGACCAGCCAATTCATCAGGAGACTGAAACAAAAGAAAACTCTGCTTAGAGCTGGAGTTCCAGTCCAAGAGTGCATCAGCACTCAGCAAATTAGTCCCTGCCAGGAGAACACAGAGACGTGGCAAGTAGGAAAACAGGCACAAAAGGCAAATGGCTCACCCCAAGTTACCACGAGGTCAGTGGTACAGCAGGAGACAGGAGCAGCTCTCCTAAGATCAACCAAAGACATTTCTTGGCAGCAGCCAAAAATGCTACATTAAAACACTGGGAGCTCTGAAAGGTCTTTGGTCTTAACTGTACAATTAGGAACTAATTTTGTGACCATGGACATCTCTGGTAAAAAAACACTGGACAGCTTCACGGGAAAAGCAGGATGTTTTTCTGCAAGACTTGCTGAAAAGTTCTTGTGGGTTTTGTGATAGGATCAGAGCTGCTGTCAGAGCTGAAACCCAGCACTGTGACAAGAAAGAAAGAGGATTGTCCTGAAGGCCTGCTCCAGAGTCTGCTTTAATTCTGCTCAAATCTACAGGCAAATTAAAAGAAAGAGAAAATTGAGAACTCTAGGTCCCAAAAGTACTATGAAGTGAATAAAAACACTAGACATGGCTGATTACTAGGGTTTTAATGAATGGTTTATGGATAGTGCAACTGTAGTACATTTCACTTTGTTCTCTGTGTAAAAAAATTATTAATAAGGATATCAAAGCTGATGGCTGAACAATTCTTTAGCCTTAAAAAACTTGCACGCCTTCACCCTTCTTTTTGTTCCCTCATCATGGTAGTAACTGAGTTTTCAAAACCGTTTCACAGCAGTGACCAAAGTAATTACCCCAAGTAATGCCCCAATCTGCTAACGATGTGTTTAGAACTTGACTTAAGCACTCCAGCACTATTTATGTTAATATTTATTTACTATTTATCTCCAAAAGATCTGATGCCTCCAGGAGCAAGCTTGAAATCATTGTCATAAATCCACAAATTTTGGCACGGAAGCTACAGGATCTCCAGACAGGAGGTCGATTAGAAGTAGTACATTGTAGGAAAAGCTACTTGGGAAAGAATGTTTCAATTTGAACAGTGCTTTTGACAAACCATGGCAACAATTACTTTGTGGAATGGCTGGCATGGGAGCATTACTTTAACACCTTCTTTTCCAGTAGTTAATAGGGGTCATTGAAGGGGTAGTGGGGGTGTCCAGCATCTCTGGCTACTAGCTTTCCATCCACCTGTGAAATAAACAAGACAGACTCAAGTCAGAAAGATAAAATCCATTCTTACTCGCAGTTTCAAGTTCTCCATGATTTAGATTTCTAAACATTTGTATCCTGAACATCTGGGAGTATATTTTTCAGCTTAAGCAAGAGCTCTTCCCTCTACTCCAAGTCCTCTTAGCCCTTCTTGAAAGAAAAGACAGACTTCTGAAGCCTAGAGCAAGAGTCTCTCAAGCTGCAGAGACTTGAAGAATTAGACTAAGGATAGTTAAAAGCCTTGTGCCTTGTAGCTGTTACTGAGTAAGTGCTGTAACGTGCACACTTCAAAACACTTCATTGGAGTTGGAGCCTTTGTCCATGTTTCCATGATAGAGAATTGCTGGGCTGCCAGTTTTAGAGATGGATAAGATGACACACATTGAGAGGCTTGTTCAGGGTCATATACTGAGGCATCAATAGTGTCACTGAACTCCTTTTAGGAACATTTCCACAGAAGACCAGCTTGTCCAGCTGTGAAATGGGAGCACTGAAACCAATATTCACAGAAAACCAGAGGCTCGGGCTGGCCCAAAACCAGACATGGCCATGTAGAAGTCTCAGTGCCTACATCCCACCTCAAAGCATTCAGATGGACAACTTGCATTTCTGTTGCACCAAGTCCATTGCAACACCCCCAACGTCCGTGTCACTGAGCTAAAACCTCATCTGTAACATGTGGGGAAGTCTGGGTGCAGCACTGACCCAGAGCACACACCTCCCCATGTGTCAGGCAAGCATCATCCAGCCAAAACTTAAGTTAAACAGCTAATGGCTCAATAAAAATTATATTAGAGAAATCCTTGATTTTTATACATATAAACGTGATGGTAGTGATCACTCAAAATGTTATGGACGCAGAGGAAATCACAGGGACTTCCAAACCAATTATCCACTAGCAAGTGCCCTGTTAGCTTTGAATATAAAAACCGCATTTCAAAGCGACTGGAATTGCTGCAATGAGCTGTTTAAATGAAATGAGTCACCTGGGGGCACTGCAGAGCACAGAACGAAGATGTTACTGTGTAACATTTGACTAATGCTCCAATTAAAATAGACGTGAAATGAAGCTGTTAGCTGAAGGCAATCCTTAAAACAGGACAGAAGCGTCACAGTAGCTTCAGGTTTCCTCAAGTTCTTTTGAAAGCCAACAGCTTCCTCATGTTCCTAGAACCCATATTCACTTTCACCCCCAGTTCTATCCCCCTGCATATTTGTCCACACAGAACTGGCAAGCATTCTTGTTCACGACAGGCCAAGACAGCAGCTGCCAGAAGCAATGTTTCACATCACTGATTCCAGTCTACTCCTGGAATTTGAGAGAAGGAGGGGGGGATAAAATCAGCAATGAACACACCTGCAGGTCAACAGTAGCTAACACTTAAAAAGAGATCATGATGTACTTACTACATTCCTCCTCTCTTGGCCTGACAGCCATTAAAGTCTCACTTAAGTATATTCCTTGGCCAATTATGTTTCCAAAAGTTTGGATTTCAGATTGGTGCAAGGTAATTTCCAAACTCTGTCCAGATAATGAACAGTTAAAAGCATAAAACAACTTTAATTCTCTACATTCAATGTAATAGCCTCCCCTCAGGCTTTAAACATACACAGTGAGGAAGAGAGTGGCACAATTTTAAGAACTTATGGCTATAGATCAATGAAGTAAAACCAAGAAGAACTGTCTCATCAGTTATGACAGGAGCTCTCATGTCACTGTCATATCGCACTTTGAAATCCAGACACTAAGTCAGATTCATAGTGGAGATAGGCATGGAAGGTTAGACAGGAATTTTAATTCACAGTTGATGAAAATTCTTCCCAATAAGCCCAGAAGGGATGGGCAGGAGACAAAAGGTTCCATTAGAGATCTTAGAGCTACAGAGCCATGATTTAACTCTACTCATCTTGCTTCTTCCTGTCTTGTTATCTGACAATATGGCAATATCTTTGAAGCCCAGCTGCATCACATTCATCCTTTCTCAAGCTGGATGGGCTGCCACTTTGAACTGTATTTCATCTCTACTTTGTGAATCCCTGTGATCTGATCAGCTCTCCCAGGGAACAAAAGCACATGAATTATCCTGGGCTCATTCAAGCCAAGCTACATTTTAATGCATTTTGCAGTTTCATTAACAAAACAACTTTGTTTGCAGCATGAGTAGCAAAACACTTGAAACAAACATATTGTCAGCACCAGGTGTGCTTGTCACTACCCCATCCACACAGATCAACAGCTAAGCTGCTTGTTTGGTATACAGACTCCTGAGTCATAATCATAGAGAGAATTTTGGCTTCAGGGACGTGAGGGTTTATATTTATGCACACACACAGTAAAAAGGGTGGCCTTGAGGCTCATGTAAGCATGACAAACAGTGAAAGCTGTAACACACATCTACCCTTGATACCAGACAGTCATTCCCCACACATCATAGCTTCTCTTTTCTAACTTGGGCTGGTCACTGATATACTCCCAAGTATTCAAAAAACCCACAACAATAAATCCTAGAGAAAAGCTTTCCCCAAGGAATTCCTACAGCCAGCAGCCACTATTGAAGGATGATTTACAGGCAAAGCACTGAAGAGGCCAGGCTATGCTTGACAGCTCCCAAATATGCTGAGATTTCCTGTATCTGTACAGTGCACTGTATGGCAGAGAAGGGATAAATCACTTCAGATTCATTGTGGCACAACTACAACAACTTGTTATAGTTGCCATATCCTGGCCAGTGATGCACCTGGGAATGGCAACAGCTTTCTGTTATAAAGTCAGAAGCAGGACAAGAAGAAATGAGAATACAAAGCCAGGAGATAACAAGGCATTGACTATCATTTTTGCAATGAGGGAAAAGGAACAAGTTTAGGTCCTTTAATGTAATAAAAGAATGACCAAGAGGACTTCAACGCTTACAAGGCAGTGGCTTCTCTAAAAACAAACTGGCATCTGCTAGCACATGAGGTAAGAGTTTGTGACACAGTAAATTACTGATGCTAAAAGATGCTAATGGATTTGGGAAGAAAAATAGAACAGCCTAATCCAAACTCCTTACACTGGAGGAACGTCATTACAACATTCTGAAAAAGGGGACACGCAGCAGAGGGGAGGGGACAAATTCCCTGATGTGACTTCTAAAATGGATGTGGAGAAGCAGCAGCACCCTGAGTCTTCACTGATCTTAGAGGTTTATGGTACAAAGTAGACACTGACAGCTGGCACAAGGAGTACTTCTGGAGGAATGCCATGGAGCTTAGACTGCTTGGACTTGAGAAGAACAAACCAGCAGGAGTTTGGTGAGATTTGAAGATGGGACTCTGACTTAAAGACCCATGGGAGTCAGTAATGAGAATCAAGAGAGAGCCACCCATGTCCAAATCAGAGGACAAAAGTTTTCAACAAGCTGCCTTTTCTGTACCCAGCTTTTGAAAAATCCTTTCATCTTAGATACCCTAAAAAGATGCACTGTTTTTATGAGTAAATAGTTCTGATGGCAACACTAAAGAAACAAAACTGTAACAATCCCAAGTGGTGACCATATGCACATAATGAAAACTATTAGAAACACAAGAAATTTACCGTAATCATTGGCACAATGTAACGCCAGTTTTTATTCAGCTTTCCAATCTGGCTCATCTCCTCTTCTGTGAGGCTGAAGTCAAACACCTGAGAACAAAAGCCAGAGGCTTTACTCAATAACCATAGGTTGCCATCAGTTTGTTTTCTGCTAATAAATATGAAATTGCAATTAAACTCATAACAAACACCAAAGCAAAGGCTTAAGGTCTGAGCTGTTCACACACCTGCCAGATCTAAGCTTATACTGGTACTGCATAGTGCTCTGCCACTAAGATAGAACGCAGTGGGACTGTTTCTCACAGTAAGTGCTGCCTATTTGATATATATTCTGTTTCCATGTAAATCTAAACCTCAAGTGACTGCAGAATTTATGGGAATTTCTTGAGATTTCTAGCAGCACACTACATGCCAGAATTCAGCTTAATTATAGCCAATGGGAATAACAGTTACAGAAACAACTCCTTACTTAAAAACAAGTATGTAATCAGCCAATGTTTATGAAAAAAGATCCAAGGAGGTGATTCAGAAACATCCCTCAAGTTTATTTGAAAGTCAGAGTTTTCAAATAATTTCTAAGGTCTCTACTTCAGAGCAGAAGTGAACCACACTTACTCCTTCAGCATCACTAGAATGGCAGTTTGCTGGAGATGTAGTCACCAGCCCTCACTTGCAGGACAGAGCAGAGCAACTATTACTCATAAATAAGAATCACTGAACATACTTAGAAGACTCCCTATTTCAATAAATTTGTATCCCAAAAAAATTTAAGTACATATTTTTCATTCAGACCTCCACAAAGTACATTCTTTACCTTCTGATAACAAGACTGTGCATGTGCACATTGCACACACACCAAGTTGCTTAAAGCACATCCTTTGTTTTCAAAAAGCATCTTCACCCTCCCTCCCCAGCATGTGCATACGTGAACAAGTATGAACCAAGTGCCTCAGCTTGCTGCTCTCCAAGTTGTAGGACAGTATAGCAATTACTCACATGAAAAGGGCATTTCTGAAACTCCTCCATTTGAGCTTACCTGGAGATTCTGCAGAATGCGAGCAGGAGTGACACTCTTGGGAATGACAACCACTTTACGCTGCACTTGCCATCTGCAAGAGGAGGTGAGAGACTTTGTCTGTGAGTGCAGTCCAAGAACAATAAGTACTGATTTTGGTTGAGTAATAATCTGTGGCAGCAGAGATGTCACTTCTGTGAAATAAAAATCTCCACAGGACTGGCACAGCCCTGTATTATATTAGGACCTGGTGTGTCCAAGCTCAAGCAAGACAGTAACAACTGAATTAATCAGCAAGGGGAAGATGTTCATGCTTTGGAACAAGCACCCAGGTTTCAAGTGTTTTAAGCTAAAAATCCAAGAAACAGTCAGGAAAACATATTTAGGCATTTCAAACAAGTTCTAACCTGACAACCACTCAGAAACTAAATGAAAACCTAGATCCCTGAAGTGGCAGTCTAGTGGCTTGAGCACAAAATCTTGAACATATTCAGCTCTCTGGGTAACCTGAGACTGTGGTAGTGAAAGTCAAGAAAAATGAGGATAGAAATCCAATTTTAGTTTAAGAGGTCCTGATCACATTCTGGGTATCACTCAGTCACCTTGTTTCTTAATATCCAGTACCTAGCTCTATAAAAACAAAACAGCAAATAGTTCTTCAGTGCAAAGGAGGCAAGTCTTTTCCTCAGCCTCTCTTCCTGGGAGCCCACCTGAGTGCAGCAGCAAACACTAGAAGCTTCAAGGAACTGGCCACATGCAAATTCAGTGAGCAGCACTTAGATGTGGTACACTGCTGCCTTAATTGTCCTACTGCTATTTCCCAGCAGAAATGTTGTCCCAGACAGTCCCAACAGTCCATGTGAACTATCTCAGACATGGATCCAGGCCCTGAATGGACCTCTCTGACCTAGTCTACCTGCCCTAAGGCAGGACCAACTCTACCAGCTTTGTATAACAGGCACCAAGTAGGGTTTGCTTTTGGCACTCCCTGTGATTTTCACCCCTTCCTGACAGACTTTAAGTGGATTCCTTCTAGCTTGTATGTTTTGATTGATTGAAGGCTGGATGCCAAACAGCACCCCTCTCACAATTATTCTGTACCTGAGGATGATCTGTGCAGGTGACTTGCTGTATTTTTCTGCAATTTTTTTGACCCCAGGTTCCTCTAGCAGCACAGGCTCATCTGGGTGTTTCCACATGCGATCCGGAGAGCCAAGGGGGCTGTAGGCAGTGACCACCAGCCCTCGCTTCTGGCAGTGAGCAATCAGCTCGTTCTGAGCCAGGTAAGGATGGCATTCCACCTGTTAAAATGACCCACAGTGAGTGCCTGCAGAACAAATAGCAACATACAATGAAACAAACAGGAAGTCAAGCACAAAAGAACCACACATATCACAGGAGTTCATGCCAGACTCCAGAAAACCTTATGAGGATAAGGCTTAAGTTAACCTTAGTAACTCAAGTCACTACCAGGAGAAAGAAGTGTCTGGTAGGCTAAGCTTACAGGAAACAAAGAACAGATCACCTAAGCTTGGTGCTGGACTTTCCTTTGGTACCAAACAGATCATCCAACAAACAAGGAACATCTATGCAGTAGGGATTCAAGTTACTCCTTCACAACCTTTCCTTTTTACAGACTAAATTGTTCCTCGCATGGAAGATGAACACTTCCACAGACCTGTTCATCTAAGCAGGTATAAATGCCCACACATGGATGTAGGCCTCCTTTCCAATCTGTCTGGAAAGACAGCCTCTGTGTGCCTGGTCCTGCAGAGGACCTGAAAATAAGAAGCTGCATCTCTTGTGCTAAACACATGACACTGGTTTGCAAATTCTTCTGTCTTATGGACAAATAGGAAAGGTATTTGTCTCCTTTATCCACCTTACCTGAAGCACAGCTGGCTTCACAGTAGCCACACTCAGTACATCATCAATCTGACGACTGTTGAAGTTTGACAGCCCAATGGCTTTCACAAGACCTTTTTCCACCAGTTTCTCCATAGCCTTCCAGGTATCCTTGTAGTCAATGTAGTCATAACGCATTGTGTTATCAGGATTCTTGGGGAAGAGATTGTCCCCTCGTCTACAGCATCAAAAGTGAAGTGTAAGTACATGCACCACATTATTTATGTTAGTTCTTCACTTAAAGAAACCTTCCTCAAAATAGTCTTAAAAGTTTGTACATAGTCTGAAGGACAGAGTACAAACTGAATGAATCTGTCTGTTCAATTCCATTGCATGACTTAACCTACAAGCAGTTATTACACAAGAGAGTCTTTCCTACGTAAAGTTGTTACACAGCACTTTGAAGTACTCACCTATACAGCAGTGACTACACAGAGCTGATAAACCACTGCACACAGAGCAGCAGCTCTTTGCACACTTTGATCCCAAAGAACAGCTGATTTAGGGAGCAGCAACTCAGAGGGCAGCTTGGAGTTGCTACCAAAGGGATCTGGGTTTAAGAGCTGTCTAGTCAAAGGGTACTGGCCTTCCCACTCCCTCTGGATTCTGTAGCTGTGTCACTACTCAATACAAGCACAGATTCTCCCAGAAGTCTTAACATGTACATGTTGTTTATAGGTTGTGTGTGTTTCCTTCCAATTAGTCATACCAACACATTAAAAAAAAAACAAACCAAAAAAAAACCACCCAAACAAAGTACCCAGCTGTGCCAGGTGACACCCCCACAACCAAAGGGCAAAGACTGGTCTCAGAGCAGTCCACTTTGGGAAGGATACCAGAAATTCCCCTGGAAGAGCTCTGCTCCATAATCACCACAGGACTCTGCTAGCTGAGCACTGAGACTCTTACACTGCTCTAGCTAAGCAGTGAATGGTGTGAGAAATGGCAGTACTTGGGGACAAGGGGAGATGGTTCTTCGTATCAATGATAAATCTAGAACCAAAAATAACTCTGAAAGCCTTATGAGCTCCCAAGTCAAAAAAGCAGCCTCATATGTCAAGAGTACTGTATTAAGTGAGAGTCATTTTCAAGACCTAAAGGCACTGTGATTTTCATCTGGAAGTCTGTTTTAATTTCTCTGTAAGTAACATTCCTTAGCTTAGCCTCCCAATGCAACAGGCATTATAAATAAGCATGCATTAAAACAGCTAAGTAGAAATAATGGAGAACTGCAGAGTATACCATTTCCAATGAGAAAGAAATGAAACTGCTTTATTAGACTATTAGTTTTGTCAACAGTGTCACAGTATAATCTAAATTTAAATATTAGTAGTATCTAAACATACATTATTGTGTTACGTGTCATTATCAAAGCAACGTTTGATGGGGGGGTTTCTTTCAAGCAAAAGAAAAGCAAACCTGTTGCACAACTGGGGGAATTTTTAACAGCTCTTCCTCCAGACCAGTTCTAGTTAAAAACACTTCCTCATTCTGGTATGCTGAGGAATATATTTATACTTTGAGCATCTTTCATATTATCATTAGTGTATGACATTTGTAAAATTCAGTTGATATGACTAGAAAGAGAAAAAACATTTTCAGATTTGCAGAACAGAGGCCCCTTAAACTGAAAGGGCTTGAGTAAAGACTCCATGTAAACATCTGGCAAGGAGATTTATTCCTCTTGCCTTTTTGCTGATTGTAGTTGGGTGGGAAAACAACTACTTCCACATCTACAAGGAAATAGAGCATAGAACTGTGCTTCTCATGGGATTGTAGGATAAGTGCATTTAGCACTTAACTGGAAAACTTTCTTGTCTCTTATTTCCTCAAATCATAGAATTACTGCAATTTGTGTCATAAGAAGTCAATTCACTTCCACCTCATAGAGATACCACCATGATACTACATGTGCTTGTCCACTCCAGTACAGTTAATAACTACAAGTGAAAAGTGTTGTGAAGCACTTAATTTCCATTTTACAGATCAGTACAACTAAGGCACAAAGCAGTTCTGATATTTCCTCAAGGTTACCTGGTAGGCCAATGGCAGAAGCAAGAACAGCTGCTACACTTCCCCAATGCCTAGATGAAGACACTAGACTGTTTTAAACTTTAAACACCAAAAAGCACCTTGCAGGCAGCATAAACAGGAAGAAATTCACAGCTCAGAAAGAACGTCCTCAGGATATAACATGAGGCACTTATGTAAAACTGGTGTTTCTGCATTCTGTGCCCTTTGCATCCAGAACTTACTCAAAGGCATGAGGCCAGTGCATGAGGTACAGGTCCAGGTAATCCAGTTTCATATCTCCAAGTGTTTTCCTCAGCGCTGGCTCTACATCTTCTGGGTGGTGCTTGGTATTCCAGAGCTTTGATGTTACAAACAGGTCCTCCCTTTTAATAACCTTCACAAAAGGAAGGAGAGCATAATATACTGGAGCAAGTTCAGAAAGACAATTGCAACAATTCCCCAATTAGTTTTAAAACAGAGAACAACTGAAGTTTTGTGGTTTGTTATGTTTTTTTAAAGAAAGGTAACACATGGAACCCACAAATTAAACCTTTCAAAAATATACTGGATGGAGGAGCCAGAGAAATACACACAGTGGCAAGTCTTAAAGTATGTGAAATACTTGAGCAATTAGAAGTTTTGAAAAACAAAAAAAATTCCTTTCCACATACACACTCTTCCAAAACTTCCAATTCAAGGATTAAAGCCATTACTAAGTGCGATGTGGCCAAAAGAAAGATTATTCAGCTTATTCATATGTAAATTTTGAAAATTCCATTTAACAATTCACATATTCCAGGCCGAACCAGCTAACTTACTTTACTCATCACATGCTATAAACCAAGACTGCTTCTTGTGGAAAGTGTGTGGGAAAATAATCAGAAGATTCCCCAACCCTCTGCATTTGAGTTTCTAGGCTGTGGAAGGAACACACTAAGAACTGAGAGCGCTGTACCCTGTGTTGGAAGGGTAAGAACCAGAAATAAAACAATGGAGAACTGGTTAACTAGAAAGTGTAAAATACAAAAGGGAGATCATATTGGGCAAACTGAAGCACAGAATTCCTTCAGAAAGGATGCTTCTCACTGTCTCATTTCTGACAAAACTTCACTCAAGTCTATTCTGAAGAATTTGGAATTATTAATTCCTTAATTTCTCTCTTCCAACCATTCAATTATTTCTGTGTTTCACACAAGAATGGTGTGTTTAAAAGGAAGATATTTTAAAATTCTTTTTAAATGAATTTTCATTCAAATTCTAATTCTAAGTTAGCTAGCTAATATGAACTGAACAAAATGATTCTCTTTGTTACCTCATCTAGAAGAGAGGAATCCCTGGGGCAAGCTGAAAACAGCCTCTCTCAAGCACATCACATAACAAAGAGACTGCTCTAAAGCCAAGGCAAGAGCAGCAGGAAAGCAAGAACATGAAAACTTCCTTTCTATGAGCTGTAAGGTTGTACAGGTTATCCTTTTGGCCTCTTTAGGGAATAAATTTAAGGTTCCACCTCAGCTCATCCATAGGAATGCCTGTCACATTGCACTATACAGGTGCAGATTCTGGAATAACATTTATGAACCTTTCACATGCAATCACTGTTTAAAAAAAAATTAAAATTCACCTCATTTACTCACTTGTATTTTATCTATAACCAAAAAACCCTACAGTTGATATTTTATCAATAACTAAAAAACTAAATTTGCTGTGGCTATCCCCCATTGCATGCTAGACTGGAAAGTCACGGTAACTTTTCATATAAATCATGACAAATATTTTACATTATAACTACTGATCCTGGGAACCCCAAAGTATCCAAATTGGGATACTTTGTGAGGGGAAAAGGGGTAGGAAAAGGAAAAAAACCCACCACCAACAACAAAGGCATTTTCTGTACTTCCATCCAAATCTCCCTGACAATCTTTCCTCCCCATGACAGCCAGGAGGGTTCTAAGAGGAGAGAAAGCGCTCTTTCACCTTCTCCTGATAAATAGCAAACAGCTGGGGTAGACCAGCAGGAAAAGGCACAAACGTTAACTTCACAGGGGACAGCTGTAAGTTTTGGCAGAACACACAGCCAGCAGGGCAGTTCCTGTGTTTTTACCTTGTTGGGCCCAAGGCACTCCTGGAAGGCCTCCCCGATCTCGGCCTCGTTGCTGTAGGCGGCGGCGCAGTCGATGTGGCGATAGCCCACGCTGAGGGCATGCTTCACTGCCTCCTTCACCTGCAGCCAGAAACACACCGCCCATGCACTCACTGAAAAGGGATGTGGCACTGGGGAAAAGCTAAAAAACGCTAAGAGACTTAGTGAGGAACACTCTCCAAAAAACCACCGACCTGCATAAGGTCATGAGATCCAAACAGGAGGATCCAGAGTCTCTATGGCACTGTCCTTAAGGGGGAAGAGCAAATTGCTGACAGACACTCCAAGAGGAACAAGAAAATGGATTTTGCATGCTGGCACACAGGGCCAGCATGCAAGAAGGCACCAGATAGAACAAATCTCTACTCTTCACTATAGTTGTTACACTTTTCTTAAATACAAAAGGAGCTATAAGAAGCAGTTTTCAAATAAGTCATGGCTTAGGAAGACAACTTTTCTGACCTAAGTGACAGATCAACATCAGTCAAACCTGGAATATATTTCCTCTTGCCCAATAAAGAAAGAGCCTGGCTTCTAACTCCAGAATCACCACAGTTTGGGTTTGGTTCAGCCACTCACATTTAATAACCAAGACAATGCTCCTTTATAGAACATTTTTATTTATTGTCTCATGATTGCACAACAGTGAAAGTCATACTGCTGGGACACTCCTGATGATGCTCACAATTTACATTTTGCTTTCAACATTGCTGACAGCAAAGATGTTGCCAACAGCAACACATCCCTTGCTCCATATTGTCACACAAAAGTCAGAATGGTTTTTGGAAACCAAGGCACTTTACTTCAAATCTGTATCTGCTTTGGAAAGCTCTAATGAAGCACAAGCACCAAACGTCTTCACATGTGGGACTCAGATATGGCGCAAGTCTAGAAACCAGAAGGAAACACAGAATGGCATCTTTGTGAGGACTCATAAGGAGCTTTTGAATAAAGATTTTCTATAAATGATTGTGCAAGAATGAAGAATTACTACAGTTGCCAGTGTGATCATCATCTCCCATTAGGTTGATGACCATTTAGTAAAATCTGCTTCATTTAACTTCCAGTGAACAGTTAGCACACATTTTCTCTTACATCTGTCCTTCTGAAGTACTACAGAAAGAATAATACAGCCCATCTGCACAGGGATTTCTATACATTGCACCTCACTGAGTTGTCTCTCAAGACTGTGGGAGACTGTAAATTACTCTGTGTATAAGGCTTGATGCAATAGGGCCATAAATCTTAAGTGAGATCACACCTCTCTGGTCATGAAATTTAAACATATGTCCACAAAGGCTAGAGGGAAATTGATTTCTTTCAGTTTAATCAAAATACCAGCATTTTCAAATTTAAAGCAGACAAAATTAGTAACACCAAGCAAAGGCGTGTACAGTCCTGCTTTCAGATGCTACAGAAAGGCAATGGGGAATAAAATGTGAAACCTCTCCCCTGCTGGTGGATTTAATTTGTTTTTCTTGTTAAGAAGTGCAGTAAAAGCAGACACAGGATATTCTGACTACATTCTTTGGCATTTTGAGAGGAAAACTGGAGTGTAACTCAGTTTCCCTTAGCCAGGATGACAAAGCACTTCTATTACAGCAGTGAACTCTTCCTTTGTCTAGCAGGATGGTACTTACAGTCCTTGTTTCACCTGACAAAGACATTTCTCAGATCATTACAAAATCAAGGGCAGGGTAATTCTGAAATCACTTGAGACATAGTAAAGGCTTTTAAGACTGGTATCTATCCTCCAAAAAGATGAGATTTCTGGAGAGGGACAGAAAACCAGAAATGTTCTGTCTGGAACCCCCTATTTCTTGTATCAGATTAATAATTTTTTTAATCAAACATGCACAAAGTTTACCATAAATTAAAGTAGGCACCACTCACAGAAAAACATTGCACTGTACAAAGACAAAGCACTCTAAACATGTCTCTGCAAAGCAATCAACATGAAGTTGTATTTTTTTATCAGCATGTTTTGAGAAATTTCTAGCACTGAAGAACTGGGATTGATAATTTCAAGGTTTGGATCTGAGGAAAAAAAATCTGTATTTGGGTAGGCTAGTCAGCCTACTAAGACATTCCAATGTGAACTGAGAGCTACCGTTCCACTCAGAAGGCCAACAATCAAGAGGAAACATGCAAAAAAAGGCTTTTTTGGAGGGGAAAAATAACAACATATAGACGTTAGTTTTAAAAAAGTACTTTTTTTTAACAGGGAGTTTTGTATTTTTGAGATTAACTTCAGAGAGGTACATACATTTCACAGTAGATAGAGAACAAAAACAAAACAGAAGCAGTTGAAGATTCATATGCCTGTGGGTATTTGTTGTTGTTAAGTAAAAATAGCCAAAGAACCCTTCAAACTTTCCATATATTCTTTAGTTTAGCCTGTCAATACTGCTATGATAGGATTAGGCAAGTTGAGTCACACAGCTCAAGTGTGACTCACCAATCCATCCCCACAGAACTAAAAAGTTAGGTCTTACTAAAAGCAGGTCTGAAAGGATCTTGAGCCATCTTCCAGTCTATCCTCAAGGCCCACAGCTGGGCAGAGTAAATCCAGACCACTCCTACACACATTTGTCATAGCCTTTCTTGTGACAGGCAGTCTATTTCAATGCTTTGAAATCTTCATGCTTAAAGTCTTGTAGATGACTCACAAAGATGGACCTGATGCCACATCCCATTCCTCCCAGACATGAAATCCACAGTTTGCCCTTTGTGAGGACTTTCTGCACATTTGCAAAGTGCCAGCACAGCTCCTCTCAAACCTCTCTTAATCACATAACTGGAGGTGCTTCTCCCTTTTATCACAACTCACCTTTCCCAAACCTTCCATCACTGTTGCTGCTGCCTCATCAGCTGTTTCATGCCTTTCTTCAAATGGTTTGCCCCAAAAAAGACACAGGTATTGCAGCTGGAGCCTCGTTCTCCTTCACTTTATAGCAAAGTCCAGATATTTAATTATAATATCCATTACTAGATTGCCAGTTCTTCAATTTGCCTCTCAAATGCTTAAAAAACTAACAAGCCATCTTTATAGTTTCAGACAACACAGAGTTCAAGTGACCCAGGAGCCTCTTGTGCACAGTGCCTGCTATGATAGGATAGATTTCCACTCTTAAAGAGTTCAATACTACTGAGAAAGAAAAGGCTCTGACCAGCCTCCCCTGCTTCCTGCAAAGCTGACACATTTTAGCAGTCCTTTTGCTAACAGGAAGTAGGAGAAAACCAGATAATCAGTGCACGTGATGTTCAGATGCACTATGACCAGAACCCAAACGTTGCTACACCACAGTTTCTAAATATTGCACTAAAATTTGCTGAAAAGGAACTCACACCACCAGATAAAAAATGCAAATTTGAAAGTTATTCTGTAAAATAAAGGGGTTTGCCTCTTATCCTTCAAATGTTGAATTCAAGTCCCTTCCTTAACAGCAGTGATTTTTTTTGTGCCTGTAACTAGGATTCTTTGTATTATCTAACAAACTTCAAGAATTAAACATTCTCCCCCGAAGCTGCAATCCTGTCACAAGACACCCTGTCTGACTGGTTTTCTGAGGTGCACTTCTCTTCAGTTTTTCCAAGGTTTCACACAGAAATACAAGCCCTGTGTCTCCCTGTCCCACAGAACCAGCTCTGCCACTGCAGGTTAGGCTGCTCATCAGGTGAGGATCAATCCTCCAGGTTGAAAGCATGGCTCACTTGAGAGAAGAGAAGAGAACAAAGCATTAAAGGATTACAGATAATCCAGCTGCAATATCAAAAAGCCATGGTACTGATATTCTTGATGCTCCTGTCTGAATGGATTTCTCTTTGAACTCATTCATGCAGCCAGTTTATAAACTTCTGTACTGTGCTCCTTCCATTCAACAGCTCTCCATCATATTCCTATGGAAATATGCAAAACAAACTTCTCTTCTAGCATTTGATCATGTAAAACACAAAACATCCTATTATTTTGTACAGTGTCAACCCTATAAAATCCTATAAACCCTATAAACCCTATAAATTCCATGTCTTTCAACATGGAATTAGATTCAATTATTTTCCCCCTATTATTATCTAGGAAATTAGGGCTGCAATGACACCTTTGTACAGCACTACTAAGATCTGCCTACAAGGTTTACAATCAGGAACAGTAACAGCAGTAGTACAGAAATTACTCAAGTTTGGCAAGGGAAAGAATTACAATCTGCAAAATATTTACCAGAAATAATTTAAAAGCCATCCATTTCCACACTTGCTGCTAATGCAGCCTCTGAACAAAAGAGCTTTTGATAAATAGCCTCTACTTGGGAAGCAGTTAAATCAAATTTAATCAATGCTAATTCTTTTGCTTCTCTGGGTTTTTGCCTCCTAACCTTTAATTCACAATAGCAGTTATTATCCCTGAACTACATCATGTCCTTTTAAGGGTAAATCATCTGGACACTGCCAAATTGCTGCTATGGCCCTGGATTTTCAAAAGTGATAACCAGAAATGCATTTATTCCATAGGAATAGCAGCAACTTCTGTAACTCTGGCCCTTTTCACTGCACTTCCTAGATTTTGCCTTCAATACATTCTACACAGAAGTCTTTGAAGACAGTAGATAATCCAAAGAAGTGACTCCCAATGACTCCCAAGGAAACCCAGAGAAAATGGCTGGATCCTGTGTAGGGTTCAGCTTCCAGCAGCACTGCTGATTATGGCAAAATCCAACTGAATTAGGTTTAAATTATGGATAAACAGGATCTGTCCTAGTTCCTTTCTAAGGCCACACATTTCTCAGAACAATTAGTTCACAGAATAAACAACACATTCATATTTTGTTTGTTTAGTTTCAGACGTTTGCTTTAGACAAAGCACATCTAACTGTTTTGAGTGTACAGAAATTCATCCATTAAGTTTGTGCATGTTAACAAACGTAATTCAGCTGTCATTTGATGTTTTAAGTGGCAAAGCTGCACATTCATGCTTTTCCTCATTTAAGAGGTTGACTGAGCTCTCACGCCAACTCAGCTTCCACATTAGTACAACTTTTGTTCCCAACAGATCCACTGTCCTGACAGTTGTTTGTACAGGAAAAGCCACAGTAAAATGGCTCTGTATAGATTTAATTTTCATAGCTTGTTTCCCACCTTTTCATCTAGCTGGCACAAGAGAATAGCATGCCTTGAGAAGAGTTTTAACTTTCCCTCTCAGTCATGAGCACAATGTCATCCAACATACTCCAAAAAACATAATAAAGTTCACACAAGAGTAGCAGTGAGACATCCATTTACTGTACAGACATGCAGTGGTGTGCATAACCCAGAGAAGCTGTGGATGCCCCATCCCTGGAAATGTTCAAGGCCAGGGTGGATTGACCTCTGAGCAATCTGGTCTAGTGGAAGGGTGTCTCTGCCCACAGCAGGGAATTGGAACTAGATGGTCTTTAAGGTCTCTTCCAACCCAAACCATTCTGTGATCCCACAATTCTCTGAATATCAGCTAGGAATTCCACCAAGCAGTGGATATTACCTTTCACAGGAAGTACATACAATTTCTTCCTGAAAAAAATGTATCTTTTAACTAAATGAAAGAGATACAAAAAGACAGACAAAGTGGAGAAGCATTACAATAGCAGGCACACCACTGAGCACAGAAACATTCCCACAGACTGTTTGTAGTAACACACAGAATCGTTTCCAAGTGTGGTGCTTGCCAATTCACTGCATTCAGAAGCAGAGTGAATGTCTAATGATACATGAGTCGTCTTATTCTAAAAGCAGGCTGACCCAAGCAAGTTCTTTGTTTTCCTTCTAACCACTGGCTGGCTGCTGAAACAGGACTTATTACAAGAACAACCTGAGTTTCTGCCTCCCAAAATAATGCTTTCTGCTGAGTCATCAGCCTAAGCCAGAGGGGTGTCTGGTCAGACCAGCAGCCTGAGGACTTGCCAGTGGAAGAGTCCAGCACCATACTATAGAAACACCATTCATTGTCTTTTTCTGGGTTTATGTCCCAGAGCACCACAGCCAGAGGCCAGGGTTAACAAGTCTGAAGGGATCTTCCTTTCTGGAAGGATCTGCTGTCTTTGTGCCTTAAGGCCTTACTCATGCAAATACACACATACATACATTCAACTTCAGTGGACTCAAGACTAGAACAAGCTCAAGCTAAGGATCCAGGCCTCAGATCTGGGACCTTCAAAAAAAGTGCACAAACACACATATTATTTGAGAGTACAATATCCTATTGGTTGCTGCTTACTTGGCCACGGTCACTTTTCCAAGTTCCCAGTCCCACAAGAGGCATCTTCTGCCCGGTGTAGAGTGTAACGAAGTCACATGTTGAAGGCATTTTTGCCTAGAGAATAAAAAAGAACAAACAGTTTTGCAGCAATTCTTTAAGTTGCAACAATTTACCTTTTCTGCTCACAATGGCAAAGCTTTTTCATCAACAAAGGAAGGGCTTACAGCATGTCCCAAAATCCTCACAATCTATGTTTCTGCTCAAACAGTTAAAAAGAAATTGTATTCAGGATGAGCTCCAAAACTGGCTAGCTGATTTCAGTTAGTTCCCAAGCTTGGCTTAATGTTATTTTGTTTTAAAAAAAAACCCAACAAAAATAACCAAGAGTGGAAGAATACAATGTTAGTTGAATATCTGACTATGTAGGAGGAATGGATGTTTTCAGAGTTCAGCATCCACACAGCATAAACTTTTGCAGATTTAACAGCAGACACCGAACAGCACACTTGTTTTTCAGAGAGACATACAAATGCAGCTGGAGTGATCCTGACCTGAAGGCCGTTGTACACCAAGGAGCTGGGGATCCCTGTAACAGTTAACCTGACTAGGTCCAGGTTCGTCTTGTGCTGCACTTCATGCCCAGCCTTGTGCCGTGGGATGCACAAGCTGCAGGATAAGCTCAGCAGCCACCTGTGCCAAGAGTCTGCAGGTAGCTCGCACTTTGTACCTGCAATTATGCCACCTATGTGTCCTTGCCTTTATCTAAAAAAGCAGGGAGTTCTCCTGCAAGCATCCCTTCTGCTTGACAGTAGAAGTGATGAATAGAGGTGTTTTCTTGTAAAAGAATCCCTAGCAGTTCAAATTACCTAAGCCCTCCTATGGACAGGGTCTGCACACTGCTGTGTGAGATCTTCTCATTGCTGCACAAGCTGGGGCTCCCAGCACCTGAAGGGATGCACAATTACCAACACTCTCATCTTTCTTTAAAGGGTTAGCTCTAAGAAACATCATTTGAGATGATACCTTAGAGTCTGAGTGCCTTTCTTATCAGGACTGTAATGGGCCAGCATCTCCTGGTGCAAGACAATCATTACACTGAACTACGAGACCTGGATTTGCACTGAATCACAGAATTTCTAGGTTGGAAGAGACCTTCAAGATCATCGAGTCCAACCCATGCTCCAACACCTCAACTAGATTACGGCACCAAGTGCCTCATCCAGTCTTTTTTTAAACACATCCAGGGATGGTGACTCCACCACCTCCCTGGGCAAACCATTCCAGTACTTAACCACTCTCTCAGTGAAAAACTTCTTCCTAATATCCAGCCTATATTTCCCTTGATGCAGCTTGAGACTGTGTCCTCTTGTTCTGTCCGTTGCTGCCTGGAGGAAGAGACCAACCCCCAGCTGTCTACAACCACCCTTCAGGAAGTTATAGAGAGTGATAAGGTCACCTCTGAGTCTCCTTTTCTCCAGGCTAAACAACCCCAGCTCCCTCAGTCGTTCTTCATATGGCTTGTGCTC
>VXBB01001129.1:1705765-1756133 GCA_013399915.1 Illadopsis cleaveri | reverse complement strand
ACTGAACTACGAGACCTGGATTTGCACTGAGCTAAGTCCAGCTATTGGTGCTGAAGACAATCACTGGTGAAGCAAACTGCACGTGTACATCTGTTTTATTGGAGTAGGAGGTCAGAGAATGCAGGATGACAATGCCAACAGTATTCTTTTCTACTCTGAGCTTGCACAGCCATTTTGTAGCCAGCTACATGCAAGTGGGTGATGTTTACCTGAATTTTGTTGCCTAAATAAAGACATCTCCTTGTATCATGCAACACAACTAAAAACTTAAGCCTTTTTGATTCACTTTGGCCTGTAATACAAATAAGATACCAACTATATGCTTTACACAACCATGTTATGCAATCATCTTAAAGGTAAGAGTTCAGCCCAGAAGACAAGGTACATGTTTAATCAATAACTAGCATCAGCACATTTTTAAGAACCATCTTGCTTCATGTAACATTTCATATTAACACTGCAGAGAGATTTGAACTATAGCCTCTGGAAGAATAGAACACTATCAGAATGGCAGATACTGGAAAAAAGACGTAATTAATACTTCCCACTCAGATTCTTCCCTAAAATAGGGGATTTAGGAGAATCACATTTAAGATGCCAGCCATAATTATTCAGTTCATTAAAAAGTTGGAAGCCTCTTCTTAGAAAAGCAGAGATAAAAACAAATATAAAAGCCAACGAATTCTGGACTAGTAAAATACAGTTACGGCTTAACATCACCAACCTACTGCCAGATTCACATAATGAAATTAAAACTCAGAGTAATTTAAGAACATTGTAAAGCTAGGAGGATGCATCAATAACCAGAGCAATGCAAACTACCCCTGTTCATCAACCCACAGCTACAAGTCATTTTTAACCTAAAGCAAGGAATCTTCCAGCAGCAAAACAGCCACAGCTATACATGTCATTAATATGTATAGATATGCAAATAGGCACATATTAGCAATACTTAAGTCGCTTCTGCCACACAGATCGGGGTAACTCCTCTGCATTTTGGCTCCCCCAGAGGCGCCAAGCGCGCCCGCCTGCCCCTTATCGGGGCGGCGCAGGGCGGGCCCGCCCGGCGCAGGGGGTGCTGGAGGGGCGATAAGGCGGCCCCACAGCCCCACAGCCCCCCCGCACTCACCGCCATTATCGACCACTGCTGCTGCCGCTACTCAGGCTGCTCCCGCTGCTGCCCGGCCCTTCCGCTTCCGCCGGCAGCGCGCCGGGGGCCTGGGCAGCGAGGGTGTCCCTGACGGGTTCAAATGTCAAAGTCCAGCAGCGGGGCCGTCACGGCTCTGCCCCTGGCAGCGCCCGGAGCCCGGCCCAGCCCTGGCGGGGCTCCCCAGAACCGACCCGCTCCTCGTAACTCATCGGGCCCCCGGCACCGACCCACTCTCTGCTACTTATCGGGCCCCCTCATCGGGTTTGCCCCACTGATTTTTCGTGCCCTCCCGGCCTGGTTCCCGTCGGGAAGCTCGGGCAGCCCAGCCTCGCCGCTCCCGCCGAGCGGTGAAGTGATAAATGTGATGGGCTGCACTACACGGGGGGAAGCGACAAAAGACGACCCTGGCCCATAAATTGGACAAGAAGCGTTTGCATCTCCCCGACTGCTGTTTGTCGTGGCCTCTTGAAGCCATTTCTACCTGTAGGAAGACCGAATATACCCAGTTTTATTTGCAGCCCTAAGTACAGGAATGCAGGGAAAGTGAAAGGCCGATTGCACTCGTTTTGCTTCGGCTTTTGCACTCTAAGGTGCATAAAGAAGAAGTGGCACTTTCCGAGAAGGCTGGGGCTCCTCTCCCCGCAGATGGCCAGGAATTCATTTCCTTGTTTGCTGGGGACCGCAGTGAGTTTAAAGCAGGTTCATTCAGCTGAGTGCTTTCACTGCCGGGCAGGGACAGCCCTGCTACTGGTAAGTCAAAGCCTTCCACTGAGCAGACTTTGGCCTCTAATCGAGAATCACCTGTGCCCCCAATTTTAAACACAACTAAAAACAGATAATCAGTTTTGACTTTTACTCCAGGCTTCCATCTTTACAAGCAATTTATAATCACTCAGAACTTAGAGTAAGATTAGATCAGAAATAGGACAATAGATACCTCTGGTAAGGCTTTGAAGGGCTTGTTACTTATTTCCAGAAAGATAAATCTGCTGCAGATTTTGTCTTTGCTGTTCTGACTTGAACTGCTCAGGAGGCTAAAGGGCACAAAGGTCACTTAATCTCTTGGGCATGCATGTGACCAGATTTCTGTGTTGCACAGCCAGTTTTGACAAAATAAAGGAAAGTGGAAAAAAAGTGCAAGGACAAGAAAACAATTATAAGTAACAGGAAGCAGGAAATGAAAGAATAAAGGAGGAGGAATCACTGCTGAGTTTGATTTATTTTTATGAAGATCCCGCCAATCACAAATCCATTTGAAAATCCACAGTCTTCAAGCAAAAGAAGATGCTTGAATCATATAAATCTCACATATGAAAACTTTCGCAAACTTCAGCCTCCAGTAATGTAATAGGGAGTAAAAGAGAAAAGGTAAGGAAGACTAAAACATTTTGTCATCAAAAGGCAGTGGTTATCCAGTAATATTGTAATCAAAAGGCAGTGGTTATCCATACAGTAGTAGCTTGCTAATTGGGAAAAAAAAAAAAAGATATGCAGAAAAGAGGCAATTTTTACCTAGAAATACAGTCTTCACTTGATTCAAACAAGGAAAGCTAATACATGCATTGTATATTTAATGATATGCAGTTGTTTTCATTAAAATGATTGTGCCCCAGTTGCTTGTGCATAAATGCCCCATGGAACTTGTCAGTTCTGGACTTGTCAGCTGACTTTCTGCACACATTAAATTAAATTGTCCCCACTTGACTCTGACTGTGCCTCTGGTAGTACCATGTGTACGTAGGAGGTTTAGTATATTCAGGACTCAGTGGGCTTTTGGCACATGCAGTGATGAACTCCACAGGGAATGTGTGGGGGTGTCCCAAAGCACTGGGTTTTGAAGGCATGCAGGGACTACCTCTGCTGTGTGCTCCAGGGCCATGCCCAGTGTTGCCAATTCCATTACTACTCCAACTAAGTCTATCTTACTCTGGAAATCTTTGATACTCTTATACAAAACCATTCCCAAATGCATGGAAACCCAAATGCATGGTAATGTTCTGAAACAGGTCCAGTTTCTTTGCCTTTCTTTTTACACACAGCAGGGCTTTTATTTTTCACATCAGGGGCCCATTTCCAACCAAGATACATGGGAGATACTGTGATCAAAATGATGGATGTGAACGCTAGCTTGGCTCCCAGTTTGGGTAGTTTCAGTGCTCTGGCACTGCAGGACCTGCCAGATCTTCTTTTTGATAGATGAAGTACTTATTGTGTCCCTGTCTGCGTGGAGGGGTGCAAAGAAAGGCCTGCACTGGGCTCTGATGCTCCATGCTAATCAGGTACAAGCTGATCCTGTCTGGCAGCTATTTGAGCAGAACATAACACCACAGTTACACTGCTGTATGGAGAAGTGAGGTGAGGAGAGAATTCCATCCTTCCACCACCTGCAGGGGTAGGCATGCCCTTTCTTTCCATAGAAAACATAATTGTTTTAATCTAAATAGCATCTTACATCTAAAGATTGAGAAAGGCTACAGAAACCCAGGTGCTCACTGAACAAGGAGTGGCCCTGACAATTTATTATTCCAAAATCTCCAAAATCTGATGTCTGGAAAGACAAGCTCAGAAATTAATCAAAAGTAATGAGGCCATGGACATATGAATGGAAAGCCAATGCTTATGGCACAAACCTGGAACAACCTGCAGACCATACTGGGTATATTGTGCATCTGAAAGTAGGAGAAATGAGCATAACAAGCATTAAAGGAGTCAGAAACCATTCTGGTCATTATTGCTTTGTCCACTGATAAGCATGCCAGAGTTGCAGTTGGACTACATTGTTCTGGAGGTTTTGATTAGGACTGTCTGGCCTTTCAGAGGTTAATCTGTTCACAGGTTCATTGGCCTGAGGTGATGGGGGGTACATACATGTCTCAATATATGGACCTCAGTTCTCATGACAACGCTGATGTTAAGAAAATAGCAAACTTCTTCCTGTAAAAAAATTAAGCATGCTATAGCAATAGAAATAGATGTAGATAAATTAGTTGCATGAAAGTGAGTGCAGATTTTTTTTCCCTGAGTACATATATGCATGTTCTTTGCTTTAATTATTTAAGGATTAATTTCCTCTGGTCCCAAAATGAGTAATCTCGGGGTGAACCACCACATGTGATCTTGATTATAAACATTTAAGGTTTGTTAATCCTTTGTGGTTTTCTCCTCATTACAGTTTATAATCAGTTTTTAACAGGTATAAGAAACACAACTGTAAACTGCAAAACAGATGAGTAAAAATCAGTTGGTGAACACATTTATCATTTTCGACAGAAGCAAGTTTTTTGTCCTTGATATGGCTTGATGGCTTTTAGTATTCATTATTTAATAAAGCTTTCACATTTAAATTCAGAATTTGGCCCTTAAAAAGTACCACACTGCTTGTTCACTCTTGGATTCAAAGACAGCGCTTATAAGGGATCACTGAGGTTAAAGGTCCTTCAGAGCAGCTTCATCAGGGAATGATGCAAAATTTCCTGAAGTAACTGTAAGGGTTCCAAGGGTTTCCATCCTACCACTGAAGCTCAACGATTAGACTTCAAACTTAGTTTTCATCTTTCTTTTGCTGACTTGCATGACTTGGATCGGTGTTCCCATTGATGGAGAGGAATCAATGAAAGCCTTGGGAACGAGTATCAGGGAGAGGGAGCAGTGGGTAGTGCAGAGCCAGAGGATGGAGATTTGACACCGCACCTCTCTAACACTGCGAACAGATATTGCTGTGTTCATGAGAGGTTTCGTTTTACTTCTGTCAATGGCAAACACTTAATTCACATGAATGACATGCCAGTCATCCCTTACTCTCCCTCAAAGTCCTGCGTGCCCTCTGAGGACTTCAAATAACCATAGCTCCGTCAATTAAGGCACTGAAATTGCAATGGCATCTTGCACCAAGCCCATCAATCGTTTATAACCGTGGCATTGGCTATTTCCACAGCACCTCCCGAGACTCTCTTCAGAGAATGATCCGCGTTCACCAGCGCCCCGCTGGCCCTGGATCTGCCAAGTCATGCTGCCCTTGCAGGCGCTGCCGCCCTCCCCTGCCCGCCCCGTCCGCTCGCGAGATCCGCGCTGCTATAAAGGCGGCGGCGCGGCGGGACTGCCGCAGTTCGTGCTGCGTTGTTGCTGCTGCGTGTGCGGGATCGGGTCGGCGCTCCGAGTGAGTGTACGGGGCCGCGGGGCTCGCTGTGGGCTTTGCACAGTGGTTGTGGGGTTTTTGTGAGGGTTTTTAAAAAATTTTATTTTATTTTTATGTGATTTTTTGTGTTACTGTTTTGGGTGGGTTTTTTGTTCGCTTTCCCTTCCCCCTCTGCGCAGATGCGCCCTTGAGCGAGGCGCGTAGGGCGAGCCCTTTCTTCCCGCTCCCGAAGGATCGCGCTGCTGCGGCTGCCGCCTGCACCTCATGTTCAGTTTTCAGGTCTCAGTTTGGGCTCTTTTTTTTTGGCGGGGAGAGCGGGCAGATAAGTCCTTCCAGCGCTTCGGCCTTTATCAGCGCTGCGCGGGTAGGGCCCGCGGGGGGAGCGCGCAGAGCCCTTTCCCGCGGCTAGCGAGGCGGCATCTCGCTTCTAAACCTTAAAAAAAACNCCCACCACGCGTGCCGCGGTCCGTACGCGATGCCCGCGGTTCGGTATCGCACCCCGACCGCGGCTGCGGTGGCCTGAGCGCATTTTTGTGACGGTCTGAAGGTGTGCAGAGTGGGAGGCTGACGGTGTGTTTTGAAACGGCCTTTCGCTTTTGTTCAAGGCACCCTGAAGGTATGAAATCGCTCGCTCAAGAGAGCAGGCCTGGGTTATTATAATTGCCGTGTGAAGATAATTGAGGCCGTCTGCGGCTATGAGCAACAAAGATACTCTGGCCGGATTCGAGTGTATTTGATTTACGGTGCTCATTCTACTTTCCTCCTGAATGAAAGGAAGTAACAATGATTCTGTGGTCTGCTCCTCTGCGGGTTAGGAAATGCTGTGGCTAAAAATCCGAGCAGAACGCGCACGGAAAAGCACAAGGGTTGGCAGGTCACAGTGGGTGCTCTGAGGAAAGCACATGCGGTGTGAGGTAACCAAGGTCTCCTGCAGATATTAAAAGATTTTATTGTTACCAGAGAAAGGTAAAATAACTTGTAGTTTAGAAAGAGGAAGTATCAAAGATCAGTCTGACCTTGACTACCTAGTGAAATACTCCGGAGGATTGCTGATGGAACAGATATAGAAAGACTGGCCTAGTACTGAGCAAAAGGATGACCTTGATCTTGGATTACGAAAAATAATGTAATTCAGTGATAAAAATGTGGGGTCATGCACTCCAGGCCAAGCAGCTCTTGCTTATAAAATAAAACTCGCTAGTTGGAGGCATCTAAAATAAATACTGTGCAGTTTCTGTTCCCCTGTCCCTCTTGCAGAATTGCACTTTGAGAACCACAGCTGCATTTGTGGGTACAGGATTCTTGATGTCCTCCTGCCAGGCTGCTTCACTGCATCCTGCAAATGGTCTCTAGTCCTGGCCACCACATTCTCTCCCAGTCTGCTGCAGTTAAAGACTAAAAACCCTTGGAGGAACATGGGGATAAGGAGCTTTGTTGCACAGTTACAAATGCTGAATGTGTGGGCGCTTCTCAAAATGAAAACTGAGAGGTGGATCATTACTGTCAGGGTGTGCAAGAGAAGCTTTCAAAAGCAAAACCATTGCTAAAAAGGCTAGGTGTGGGTTCAAAGCTAAATGTTTGACTTGTGGGCTAGTTCTCCAGGACAAAAAGTGGCTGGCAAGGGGGAAGGAGCCAAGAAATGAGGTGCTGTCAACCTATTTTAGAACAGACTTGGTGCCTTGCAGGCACAACTTGGAACAATCCTTGGCTCTTGGCTTTCCTTAGCAACATGAGACTCAGCTAACCTTTGAGGTGTATTTTATCTCCAAGGCAGCCAGTGCTGCAGTGTGTAGAGTGAAGTAAAATAACTTTTAAGAATATTTTGTGATCTGCAGAAATTAGGTTTATAGAGTTGCCTATTTGAAAGATTATGCTTTAGAAGTCTAAAGTGTTACACTGCATTCCCAGACTGAGCAAAAATACTGCACAGGGTGTATTACAGATGACAAGCTTTTGGGGCAGACAGCCAGAAGTAGCGTTCTCTTGTCCTTGTGTACCCTTTTATTCTTTTTCCGTAGACTTAAAGGGGAAACAACCTGGCTGTACTGATTTAGACTTGGTGAAATTGTAATTAACATAGAATGTGATTTCTGTGTGTACCACAAGTCTTTCTGGTTGCAAATAAAAAAAGGGTTGAATTGTTCAAAAGGTTAAAGTGTAGTTATGCAGAGCCATGTACCCTGGGGATTAACATAAGTTATTTTCTTTCAGAATCAACAGGAAGATCAAGTTTGAGGTCTTAAATTCCCTTGTAAAATTGAACAAGGTTCTTCTCATTGAAATTTCTAAAAAACAGACTTTGTACTCCTCTGCCATGTGGAATGGGATGGTTTTCTGAGTACTGCTAAAGCTCTAGGCTAGCCCGTTCCCAGACTCTGAGCTGTTACTGGTTAGGTAACCATTCCTGTATCTTTAGGAAGCCATGAGCCATGCATTTTGAAGTGCTGGCAGTCTCTATAGTGGCTCAGCTACCCAGGTGACAAAACTTATTTAACACTTAAGCATTGTTGCAAGACCAAGTGCTGATAAACTGTGTGTAGTCCAGATTGATAAGATGCTTTGAGTAAATCCTTACTTCCGGGTGCAGACATATTGCCATCTGAACTGTATTGGTGTTAACTCCTGTCTAGGTTAAATCAAGATGTCTTCAGGAAAGGCTTTCATTGGAAAACCAGCTCCTGACTTTACTGCCACGGCTGTAATGCCAGATGGACAGTTCAAAGACATCAAACTCTCTGACTACAAAGGTAATTTCATGTGCTTCTGTAGTTACACAGGTAGTCTGGCCATAGGGAGGACTGGAGGGTATCTGAAGATACATCTTGGTTTGGTTTTGAAATAATAGTGACTACTTGGCAGTGGGCTGAAGATCAGAACTTGTGCAGTGGTGGCTGGAGTATGCTTAGAAGGCTGTCAGCAGGGTGACTGAATGTCCCAGCTGTGATAACTGTTACCAGTGAGCATAAAACTCTAAACTGTTATCTTGCATCAGGCTCATTGCCCTGTATTGTACTGAGACTGGTGTAACATTTCCAGACTGTGGAACAGCAACATCTTCTGTCTCATCTTTGTCAATGGAAAGTAAATTCTTTCATCTAACCAACAGTCCCTTTCTCTAGAGTGCAGGCAATATGTTTGCTTTGCTGAAAAAAGCTTCACTAAAAACAAAAGGGAAAGTCCGAAGTAATCAAGTACTCATGTTGGTGGTTTTAGAAATGCATTTCTAATGATGCTGCAGGCTGCATGAGGGTGATGAGTAGGTATAGACTACTCACCTACTCAGTTGTCTCCTTGGCTGGTAGCCTTTCAGATCTGTAGCATTTCTCTGTTAGGGGTTAGAGACAAGCATTTCCTGTTAAATTTGGCAGTCTGGGTTTGGGGACTTCAGTTGGGTAGGGGTTTAAGGTTACTGTTTAGGGTTTTTTCTGTGTTTTGGTGGGGTTTTCTTGCTTTTTATTAGAAAACTAACAGACTAACTGCTTGTACTGCTTTTCTAGGAAAATATGTTGTGTTCTTCTTCTACCCCCTGGACTTCACTTTTGTCTGTCCAACTGAAATCATTGCCTACAGTGACAGAGCTGATGAATTCAAGAAAATCAACTGTGAAGTAATTGGAGCTTCTGTTGACTCTCACTTCTGTCATCTTGCCTGGTAATAATCAGCCTTTTAACCCAAGAGACAATTCTGCCTGGTCTCAGTTCTTGAAGGAACTGAATCCTGAGTGTATTCAAAGGTACTTGATAAGTATTGGTGGTGCCAGGTGCTTCTGAACAGAACTGAGCATACTGGGCATCAGTTCTTCTGTTGCCACATGGCACATTGAGTATGATATTGCAGAAAGGATCAGCTTCTGTTGTAGCTTGAGCCCTCATTCTGAACTGCCCATATTTTTAACATGTAAACTTTTCTTCTTTTAGGATCAACACTCCAAAGAAACAGGGAGGTTTGGGCACTATGAAAATCCCCCTGGTTTCTGACACAAAACGTGCCATTGCCAAAGAGTATGGCGTGCTGAAGGAGGATGAAGGTATTGCATACAGGTAATGTGCCAGACATAAATGAGCTGATAAAGTTATGTTGCCATGCATGGAGGTGTCAGATGATCATAGAGCTCATGTACACTTGAACACCTGCAGCCAGCTAAAGCTATTGGCTGTTCTGGGTGTGAACTCCTGCAGGCTGTCAGACATTCCTACAAGGGGAGATGCTCCCTGGTTCCCTATGGTGCCTAGGCTTCCTCTGCTTTTAAGTTAAATTCTGCTTCCCTTTGACTGTCTGCTGCTCAGTGTAGGAGTCTCATGCAGGTGAGCTGCAAACGTTGGTAATGCAAGACCTACAAGTCATGAAAGTGATTACAGGTATTTAGTCTAGTGATCCAAGTGCAGATTAATTAAACCCCAAGTCTTTAGTCTGCTGTTCACAAAAGTTGCCAAGGGAGCTAACTTCTGCTAACTCTTAACCTGATGTTGGAGGACTGATGAGCTATTGCTTGTTGTCTTTTTGAGAACTGTGTGTATTGAGGATTTTTTAATGTGAGAATGTCTCTCCTTGAATTTGTTTTTTCCTTAGATTTCCCTTTTTTTTTTCCCTACTACTATCTCCCTTAAATAGGAAGCACTTCTCTCCTGTGTCAGTGCTTTGACTTGCCTCCTGTCCCTCCTAGTTCCTGTTGGGCTTTCAGCTGGTGCTGTTCCATTGCTGTGCATGCACCAAGGTGTTCATTTCTAGGAAGAGGTCACAGTAAATGGCACAAATCGTGCTATAATCAAATAGTGAACCTGAGTTTTTGAAACTCGCATCAGTCTAATCGGCCTTTCAAAAGCTGTGCTTAACTTCAGGGCTGGTTTTTGTTTGTTTTTAGGGGTCTGTTCATAATTGATGACAAGGGGATCTTGAGGCAGATTACAATCAATGATCTTCCTGTTGGCCGTTCTGTTGATGAAACCCTAAGACTTGTCCAGGCCTTCCAGTTTACAGATAAACATGGGGAAGGTAAGAGTGCTTTTCAATTTAATGTTTTCTCTAAAGAACAGTATTAACTAGGCAGGTTAAATCAAGAGTTACTGAAAGGTACTAAGTACATGTATCGATCTGTGCACAGCAGGTAATTGTGACTGTTGAAATGCAGCTGGTTCTATAAATCTGCTTGTTGAAGGACACCATAATGGTTTATCTTATTCCAGTTATTTGTCCATTGAGTGCTTGCTCATGTTGAGATTTCATTTAAATCAGTTTGGTAATGGATGTTTTGTTCATCACACAGAAGTTGTATCTTTCAATTAGATGCAGAAAATACTTGAGACAGAAGTCTAACAGAAGCCTGTTAGACTGCATAAACTACTTAAATTCACAAAAAGTCTGCTGATCTTTCTGTCATCATATAGTGAGGGTAAAATGGATGAGAGTCTCTGTCCCCATAGTTCAGGAGGAATAAGGTGTTTGATACTGGCAGCTCTTCTGCAGGAGTGAAAGAAAAAAAAGCCACTGCAGATAAAAAGTTAGAACCAAGTTATGGAAACTCAAAATTGCTATACAGATGTTAGTAGTCTTCAGTTGTCTTTAACTAATGATGTGTTACTGCTGGTCTTAGTTAATGTGTTTCAGAAGTGGTAAATCAGTGGCAGGTTTTATTAAAATAGGCTGCTCTCATGACTGTGGCATATAAATATGTTATGTGAGGAGGCATCCTGAACATTTGATGATGCAGTGGTCAGATGTCATGCAAATGAAGTCTTACTGTGCCTTTGAGTAGTCAAAACCTGGAAAAAGGTTTTCTTTTAGAACTTTAGGGCTGCAGTCACAGCAAAATCAGGACAGACCAGAGTAGGATGTGTAGCAACACTCAGAAGCTGAGCATACTGAGGCTAAATTTGCCAGTCCTGAGTGGAGCAAGTATCCAGCATCCCATGACAGTAAAGAAGGAGCACTGTTCAAAAAATGCTTCTCAAGGAGTTTGAGACCATGTAACCTCTGCATCATGGTGGCTTTTTGATAGCCATGTAGGGAAACCAGTGACAGTTGAATGCTTTTTCCCCTGCCCCATTCAACTGGAGAGCTGGACCAGGTGGATTAAAGATAAGGGGAATACAGACTTGACTGGATCCAAGGAGATAAGTGTAGTGTGGTGTTAGAGCCTTTCTGACCTGGGCTGCTGGAGTTGGTGTTAACCTTTGGTGTCAACTTCCCAGAAGCTTTTAAGTGGGGCTGGGAGAGGTGCTTGTGCAAAGGACCCACTGTTGCCTGGGCAGACACCTGTTTCCTTAAGTGTTACTGCCCAGTAAACAAATAGAAACAAGCAAAACAAAGCATAATGTGACACCAAATGCACTGTCTGTATATTGCAAAGATCTGTCCGTGTTGCGAGTTGCTACTTTGTTTTAATGTTGTGTAAAACACGTTCTGCAGGAGCAGCTGGTAAGACTTAAACATTCTTATCATTTCAGTGTGCCCAGCTGGCTGGAAGCCCGGGAGTGACACAATCAAACCTGATGTTCAGAAAAGCAAAGAGTATTTCGCCAAGCAGAAATAAACATTCAGCCTGAGTGGAAGCTAGTATGCCTTACATAAAGAGCAAGTATCAGTTACTGAACTTTGATTAAGTCATTGCATCTGAGTCAAGGGATCATGTTATAGTTATAAACAGTAACTTTTTTACTTGAAGGAAAATTTGTCCTGTTGACAGTACCTTCATAGCAAATCCTAACCATCAGTATCTGTACATCAAGCCCTGTTGACCTTAGTGACAATGCTGTGTCTGTGGTTAGCCATGTGTTACATAGAGCAGTGGTATCCTTTTGTAACTCTATTAAACTTGTGAAAAGAGCACGCTGTCTACTGTTCTTGTATGTAGTCATCAGGAGACCTGGGAGCAGTGCAGACTGCACTTCTGAAAGCTTTCTGTAGATATCATGAATCCTAAAGGCCTTTTACTACAGCTCCACTGGAATGGTGAGAAAAAGACTTGGGTTTCATGTTGAAGTAATAAACTTCTCCTCACACTCTTCATGACTTGAGTGCTAGAGGGAGGATCAGGTTGTTGGGCTTAAGCTCTGGGCACTGAGCTTGGAGGATGTGACTGACAAAGGGTGGGCATCTCCTCATGCACCATGTCACCTTAGTCATTCTGCATCTACTTAAGTCAAAACTGACTGTTCATGTCATTCCTGGGAATCCAACATCAAGTTTGAATGCTGTCTCTATGGGAGTGGAATACTGGGCCTTCTGGAAAGCAAACTTCCTTGGATATACAACATTCATCCATAGCCTTTCCCACTACATGTCACAGGGGTCATAGATAATATGCCAGTTATTCATTAGCTTGTAGTCATATGATATAGATCAAAAGGGTGGCATTATAAAATCTGGTACTCAGGTGTGCTCAGCCTTGTCTTTACTCTTTGTATTTCAAGTGATTATGTAAAACTCAGGGCTCATGACTGGCCTTAAGTTACACCAAAGCTGTGACTGCTGTGTAGCTTCATAGTTCAGGGTGGCTCCTGATAGAGCTGAACTTCAAGGCTGAGGACTTGGGCAATGAGCTCTTGCTTAACAATGCAAGGGAGGTAGAGCCCTGTGATCTTCATGTACCTGTAAAGATTAAACTCTTACTGGACCTTGTAACTGTCTTTAACTTAAGTCATAAACAAGTTCTGTCCTGCTTAAAGTCAGCAACACCAAAGGTGAGGACCAGGGCTACAAACTGAAGATTGTATGCCTTGAGTAGTAAACTTGTTTAGTACAGCTGCAAAAAGTATGTGGCGGAAGCCTTGGTACCAAATACTTCAATATCTACTAAAGTAGGTAATCTTCATGAAGATATGTGAAAGTAATGTTTAGCTGGATCACTTCTGCTTAATTTTTAAAAAATCCAAAGTCTCAGGATAAATGAGGCCAGCTTCCCAGGAAGGCATTGATGAGTGACAGGAGCATTTATATGGTTCAAAGTAAAATGAATATAAATGAGCATGGCTGAGTAAGAAGTTACCAAGCTTTCTTTTCTAGCAAGTGAAAAGGAGTAAAGTTAGGGCTAAGCTAATGTAAAACTTAATCTCAGTGAAGAAATTTTGCTAGTATCTAATCCAAACCTATCCTGGTACAAATTGAGGCTTATTTGCTCATTAGTCTCATTGCTCATTAGTTGGGAGCAGAGACCAAACCCACCTCACTACACCCCCCTTTCAGGTAGTTGTGGAGAGTGATTTTAAAGCTACTCAGTCACCTACCGCTGGACATGGAGGATGAAGGGGTTTTCTGATGTTCTGCTTCTGAAACTCTCCAAAAAGGGAATCTTTATGTGCCCATCCCAGGCCCTGGGAAGGTGAGGGTCTGAGGGTGGTTCCAACCCCAGCACCTGCTGTGTCCTGCTGTGGCTGCTGTCAGGAGAGGTCAGAGCTGCCCTGCAACACATCTGGGCATAGGAGTGTCCTGTAGAAACACCCCTTGTGTTCATTTCTTCATCCCACTCCTCTGGTGTGAGGAGTTTCCTTCATGTGCTGTAATTTCCTGCGTGTCCTGCCCACCTTGACCCACACTGAGAGGCTACAAACTGTACCTGCTTAAGCGTCACAGTCACAGGTGAGTGATGATACTGTGGAAACTGGAAACAGCCAAGAAACAAAATCCCTGTGGATTAGGAACTGGATTACATGCATTAATCAAATATTGACAGTGGGAATCAGTGCAATTAAACAATTTTTTTTATTCTTCAGCCACATGAGTCATTCCTGGGAAGGTTTGCTATGCTGTCATTTTAGTGTTTACATTACTTACATTTCCAAGAGCGTGACACACAAAAAATGGGTAACAAAACTTCTTCAAACCAAGGAGAGTCTATAAGTTTATTTCTTTGTTTAAACTCTCTATTGATTCAGATGTAGCTTGGAATCTGCAGTAAGTGTTCTAGTTTATACTCTGCTCCTTGCAACATGACATCATAGACTGACGTAACTTTTATGTTAAAATAACTATAATTTATTTATTTATTTATTGTTTTAATCATTTATTGAGGTGGATTTTTTGCATGTACCAAGATACAGATTGTATTTTCATTACAATTATGAACTGCTTTTGCTTTCAAAATCAACAGGTGCCATATTTCTCAGTGAGGTAAAAACCTCACTCAAGCAGTGCTTGAGTTTGACAGGATGAGTAACTGCCTAGTGGGATTTTACCTGAAGATGTAAATCAGAAAGGATAGATGTGATCTTTGCTATTTTTTTTAGTGTGTTAGTGACTGTACATCTGTTTTCCTAGTCTGAGTGCTTATTATAAATAAAACCATTATTCATTTATTTCTTAAGAGTAGTCAGGCAAAGGGAAACTGAAATATATCTTACTGTGTCTCTATCCTAGATCTCTTAATTTGTAGCTGATTGCTGTGATTCCTGGGGATTTATGTAACCATTCCTCACCTGGACAGGGGAGAGAAAATAGAGTGGAAGGTTCATGGGTCAAGGTAAGGACAGGGAGAGATCACTCAGCAGTTACTGTGTCAGGCAAAACAGGCTTGGTAAATTGGCTTAATTTATTACCAGTCAATTCAGAGTAGGATAATGAGAAATAATGAGGCTGCAGGGGAGTCTGTACTCTGCTCTGGAGCACCTCCTCCCCCTCTGTCACTGACCTTGGTATCTGCACAGCTATTTATCACATTCTCCCACTCCTCTCTCCAGCTGCAGGTTGTTGCAGAGTTTCCCCTCCTTCTTAGCTCTGTTGTCCCAGAGATGGATAACTGGCATTGCCTTCCTTGGAAACAGCAGAAGCTTCAAGGNTAGGCAGTACAGAATCTGAAAAATATGAAAGCTAAAACTTAAGGCATCACTGTCACCCCCCTGCTACCAAACTTAGCTACACAAACCCAATATACACACGTTGCATTCTCTCATATTTAGAGTTTAAAAAAGTACTTCCTCATGTTTATAGCAGATATTTGTAATTCAGTTTTCAGATAATAGCATTTGTGTAGGAGCAACAGGTTTTTTTGGTATGTATAATACAAAGCTCTGCATCAGACAAATTCTATATATTATATCTTTTTCTTGGCATACATAGGATGTGACATTCGATATTCAACATACAGATCCTTTACTAGATTTTGTACTTCTATGAGTTTATTTCAAAATTAACAACTGCATATTTATATTTAGACACTTAGAAGAAGAAAATTGACTCAATGTTTAAAGAATCATCACTTTGTGACAAAGCAAGTTTCTCAGTAGTTTTGAAAAACAGTATAAAAAGTTACCAAGGTTTGAAAGTACTATTTTCTTCGCAAGTACTCCAGGCTTTTTATCAGGCTTTTGTTGAATATGTTATTGGATTGTCCAACAAATCAATAGAGTTCAAAGAACAAAAGCAAGCATTTTATATCTCACAGATATTGCAAAATTATGTCCTTTGGTTAGGAAAGTATGTTTGCAAAAGCCCCATGAAAGCAGCTTTTAGTAATGTCACACATCGAAGTAAGAGTTACGTAGAGATTATGTTAAAATACTCAGGTTTATTGTATTGTTAGTCTGAAAAATGTATTAATAGTCTGAAATTTTTGGTGGGTCTGGTGTTCAGTATTATATTACATGACAGTCTGTAAATGTATATTCTGATGTATATTGCTAGACAGATAGAGGACTTAAACCATAAATGTCTTGGTTCTAATTTGGAAAGGGTGAAATGAGAGAAATGCAGAGCAGTGGAATGCAGCACACTTGGACAAATAATTCAGAAGGTGTTAGAGCTGTTACTGTCTCCTTTTTTTAAAACACAGTTTAATGGTATGTAGAAAAAGAACACTGAACTAGGAAATCAAATAAATGGTTTTTGCTCATGAATATAGTAGCTCTATTTTTAATCCTTGGAAAGAAAAAACAAGAGTTTGTCTTTAATATATAGTCAAACAACTCTGCATTACCAAGGGCTCCATGCTGCACACCCCTGGGTGGCTGCAGGAGAACAGGCTGTGAGTTGTTTCCAATGTTCCTGAACAAGAGCTGAGCCTGTGGGAAGCAATTCTCACCACACCTAGTGATGAAAGGTTTGGACTTCAAAGTGAAATTTGGCTCTTTCACCTGAAACTTGAATCACTGTACATATTATGGGGACACGTGTCTGAATTTAGAATGTTTCTGTGCAAGAAACCATTTGAGCACAGATATGTGACTAAATATATGTGAAGTGATATATATTAAGGTTGCGCTATCCTCTGACACCAAGTCCAGTAGGTTTATGCCCCATATTCCACAGCAACAGAATTTTGAAGTCTGTACTCTGATGAATGAAACCTTTGTTTCTAGACAATATCCTTTGTCTAGAAAGGACAAAAGGCTTCAATCTACACTTAATAAAACATCATAGCCTAAAACTGATGTATTTTGTCAAATTCACTTTTCACAACAATAAGGCAGGTTTTTACTTTTTGGAAGACTGAAGCAAAAGTGAATGATTCAGGAAGATTAGTCTGAACAATACTGGAGAAAAGGTTATGACATGAAATTAAAACCTAAGACTAATTCCTTTAAAAGGAATAAGAGAGTTTATACATTCACAGAAAAATAAATGATGCTGCATAAATTTAAAAAACAGGAAAACTCCACTCCCTCAACTTCTATAATTCACTTAATGTAATTTTCCTGTCTCATGGTTTTTTCTACATGAGGAAAAAAACTGCAAGCAACTTAGTGTAAATGTGTTTGATTTTCAGAAACTTTTCAAGGTGTTTTGGGGAAAACATATGGAGTTATTAAAAGTAAAATTGCTTTCCCACTGAGTTATGTACAAAGACAATATGAGAATTATGGATGTAATATTAATGAATGATAGTAGCCATTTCAAATATTTGTATGCAAATATAATCACATTTTGCAGATTTTGGTATAGTACTGGAGAGATTTTAAGCATTCCACTAACATATCTTACTGCTCATTTTATGACAAAATATTTAGTTCTTTCAAGTTTCCCACCATATTTCCTAAGGAATGTTAACATCTTTTTCAGTCACAGAGGGAAAAGAAAAGCTCATTTGTGTTCCTTGGTGCTCTCTGTTTCCTCCTTGAAAACCTAGAAGGGAAGTGCTGTGTTCTGTTTTCTGAGGGAAATGTGATGGATGATCTGTCACAGGATATATGATAGCACAGGAAGCCAAGGTAACAGCAAAAACCCTCTCATGAATACATTTGTCTATTTTGGTAGATGGATCTGTGAAAGTTCAGGTTGCAGAGGCTTTGCAGAGGTGCAGCTGTTTCCCTGCTGCACTGAGCAGCAAAACCACTTCCCTCAGAGGAAGAGTTTTGAACTGCTGCTGCTTAAGTCAGTATTCACAGCTAATTTATTAAAATACACTTTCTGCATGAGGCTTAACAAAATGCTGATAACCACACTGGCAATGATGAGTAGCTGCCACTATCTTGTTTTTTGAAATACATCAGTCTTAACTTGGGGGGGTTTGATTCAATTTAAATTCAAGTCAATGTGCATTTTCAGAAATATAACCCATGTCAAAGAGTGGCTACACCAACAATAATTTCGGTCACAAATGAATAAAAGGCCATGAATATTATACTGAATGAGTAAAATTATGCTTCTGATCCAGAGGAGGGCAATCTAGCCCTAAAAAAACCAAAACAAAAAGATAGCAAAATACTCAACCCAAACCAGACTTTAAACCCCCCATCAAAACGGCAAACCAGAAGAGTTCCCTGCTCTCCTAAGGCTGGCTATTTTTGTCTGAACCACCAGCACTGATTTATACAGCAAAAAATCTTTAGTTTCCCATAGTTTAGAGGAAAACAGCATTGTTACAAGCCACCCTTTTTTGGGAGAAGGAAATAAGTCAATATCAGGAATCAAGTTTGCCACACTCTTCTTCATACCACGAAGAAACTTTAGTGCTTGTTGCACCACTAAGATGTAACTGACTCAAACTGACACCAAAAACCCTCAACAGTGTTTTCTGAGACGTTTTTCTCTTTCTGAGCAACAACCCTGATGGCTGCTGGTCACCAGGTTAGACTGTGCTTTGTATTTAATTAGTATTGTCTGTCAAATCTTTAATTGTTACAAAAATCTCAGTTATTTTCAGGTTAATGAAGTAAAAATAGGGAACACATAAGGATAGTAAGAATGGTAAATGCATGAAACTATTACAAATTTGTTAATTCTCCATAAGCGATTTTATTAGCTTGAAATATACTGAATACCTGGTTGCTAAAACTGAATTTAAATTCAAGTTGCTTTTAATTTCTTTTATTTTTCTTGTTCAGCTCTTGAGTACTCACTCTACTGGTTATACTGAGGAAAAGAGTCTAATAAATGTTTAAAAATTAAGATTTAGAGAAAAACTTGTCTAAAAATGTAAAATATGATACTTGAACTAGTAAATCTACCCAGGTATTTGCAATTACTTGTTTGATATTTGCAAGGGTTGAGACTAAGAATGCCTTCACAATGCCTCAGGATCCAAGGATGATCCATTCCTCACCATGTCTGGTCTTGTCCCAAGAGATGAGATTAGTCAAACAGGTTTTCAAACTTCGATTTTATAAGACAAAGGCCATTATACCCCAACCAGCAAGGGGAGAAAACTGCACTCACTGCAGCTGTGGATCTCAGTGACCTGGCTAAGAGAAAAGAAGTAATGCCCAATCCAAGTCACTCCAAAATCACTGTAGTAGGAATGGATATTGCTAAATATTTGTACTCTGTTCTGCCTGACACAACTGTGTTCCCAGAAGCACAAGGAACAAGGATCTGTGAATCACTGTTCACTAACAGGTTTTAACCAGTAAAAAATCCAGTACTTACAGGTCTTACTTTAATGCTGCTGAGGGAAAGTCCCTCAGTTATGTCACACTGGACATCTGGAACTTTTGTTACTGTTAAGAACAGAGGAAGAAATGAAAAGTGCACTGTCATGGTGCTTGCTGTTAATGCTTTTGCTGAAATGACCTGGGAAAGATAAACATTTATTGGACTTAATCATAATGTGCTGTAGGTTTTATTTTTTATATCCCAGTGGGCCTGTGATAATAGTTTACCAACTTCTGCCAAGATAACCAATTTTTTCCTTAGTTTTCAGATACAGGACTCTGTGTGTCTTAGCTCACTCTTCTCAGGATATTAAAAACAGCATGACTGATTCTCGCTTGAACATCTCAAGTTCTCCACAAGTTAAGAAGTGCATTGTTTAAATAAAAATACTCAGTACTGAGGTTTGCTTACAATTTTGTATATTTTATTAACCAAAATACCATTTGAAGAGAAATAAATTACAGAAATTGAAACGCAATGGCCATGGTAATCTGTTTAATAAATTAAGACAAAATATTAAATATTTGTAAGAAATCGATACCAAAAAATCAAAATATTTTACTTTAAATTGTAATGAAAAAAAGATAGATTTGATTCAGGTCTATATTTATCCTTCTAAGAGAATCAGTATTTTGTCTTTGCTACTAATTAGAGCCATTACCTCAAGCCCCTGTTAAATTACAGTTCAGTTGGAAAGTTCTGAAACATCAAACAAATTTGAACCAGAAGTAATTCTATAACAAACTAACAGATTTTAAACACATTTCATTCTTTAATTAAATATCACAATACCTCTATCACATTCTAAGTCAGGTGTCTGCCTTAGTCAGAGATGAACAAAGCATGGAAAGCAACAAAGACTTTTTTGTAACAGCAAATGCAGTGAACAAACCCAGTGATCACACACTCACTACTCTGTTTACAGGAAAGCAAACTTGTTATCCTGAATGTGGATTACAGTGAGTTAGTGTACAGACTATGAGCAACTCTATCAAGCAGTGAACAATGGTGAGGGCAACCTTCCTGGTGGAGTCTCCAAAAGGTTTGAAGAATCCCAGCATAAAAAGAAAGGGCTCAGTTCTGCAAAGTGAGTATTTCTTCACCATCATGTTGATACCATCAAAAGGAAAAAAGTGCCTGTCCATTTGCAGAATTGCACTGCACTCTGTAAAACAACTCCCACAAATATTATTTTTATGTATTATATTATTTTAATGAGATCTGAGCCTCAAATTGCTCAAAGATAATTCCTGATTTCCAGGTGCATTGTAACTTCTGAACAAATATAACAGGACAAAGTCATGTAAAAAATGTTATGTTTCTGTCTGAACGTGTTTTATCTAGCAATATAAATAACGTGAATGTCATTAATATTTTCCTTTTTTCTGTGCTCGTTTGCCTGTGCATGTGACAAGGCTTTGTGCCATGGCTTTTGCATGTGTGCAGGTTTACAATCTTCCCCACACAGAAGGCACACCAGGAAACTGTGGCAGTAACTCTGGGGGTTGTGCTGTGTGCTGGCATTGAAAAATACTTATAACACAAATGTGGTCTACCTTGGAAAAGACCACGAGAATTGTCTTTCTGTGTCAATTATTTTAACATGAGTAAAACCTCCACTCATACGAACATTACTCAACATCTTTCCAAATAACTGACTGGAGTCAGCTGCTCTATAAATTGATAAATGCTTAAATGTGACCTAGGCAAGACTGAAAAGACTCTGGATATCTGTTCCCTATGGAGAGTTATGACACAAGATATTAAAATGCTGGCTATATCTAAAAAAGTACCTGCCAAAGTTTAGACAAAATCAAACTAAGTAGTACAATGACTGAATTTTTTTTTTACACTTACAAAGAATAAAACCAGAACATTCAGAAAGAAAATTCTTGAGAACAAAAGTGATTCCTGTAATGAGCAGCATGGATTTTGAAGTTGCCAGGATGTCTAAACTACTCCCAACCAAAGGCTAGTAGGCATCTTACTGGACTCTCCAAAGGACACCCCAGATCAGCAGCAGCACAGAACAGACGGCTCCCACCTCCCCCCAGACGCGGAGCAGTGCCCCTCTCTCGGGGAAGCTGATGTTTGCATTGAGGCTGCTCGGATTTGCCATCTCTGTATCAGCATAACCATGCTCCTCCTCCTCCTCGGCACCGGGAAAAGCCGGCGCTCATGAGTTACCCTTTGCTGCCCTCTGCCCTCCACGGAGCCGCTTTCTCAGTGAAATGTGATTCTCTGGCCTTCCTGTGAGAGCCCCAGCAGTCGGAATCTCTCGGCTGGAGGAGTGGCAAAATAGGTTTTTTGCTCCTCCGAGTACTTTTCCTTCACTTCAATGATGTCCCTGTAGCGACCGTCCTGCCAGTGGAAATTGAACTGCTCCAGCAGCTCAATCCTTTTCTCCTCCGTGCTCACACAGTCAACAGGGGCTGGCTGTTCCAGGAACGGCACCTGAATGTCTGGGAAGAGCAGGAGACCCCGGATAGCAAACCAGCCACCGTACTTGGGATGGATACAAACGCCAAAGATCTTCTGGAAGAAAAGAAAAAATATATATATATCCAGGCTGCCTCACTTGGTGTGTAATCCAGGTTAGAGTCCAAAGCATCAGATGCTTCTCACTCTCCCAACCTTCTCTTGGAGTGCTGTACAGAGCAGAAGGGAAAACTTTCCTGAACTTGTGGCTCAAAGCACTTCATTTCACTCCCATTTTCCTGTGCCCACACACACCTCCCTGGAATGTGGGGAGAGGTTCCTTTCTGAAAATCTATTACAGAAATTAACCACAGAGCATTTTCCCCCAGTTTGCAATACTCTAAGCAACAGGTTTTCCTTTACACTGTCATTTATTCTTCTGTCCAAGCAGGTTTAACAGATCAAGATACTTCTCTCCATGCACATCTCCTTACCGCCCTGAAGAATCTTGGAAGCTTACAATTCCCACCTGAAACACTTTATGAACCTCTGGACTTTGTAGTTTCCTGCAAGATGAACTAATGACCAGTGAGCAAACAATCATAGTACAGTTTACTGGTAGCAGTTCAGTGGTTCTTCCCAGACTGCTTCTGCCTCACCTTTTTCCCCCAAGGATCAAGCTTCACATCCTTCCTTTGGTAGTAATATGCAGCTCCAGCAACGTGGGCAGCTGTCTGTGCCAGGAACTTGGGCTTTCGGCTCGGCAGCATCTCGTAATCAAACATGACATCCACCCTCTGGTCAGGGAACTTCTGCAAAAATTTCAAAACATCAGCCCAGGCTCATGGAAGAAGCTTTGCCACTCCAGAACTGCTGGATGGCAGCAAATCAGGCACATGTGAAGCCTGCAGACTTCCATATCCTGCTGCTGAATTCTATCAGCAGGTTTGAGGTTGTGGGCACTCAGCCTGTGCCTGTAGAGCTCCCTCACAGCTGCACGATGTAATCCAGAGGCAGAACATGCAAGTAAAGCAGCCAGAGCCTGCTGATGCTCCCACCTTCATGAATAATGCCTCACCCTTCCAAACAGCAGGGCAGGAGCCTGCAGGGCTTTGTCTGCTGCTCAACCCACCCAGTTATGTGCCACAACACTAAATGGAATCGCTATTTCAGCTTCTTACCTCCTTCACACGTGACAAATGATGGGCAACACACTGATCCACAGGATCCCTGATTATTTTTAATCGTTCTTTGTTCACAAAAGGCTTAAGGGCTTTGTCAAACATGGAAGGCGTGCTGAGGACCACGAAGGCCAGTGTGTCATCTGGGTAGGGGAGGTGGAAGGCTGGCTGGAGAACAGCATTGTACCACCCAACCTTCGGCAAAGAAACACAAATCTTCATTAGAACAGACACCACTCTAGTGAACATGCAGGAATGTAAAAAAGTGGAAATAACTGTAGCCCCCTTCATTTGCAACCCAGACGGGCAACCTGCCCAGGGCCTCCCTTTCAAACCAAGTTGTTTTGCACACCAGGATTCACAGTTTGGTGAAGCTGCCTGTGAGCTGTGAGATAAGAATCACACAGAGCTTTCAGCTCCAGTCTGCCCTTTATCCAGCTCTGCTCAGAAACCTAGAGGGAAGTATGAGCAATCAGTCTTGCCAATGCAAATTAGATGGCTTGGTTCAGATAAAGCTTTTATAGGGTTGGTTTGGTTTTTTTTCCTTATCTTGGGCCAGAAAGAAACTAGTGCTTCTGTTTTGTGTGACAAGTTGCATGTTTTACTTCTTCTGCAGGAAACACTTGTGTGGAATGAAGGATGTGAAGCTCTTGGCAGTGCTAAAACCCCCCAAAAACGTTACCAGTAGTGTGTGGATTATGACACAGCCACATTTGGATATTTGATTGCAGGGCTGGACATGTTATAACACAGTCCAGAAATGAGAGACCAAGCCAGGGCAGCAGGAAGCATGACCAGGAGGATGGGGCTCAGACGTGCAGCTGCCAAGTACAGGAGGAAATGGCCCAAACCCCCTGCACCCCACTCCTAATGCCCTGCACAGTAACATCAGTCTTTTCATAGGTTATGACAACTCCCTCTCTCTCGGGGTGCCACAAAGGCCAGGTCTAACAGTCAGAGAGATGCTGAGTAATGGAACATTAAGTTTGAAAATGAAACATACTGGTTATTCTAAATAATCTTTGAAATACTCTGACAATAATTCTGCAGCTGGCACTGGCAGCCAGACTGCCCATCTGGAAACACAGAACAAAAACCAGATCTACTATAAAGTTTACATTCTTATATAAATCTCTAAGTTTATTCAGTTTTGTGGCTCTTAAGGTGCTGAATTGAGATGTTACAAGGAATTAGAGAGATGTGAATCTAAGCTTTGCTGGTTTCCCAGTGAACATCAGTCAGTGCACCAGAGTTGGCTCCAGAATGAAATCTGGAGAGAGCTACAGGGCTAAAAGGTTTCCCCTCTGCAAGCTAGTCTTTCCTCTGTATTCTATCCCAAATTCTGCTGGTGTGTTTTAGGCAACCAGCATTAAATTTTCCAGTTTCTGGAGGTACTTCTCTCAGTACTTCTCCCACCACCTCATTGCCTTGTACTTTTTATGCAAACAAGATCATAGCAGGAAATAAAAATATTTCAGGTGACAGATACAACACTCCCCAAGGGAAAGGCACATTTATTGCAGATTGATTTGTATTAGATATCGTAGATTGATTTATTGCAGATTGCCCTGGGGCGGGCAAGGAAGGAGCCCGTGCCATTTCCATCTGACCAGGGGACAGTGGCAGAGGCTGCCAGGGGCCCCTTCCACGGGCAGAACAGAGGTCAAAGGCCATTTAGGAGCGGATGAGGTGGTCAGCACTTCCACAGACAGGCGCTCCCACACTTAGATTAAAATTTAAGCTTGCCTAGAGGACTTTGCCGTCTGCTGGGGCAGATGTGTCATTACTCCCCGACCCGCCGGCCAGGGCCCCGCACCAAGGGCAGGAGCAGCTGCTGNNNCTCCGCGGGGGCGTTCCCGGCCCCGCTCGGCCGAGGAGCGACCCCGGGCACCGACCCCGGGCACCGACCCCCGGCGATCCCGGGCACCCCCGTCCCTTGCGCAGCCCCGGGACCCTCCCGCCCCGCGCGTCCTCAGCTACGCGGGCAGTGACGTATTCCCACGACGTCACTGTGACGTCATTACCTTGAAGGCGTGCGCCTCGAGGCCGAGTGGGCCCAGCGCGCTGCGGAGCCCCTCCGCCACGCGCCGCTCCATGGCGGCGGCGGCGCGCGGGGCACCACGGGAGCGGTAGTTCCGGCCCAGCGAGACCCCCCGCGCGCATCCCGGCGTCTCCTAGGAGACGGAGCGGCGCGCAAAGGACCCCGGAAGTCGTAGTTCGCGGCGCCCTCCGCTCCGCGCCGGCTCCCCAGAAGGGGACTCCATGTCCCAGCATGCTCAGCCAGCCCAGTCCAGCTGGGGGTCTCCTCGCTGTTCCCGGCCCTGTGCCCGTCCCTGTCACGCCGCCAGGGCTTAGGTGTATGCTCCTGTTCTCACACTCTGTGGGAAAACCCCGCCTGTCCCTGTGGGTGAGTGCTGCTCACTGAAACAGTGAGGCCTCTGTGCTGGCAATCCTTTCTCCTTCCCATTCTGGAAGTACACGTTCTTTGCAGATTCCATATTCCCTACCAATGCACTTGCCATACTGGAGACCGAGCCTCAGATTTGGATCTCCTTACCCTAATCTTTATAGCTGCTTATCATAATCTTTATAGTGCAATCTTTTTTGCGCAATGCTCTCCAGCCTGTAGTCCTGGGTGTTGTGAAGTTCAGGACACCAAGTGTGCAAGTTCCTGGGGACAGAACTGCCTCAGATATGCAAATTTATTGCTTTGTGGAGTTTCCTTATATCTTCTAGTACTCCAAGGGTTCTTCCTTATTGTGTCCATGCCTTTTGTATTGGGAGGGCAGATGGATCCCTTCGGTCATGTTTAGGATTACAGTTTGCTCTTTCCAGATCTCCCTGTATTTCCTGCTTATGAAGCTGAACCAGACCACTAACTATGTTCTTTCTTGGACTAAATTGTAAGTAATCCTCGTACAAAGTCTGTTTCTGCCCATCCACTCATACCATTGAATATCTCAGTCTGTGAATCAACTAGAACAGGAGAAAGAGCTCCAGCAGGAGCAGATCCATAAGCTAGGAAGTAGTGAAAGTAAAGGTAGTGGAAGCAAAGCACTGATAGCTACAGGAGCCTCTTACACAGATCACTTCTTGTCTAGATTTCTGACGTCCTGTTGAAGAAAAAACAGGCTGAGTGTAGCCTGGCACAAGGTTGCTCCATCTCCCTGCTCAACAAGTGAGCAGAAAGAGTTGGATACAAGGCAGAAAGGGCTTTGCATCTTTGATGCTGGAAATTAGAGGTTTTTGCCTATGTTGGCATATTATATGTCCAGCTCCCTTCTTTTTCTCAGTTGTTCTGAGGTTTTTCTGAAGGGTTTAATGATGTTGGATCATCATGCTGGATGCTAATGGTGCTGGATCAGAGTTTGCCTCTGGAAAACGCTTGCAAGTGGTTGTCCCCTCTCTCTGAGGTGCTAGATCTGCTGAGCAGCCACAAAGCTCAGTCTAACAGAACATAATCTTACAGTTTGTACAAACTTAGGATGGAAGTGTGGAACACTCGATAGAGTCTGGGCTGCATTCAGGTGAAGGGGACACCCATTCAGGGAATTTGGGGATGCCCAGGTCCACATATGCCAGTATGCTGCAGGAGCAAGTGCAGCTCCTGGGTTTCAAGCAGAGCAGCTGCCTGGGAGCTGCAGGAATGTGTCACAGGAGGGTGCTGCTGGCTGGTGGCTGCTCAGAGCTCTGCAGGACAGCTCTTGCTGTGGAAATTGCTTCCACAGGCGCTGGATTGGCTAACTCAGAGATTGAGGTGCTAGATCTCTCATCCTGCTGTTCTCTTTTCCCAGCTGTCCTTTGTACCTGCCTGTGGAGCACAGTTCATTTCCATGTGTGGCTCCAGCTTTACTGATGCAGAAGATAACAGATTTGTCAGCTTTGTGCGATGGAGTCTTCTGTTTAAATCCTGAACTGGCAAAACTGGAGGCAGGTATGACTTAAATGTCTGCCCTCTCCTGGAGCTGATCTCTGGCTAAGTGCAAGCAGGGTGTTCAGTCCTTCTGAGGCAGTTCATGAAGGGCGTGACCCCCCAGGGAAGGGGTGACAGCACTGGGCCTGCCAGAGTTTGTTTGGACAATGCTCTCAGGTGCACAGGTGATTTTTGGGGTCCTATGCAGAGCCAGGAGTTGGACTCGATGATCCTTGTGGGTCCCTTCCAACACAGGATATTCCGTGATTCTAAATGGCAGCCTCTGTTACTGAGACGTTTGTATCCTGAGGGTTGGCATCATCTGCTCATTCCACGTGGGTGTGGAGAATGGGTACCTGCTGTTCCCTTCACAGCTGACCTTGGAGCTGTTCCCTGAGACACCTCATCTGCCTTGTTTAATCAGGAGTGTTGCTGTCTCCTACCCAGGCCCTCTGTCAGGGCAGTCTCCCTCTTGCTATTTGGACAATACTTCCCTTGCATTTTACTGCAATGACTGAAATAATTGGTGCTTTTAAGAAGAGGTGCTCATTTGAAATGTCTGGGCTCTAGTTCCTTCCCAGTTTCCCCATCCCTCACATTCCTTTCTCCCTAAGCTCGGCTGGTGGGAACTGGCTTTGTTTGTGCCTCAAACCTCCGCTATCTTGGCCCTTGCTCTCCCCTACCCCTAGCAAGGGCTCTGACCTGCTCCCTGGAGAGAAATGAGTGACATCTCAGCTTCCTTGTTGAAGATCCTTAGATCTTTTTGGCTCTGTTTCACTGTACCCTCTGTCTAACCCCAGCTGCTCTCGGACAGCTGCCAAATGTCCGAACTGTCACAGGTCTGGCTGAGAATTCATGTCACTGTTTCCAGTATTCTCTCCCCCACAACAGCTTTGTGCTACAGTAAAATGGCAACCAGAGAATATGGTTCACTTCCCTGGGGGAAGGCAGTAATATGTCTGTGAGGTGTCTGTGTCCCAGGTATGGCTTTGTGGTTTTTTCTATTATTAGGAAAAACACAACACTCTCATTCATCCCCCTAAGGCTAATGCTGATATCATGTGGGATACAGTGTGATTTGATGTCATCATGAAGCATTTATACAAAAAAGATAATTAGTTCTTATTGTTCTCCACAACAGTAAATGACAATGCCACAATGTTGTACTGTTTGTAACAGAAGGGATTTTCCTTCTGCTTACCATCCACAGCTCTTGAAACCTTTTTCTGACCCTGGTAAAGAACAATTGCTCTGCATTGGGTAGGAACCTAATATGAGAGAGAGACACTCACATAAATTGTTTGAACAGTCAGGGCAATTTGATAACTGAAATGGAGTTAAAGGACATCTTAATTCCTTGTCTGTTTTTCTGATCTTTCTAGCTCTTGACCACAAGCATATAAATGTCTATTTTTATTAGTGGGGAAGTATTGGTGAACACTGAGTCTAGAGGTTAATGTAGATTCGTTATTAGGTTTTCTTTGATAAAAAATTTTGTATCAACTTGGTGAGATGTTTTCAATAATGGGACTTCATTGCAGTCCTCCTGTAATTAAATATTGATTCCCTATTTCTTTCTAAAAAACCTAATGCCTTCCCTTATTATGTCACTGTCCCACCTGTTAAGCTCGGATTTCATGAGATGTTGTCTGTGCTGTCAACATCAGCTTAAAATGTTCCAATCTCTCTGCATTTTCCTGCCCTGGCCTCACAGCACATTGCCTCCCAAATTTCTGCCACTGCAGTTGTTGGTGTGCTGTAAATCCGATCAGGGAGCCGAGCTGGTTCTAACAAGTGCGTCATTGTTTGGACTTTTTTGTTGGGGTTGGTTTTTTTTGGGTTGGTTTTTTTTTTTTCCCTGGAGTGGTGTGGTTCACAGTGCTGCTGCAGGAAAAAATTGTGCTGGCACAACTGAGAGAACAATGTGATCAGGGCTAGGTGGGGAGGCAGAGATTCTGCTGCCATTTATCTCTGAAAACACAACTGAATTGCTCAGCAGAGCTACCTTCTGCTGCATGAGGCATGACTGTTGGAAACCCCATCAAAGTGCTGCCCACCCCGTCCTCACCCCCAGTTACTGTTCCAGCAGGCATTGCTAAGCATAAAGGACTGTCATTATTACCCTTCAATCAAATCTACAGTCTCTGATGTGAAAGATAAGTGAAAAGTCTCTTGTGGAAGGAAGTAACATCCATGGCACCTGCAGGGAAAGAAGAGATCATAGGAATGATTTCACACTTACTCCAGTGTTACTAACAGTCTGGGATATGGTTTTCCAGCCTCTGGTTTAGAGATCTGATTGTCAGATGTCCTGTTGTCTGATGTCAGGTGTCCTGTTGTCCCTTTCCAACCCAAACTGACCCCTGTATGGGAAGGGTTTGGTGTTGGAGCAGAAATGAGGTGCCTAATTCTTTGTGGTTTAAACCTGAGTGATGTGGAGCTGGCTGGAGCTGCTGGTGCCACAGGCAGGTGCCAATGCCTGAACATTTCTGCCAATATGTTTTCCTGCCTGTCATGGAACCTGCTTTCTGCTGCCTTGTGCCACTGCTTGTACCCGTGTGAGAATAAGAAAATGCTATTAAATCAGAATAACAGCAGTTTCTCCCTGTGTAACAGGTGTCACAAAAGGCAGACAGAGGATACTTAAACTCAGCAGGTCAATGCTTGAACTTTTGGCCTAATCTGCTGCTTTTTAAAATTTTTTTAGAGAGAAGCAAGAACTTGCTGAGAGAGGCAGAGTGGTTTTCTCCATCTTTCGCTGAGGTACCCACCCCAGACACTTCAGCTCCAATGAGCTTTCCAGTGCCATGTAGATCGAGGTGCCTGAAGGTAAGTGTGGCTGGATCCTGCACCCTCAGGATCTTAGGAACCTAGGAGGGTTTTCTGCTGTGGTGGGGATGACAAAGCTCAAATGTTCAGGGCATTCCAGAGGTCATACAGATGAGAGGCTCTTGCTGGACCCAGTTTTACTGGTAGGGCTGAGTATTAGGCACCTAAAAGCAGGAAGACAGTTTGGAGTAGTGGCCTAGCACTTGGGCCAGATATAAAACTTAGTTCTGAGAGCAGTATTGCTTATGCCAGCACAGAGGTAACATGTGTGTGCCTGTCTGTTCTTTCATCCTCCCTCCCCGTGTAGTGTCAGAGTAATGAAAAGCTGCATGTGAGGGCCCATTATGATGCTTATCACTTCCTCTGACAGTGCCAAGATACCATTTTTTAATGTGGCTCCATCTTTGTTTTGGTGCTGACACACAGCCAGTGAGAAGGTGAAAATTGCTCACTTCAAGAAGGTTTGCCTCAGCCTCTTCTTCCTTTTGGATTTATGCCTCGCTTTTAGGATATAAAACCCCCTTGTGTTTGCATTAACACTTAGCTTTAAAAGAAATCAGGAACAAAGGGCTAATGTTCCTTTAAAAGAAAAAAATTCATGCCCTGCTTTAGTAAGATCCTTAAGATTCTTGTGAATGGAGGCTTTAAGGCATATTAAACTGCCCTGTGCGCTGTTTTTCCAATTTACTAATCCTGCTGATTCAGACTTTACTAGCAAACGTGCTACAATTAACTGCTTTGTGGATGCAGTTGTAACATGTCAGGTTGCTGTTAGGGCAATGCCTGAAGAGCCTCCATGTCCCATCAAAGGGTTAAGCTTTTCTCTAACATTTGTTCTGAGGCACATGCCCAGTAGGGACTCTTATATAGAGGTTTACTGATCAAATGTTCAAGCAAACCCCCTCATTTAATAAAAAGCAGCTAGTTATCTGTTGCTGTGCTATTGTAGCAAATATTTGGACATTGTAGCATCAGAAACCCCGCAGGGGTTATTGTGGCAGGGGTACCCAGTAGCTGTGTTGCAGCTCGCTGGTGTAAGACACTTGCAACCATGGGCACCTGTTTTTGTTTGAGCTGACATAGCTTGTAAGGATGCTTGTTGGTATTTCTGTTTCAGTGGGAGATAAATGAGGATGTTTTTAATAGGGTTTGAGATGATTTCAGACCACACTGAACCAGCAGTGCTGGAGGGGATAAACTGCTGTTGTTCTCAGGTCTGGCATATGGGGTAAGAAGGCTGGGAAGGGATAATTCTTTGGTCTTTTGGTGCAGATTGTACATGTGTCTCCAGGCTGTGTTTTGAGCTGGCAGAAAGCAGTGCTGGAGAAGTGGCTAGAAATAGCTGGAGTGATGATCTCAGCAATGACCTGCCTGGGCTAGAGCTGCATGACCTCTAATGTTAACTAAAAGATGCACTCTTTGCTGTCAGGAACAACTAAAAAGTGGAAAGGATATTGGCTTCCCTGCGTGGGCAAACTCTTCTTGACTTGTTAGTTCCCTGGATTTTCCACAAGTGGGACTGACCCAAGGCAGGGGGCAACTCCAGGAAGGGAAACAGCCATTTTGAGAAATCATTGACAGACCTGTGCAGTCTCACTCTGCCAGAGACCTGAGCTGTTGTTTGTCATCTCGTGCCCCCTTGTTCAGACCTCCCCCTTCTACCCTTTCAACACCATGCTGCATGTTCTGCTCTTTCACTGCAGGAGACAGACACTGGTGCAGGGTCTGATTTGTGATTTGTCAATCAGCTTTGGCAGCTGCCAGCTGTCTTGCAGAGGGAGAGATGCTGTGGTGCTTGGCTGCAGTGGGAGTGTTCCTCTAGGGTCAGAGAATTCCTAGCTGCAGTGCTCCGCTTCAGCCCTCTCCCACGGGATGGGATGTGTGATCCTGTCTGAGCTCTTGCTTATTGGACCAGAACAAATTGAAAGAATTTAGTGTATTTTCTCTACTAACGCCTTCAAATGTTTATTTTTTTCTCCCAGTTATACTGTAAGTTTTGAGTTATTTTGGAGTGTGCTTACATTGTTGGCTATCTAAAGCTCTGGGATGTAGAGCTGAACTTGGATTGTTCCTTTTAGGGAGACTATGCACAGCAAGAACAGAACAGATATAGAATGGCCATAGATTTACGCTGTCAAGACCCAATATGGAGCAGCTGACTTGACAAGTGCTGGTAAATTGCTTCCTCTTGTGTGGCACAAAACAGGTGGAGAAATCTTGTTATTTGAACAGAAAATTCCATGACGCTCATAAAGGGGAGGTTGCTGGTTTGTTTTATGAGAATAGACTGCCACAGTGGGAGAAAAGGCCCCTGTGAAATTTCCTTATGTGGTTTGAATTTTTTTATTCCATTTCCCTCTGAGATAATTTTATAATTGCTGCCTGTTGAAGGAGAAGGGAAGAGGTAATGAATGACACCAGCTTAGACTCTGCAAAATAAAGGGAAGTCTTTTCCCAGTACTTCTCTAAGCCCTTTGTGAAAATAGGTTCTCTTTCTGCTAGACAGCCACAAATAGTTTTGTCCACAGTTGCCTTCCACCTAAAAATATTGAGATCCTTTTGAAAAAGCGGGCAAAATTTCTCATCTTGCCCCTAAGATTATCTTAAGGGAAATTGAAACAATGATCATGTTAGCTGTGTTTGCCTGTGTGATCAGAAGGCATAGCCAGGACTAGTGCAAAGGAACACTTTGCTAATTTTGCAGTTGTCCCTAGTAAAACTCCTCTCAGTCAGAATCAAATGAGTGTCTAAATCTGGCTGAAAGTCATGTTCAAGAACCCATGAATCTTGTCTTGTTCCAAGCAGAACCTGTAATTCAGCATCAAAAGCTTCAGGAGTCTGAACATAAGAGCAAATTTTTAAGAAAATACTGAACAGCGCTGACTGATCATTCCTCTTCCGACTGGTCCTAAGAAAGACCAGTGAAAGGAAACACTCAAATTCTTGTGAGAGTCGTCCTGTGGCAACTGATGTGTGCTTCTAAAAGAGAGAGAGGATTAAAACGGGAGGAGAAAAGTTACCCTGCGGGAGATTGTCAACAGATGTTCCATTGTAGTTCAAAGAGAGCTAGCAAAAGGCTTCTGCTGCAGGGATATATTAATTCTGGGCAGTTCATCACAGGGAGACCTATTTTATGGCTGGGAGGATACCTCTGGTAACTTACTTAGCTCGTTATTTGAACTGTGGGTGGGGAATCTGGTCTACCTGTAAACAAAGAGGGAGCTGAACAGTAGGAACAAACATGTACTTGTTTTCTTGCAGCTGTGACCACTGTCAGTCTGATCAAGATCAAGCTGGTTTTGTGGTTCAGGGGGTTGTCTGATGGGTCATTGAATAGAAAAAATATTACAGAGGAACTGAGGCTATCCACTGTTAAACTGCTGGGACAATGAAGCAGACCTGTGTTGAGTATATCTTTCAAGTACACTTATTGGACAGGAAGTGGGAACAAGCACAGGGAAGACTGTGCAGGCTGTCAAGCAGGTGAATAAATTGATCCCTTTGTATTCAAAATGCACGAGATTATCAACCTATCTATGCTTCCTTCATGCAGTAGTTAATGATTTCTAATAAGATCTTACCAATGCTGCAGAATTAACTATGGTGGGGAATCTAGTTTACAAGTTCTCTATCACCAGGCACAATTAGAAAGTCCTCTTCTGGGAGCTTCTAAGTGCTTTATATTCTGACATTGTTTTGAAGCTGAGCTCTGGATGAAGGTTGATTTTTTTCAGATCTGTGAGGAAACATGACCCCTGTAGTATTAATGTGAGGAAGAGTCTTCATTCAAATGTGTTTGGGTGGGGAAGTTTGAAGCCTGTTGTTGTGTTACAAAGTTCTGGGAGATTAAAACAAACCAAACCACAAATGATTTTGGGAAACGACTGGGAGACTTTTACATTTGCAATCATGGTCTTCCAGCTTTGCTTATCACTTCAGTATGTATCAGTAGGCCTGAAAATTTGGCTGTTTTATGCACAGTAAGTGCATGATTTTATGGACAGTAAGTGCATGATTTCTGTTTTCTTTGTGGAGGATGGAAAGGAATATTGCAAATAAGATTCCTATCTCACTTCTGCTATGCAGTGATGCAGAGGTAGCAAGTACATGAACATCACGGGCAGAGGCTGAGGAAGTACACTTAAAAAAATTGTCCCACTTCCTCCATGACAAATCCACACTTATACTGTTTTGATGTAGTTACAGAAAACTAAGTATAAATAATGAGGAGGTGTGCAGCCTCCTGTTTCCTTCACAGCTGTCTGGGAAATGACAGTAGGCATTTCTGTTTTCCCCTGGGTATATGAGGAACACTGGCTAGTAAAATCTTCCAGGTTCTGCATCATTTCATAGCCTTCATTACTGGAAATTTACTGTTCTGCCTCCCTGGCTTGCTTCTGCTCCCTGGATCAGTGGAATGCCTTTTTAATTCTGCTTTAAGTGGTAGCAAGAACAGGAGACTGTTATCCATGGAAAGTCCTTATGGGATGATTGATCTTACAAGACCCACACACTGCCTTGTCCACTCCAGTGCTCTTCATGGCAGTTTCTCTGTCTCTGAACACCCTCTGTAGCCTTATTTACAGACTTGCAGTGTGACATGATAGTTAAATACAGTGCCTAAAGCTAAAATACAGACACCGAGACATGAAGGACAACTGAGTGGGCAGAGAAATGGCACGAAGCAGAGGTACCCCTGCCCATGGCAGTTCTAGGACTGTCTCTTTTCAGCTTCTCAAATCCCCTTCCCTTCAAAACATGAGTCTGGAGAGAGGAGGAGGGAAGGGCAGAGGAGGCAGATGGGCCTCAAATGCTGGTTTTCTTTTACCTGTGTTTCTTTCCTTTCTATTTAACTTAAAGCCCAAGTGATTTGTTTGATTCTTGGTCCCTTGCTAATTAGTAGTATAATCGTGCCTTAGCCTAAGAGGCATTAAAACTAAACCCCATCAGAAGCAACAGCTACGTTCAAGGAGAAATGCAGAAGTTGGTTTCTGGTTCTGTCGGTTCTCTTTGCTGCACAGGAAAGGTGAAGCCCACACAACTGGCCCATGGTCCATCTCCAAACCTGGCCACCTCAGAGGTTGCATCATCTGGCTGGAAGGTCAGAACTCAGCTGGGCAAAGGCATAAAGCTTCATGTGTCCCAGGGGTGGCTGCCTGCACAAGCCTGTCCTGCTGCTGCCTCTCCAGGTAACACAGCCCTGCTCTGAGCTACCTCTCCAGCAAGGCAGCTGAGCAGTTTGTTCTGCAGAAAATTAATCAGCTCTGAGTGGGTTTGGTGGTAAAAAGGCAGAACAGAGAACACTCCAGTATAAACCACCAGAATAATGCTGACTTTAGACCTGAGAAGACTGGCTTAGTTGTGGCATGTTCTGTTTTGTATGGTTGTGTGTTGGGACAGGACTGAAATCTCTGCAGGGTTTAGAGTTCACCCTCATGTCTTCAGATTACTCAGCAAGCACTTTGGTAGGCTACAAGGTCTTTGTTTGCTCTCCCCTTGCTCCAGATCTTGCAAGGATTTGCTTTTCTAGATTTGTTGTAGGAACTCTTTAGAAAACAGTACAAGCCAAATTATCAAGTAGTTTCACTCACATTTTGCTTTTGCAAGGGAAAATCTTTAATACAAGCAATCTATGACATGAGCTGGCTGATTTTGCCGAAGTATTTTAACAGCTAGGAGAGATTTTTAGCTCAGGAGAGACTCTTACCAGGTCTGTAGCAGAAGCTGGGTTTTTGAGCACTTACCTCCCTGCAGGTCTGAGCTCTGAAGGGAAAAGTTCGAAACAGCTATAAAGCTAAACAAAAACAAGTATGTGCCTTTCAGTTTGCTTTGTCTGCTGTACTATAGAAAGAAGCATGACAGATGATGTTACTTAGGTTTGGATTAGGCTGGCTTTCAGGATATTTCTGTAAATAGGGTTTGGGGTTATAGCTGACATCATGAAAATATCTTCAATCAGAGGCCAAGGAAGGGAGTCTAAAGGTGTAGATTAGATATTTTAGTCTAGTGTGGTTCTCTAAGACAGATTTCATCTGATTCAACTGTACACAGATTAATCTCAGTCGACCCAGACTAGAAATGACCCTGACAAGAAGGAACACAGGCAGGGGGTGGTGTCCTTCTGAACTGTCAGAGCTATGGTTCATAGCTGTCTGGCATTTTCTAGTTATCAGCTCTGTGAGTCTTTGTGCCCCAAACTGCTGCCGTTTATCTATCACAGAACTGATTGTGATCTATAAAAGCTTTTCAGTTAGATGTTTGCAATGAAAATATGAGGACTGAGACAATTTTGGCATTTGTAACTTTATTGCAGAAAAAAAAAATCCACTATCAACATATTTTACAAACAAAGTTGCACTTTGGTGTTGGGCGAGTTTTCTTCCTCACCCCTTTCCCCTGGACAGCGATGCATGGGAAACCAGAAGAACCAGCCCTTGCCCTTTTGATTGTGTGCAGACACACTTCCCAGATATGCCAGCCTGCACCAGTTCCAGCCAGGATGGAGCTCTATTTTCCACCACTAACTTGCCAACTTTGTGCTGAAAACCAGTAGCACCCTGCCCTCCGGCAGGGGAAACAAGTCTGTAGCTAGGGAGATTGCTCTGTGCAGACAATGCTTGATACAAAAGCTTTGGAGCTGTGACAATTGCTCTTTAGTTCTCATGCAATCATAGGAGAGAACCAACCCTCTTCCCGATTTTACTGGGCATCAATGTACAGATGGAAAGCCAAAGCCAACAGCTGAACCCCAACTGCACTGCAGCCATTTGTCAGCCACTCTGGAAGCAGCAACACAGGCAGAAGGAACTGCTGCATTACCCAGACCGATTCTGCTCCACTTTTGGTCTTTCCAGGTAACTTGAGCTCAGCTGATGGGGAAATTCCCCTTTCTCTGCAATACAACAACCAATAACAGCACTGGCAAAGAAAAGGTACTTTTGCAAGTGAGGCCTGGTATCTGTCCTTTGTGGGGTTCAGTGATGTTGCTACTGAAAGGAGAGGAGAAACTGAGACTTGTAAGAGCAAAGTGGCAGATAAACTCTAGCCCTTGCTGTATCCTGAGGGAGCAACTGGCTTAGTCAAAAACCAAACACTCTAGAGAAGGCATGTGTTTCCATTCACCTCCAGTTAAATGTGAGTTAAAAAACAGGAGCAGGTGTAATTACATGAAGACTGTCATGTCACACACACTCTGGTCTTTCTGAGGCAAGGGCACCAAAAGATCCTCTGATTTACACTCAGAGGCTCTGGTCTATGTGTTTCCTTGAGAGGCCTCAAGAGCCTTGGACGCAGTCTACAGCAGGGATATTTTAAGCCAAAGGTGCAGAATCTAATCAGCATAACACCAAGAAAGGGAAGGGGAGAAAGGCACCTACATCCAGGATCAGTCCTTATGACAAGAGACCAACTGGTTCAAAAGACCAACATCAGAAAGTAGAGGAGCTTTGACCTTGCATAGCACAGGAGGGAGAGCCAAGTACCAGTTTTGTACAGCAGCTTCCAGAAACCAGATGCTAGAAGCAAAATGGGAGGTACCTGAGGAAAGGCTTGTGTTATCCCAGGCAGGGAAATGGACTAAAGCATTTACTGAGCCTGGGAAAGGAGTTTACACGTATGCCAAAAGCATCAAGTGTAGGAGACATGGTTTCCTATTTTTGGTGAGATCAAATTAGTGTGTCTAATTTGCAACAGACTGAGTCCTATCAAGCTCAGTTAAGCTAACATCGTGTTCATTTTCCTCCCAGCAACTTCAAAGCAACATCAAGTAGCAGGGGCACTTCTCCAGTGGCCACAAAACTGTTTTCCCTGGTTAAAGAGAAAGGGTATGCATCTAAGAAGGAAGCAGAGTAGTCTTTTATCCTCCTGGTAGGTGTTTCAGGATGGGTAATGCCAATCCTGGGACTAAAGCTGAAACAGGAACAAAAAAAGTGCAAGAAAACCCCCAAAACAAACAACCTTAAAAATACAGAACAAGAGGGAGCCCAAGAGAACTGACTTCCACATCCTTGGCTTCCTCAGAAAACAGCAGTCTCCTTTGCTGGCACTGTGCTGATACCACCAGTGTCAAGAGCACTAGTCTGGATCACTTGCCCACCTCCTTTGAAAGCAGCAGCCACCAAGAGGAACAGAAGAGATCCATGCAGAACACCATGGCAAAGGTTATCTTGGCTAATTGGTTGCCACACTAAAAGGAGGAGACACCTCTTCAGGGCATTGTTTTGAGGAGAGCCTGGAGAAAAAGGTCAGACTTAGGCTCTGATTTGCAGCATAGAAACTTCAACACTGAGCTATTTAAAATGTCTAAAACCAAAAACCATCTGAAAAGGATCTTTCACTTGTGTGCAAATCACAGCCCCTCATTCCTCAGCAGATCATCTGGGACCAAGTCCTCAAGGCCTTTTCCTCTGGGCAGTGGACAGCTTGGTTGCCTAGTAGCTGTAGAGGGAGAGAGGGGTGTCCTCCATCATGTCATCCTGGAAGCAGAGAAGAGGGTGCTTTAATGAGATGTCTGCACAATGGCATCATGGTCCCAGCCTGGGAGACTGCTGTGCAGGCAGCACAGCTTTCTCAGCCATAGTGTGGCCATCTGCCCAGCCATCCACCTAAATGCTGTCACTGTGCAGTTCCTGGATCTTTGAACTGTCAGTCTCCCTCCCGCTGCAGCATTTGAAGAGAAGAGGTGTGTGCAGTAGCTGCCTGCCTGCTGCAGGGATGTGAAAAACTCTGGCTGTTGAAAACTCCACTCAGCTTGAAACAGCATCAGCTTGCTTGCTAGCTGCAGTTCTCCTCTATCCCAGAAAATTCAGGGAATTACTTGCAGCTTCCCCAGAGCAAGTCCAGCCTCTGGAACCCTCATATATTTTTATATTCCCAAAGGGTCAAACACAGACAGACAGAGACAACCTCCCTGGAGCAGAGCATAAAATCTGCTTTGTCATAGTTACAAAGCAAATATATCAGAAAACAGGAGGAGAGGTTAGGAAGGTGTCATTTCAGGACAAGCCTGGATGGAGCTCTCCTTCCTCTCTCTAACCTCTCAGCATTCCCCTGCAGAATGAGGGGAAGGCAGAGAGCTTCTTTAGTACCCAGCCTTGAGACTTGCTGTCTTGATTCAAACCTTGGATGGAAGGAGAGGGACCTAAGGAGGAACAGGAGTGTGTGATCAGCATTGGTGCCGCTGCAAATAGCCCAAGCATTGCTAATGCAGCAGAAGGGGAACTGTGAAGAAGTCAGTGGCCAGACAGCCCACATCAGGCTGGGCTGGAGGCAGCACTCACCATGGGCAGGTCCTGCAGGCGCCGGAACTCCATGCGGTTGTTGTGCTGGCGGTATCGCAGGAAGCCCACCAGGCCCAGGATGCCCACCATGACAATGAAGACGGAGATCACAGTGATTACCAAGGGATCAGCCCTCGTTTTACCAGCCAAATTGGGTGGCTCTGCAAGGAGACCAAGGGAATGAGGCCAAAGGAAAGCCTTCAAGGGCTGGAACAGCAAAGCTTTGTCTTTTCTGGTTTTGCTCAGTATAACCAAGAGGCAATTTGAGGTAGCTCCAGCCCTTTGCCATGTTTTGAGAGAACAGGTACAAAACAATTACAGAATCTATCAGGCTGGAAAAGACCTCTGTGATTATCAGTCCAACCTATGACCTAACATCACCTTGTCGACTAGACCATGGCATTGAGTGCCACATGCAGTCTTTCTTTAAACACCTCCGGGGATGGTGACTCCACCACCTCCCAGGGCAACCCATTAAAAGCAGAGCATTTACCTGAATTGTCATCATCACCAACATTCAACACAGAGGCCTTCTCATGCCTGGGCTCCGATGACTGTGCCAGTGTAGGTGTGCTGGTGGGGATGGCAGCTGTGCTGGCCGACGTGGGGCTGGTCATGAGGGGTGTCACTGTCACAGTACTGGAGGCAATAGCAAAGGACGTGCTCTGTACAATGGAGACAGGAGCAGGGGAAGTTCTGGGCGCCACAGTGCTCTCCTCTGTGGCACCTACAGGGCTCGTTTCTGGCTTGGTTTCAGACCTTGCTGCTGTGGGCTGCAGAGTCTGCCCCTCAAAAAGCCCTGGCTGAGAGCTGTTAGTTGTTGCTGCAAAATAAGAACAAGCAGTTATTTCAAAGGATCCGGTGCAAGCATACTGTCCTGTGGGACTGGACAAGATGGAAGCAAGACTGTAAGGAAGACTGCTGGGACTATAGGAATAACAGCTTATTGTCAATCTTTTGGAAAACAAGCAGAACCTTTAGCACAGCCACAGGTGAGCCACACTATAACCCACAGTGCTTAGAAAGTCCTCTCAGTTTTTGTATGTGCCAATCTGCAATGTCAGCCAACCTCAGCTGGGCCCGCAAGGCCTGTCCTTGGGGACAAAGGACAAACAGACAAGCTTAAACAACTCCACACACAGCTGGGGATCACCCCAGAGCAAGACACTGGGAAAGGCCTCTCATCCCTCCTTACAGGGAACACAAAGGGGGCTGCCCGGGGATGGAGTAGCAGCATCCCCTAAGGCTGTGTCAGTGTGTCACACAACAGCAGGACCACATGACACAAGCCAGAGAAAACAATGCAGTGATCAATCAGTATCTGCCTTGCATTAGGGTGTGTGACAGCCTGGCAGGTCCCAAGATGGGCAAAATTAGGATTGCAGACCCTATAGCCAGTCCCCATGCTGCCCAGAGGGATCTGACGGCAGGGTAGGGTTTCCCGTGGTTGCCCAGGGATGGATGAGCTGTCACTTGTGTTTGCCCATGTTTTGTGTAAAGGGACGGTGTGCTTCTTCAGGGAGGCTCCCATTGAGCCCCCAGCCCTGATGCCAGAAAGGCCCAGCTGGGCACTGCTGCTAAGGAATGTTGTTTCAGATCAGATATATGAAGAATGTCCCTGCACACCATCAATGTCCTCATCAGAAAGCAGCTAGCACAATTATTACCAAAATTAATGAGGTTTGCAAAGAGGATGCTGAACTAGCATCTCTGCAATAAGTTGCACTGAACTGGCTCTGCTTAATGTCTCGTTCCCTTCTTCTCCCTCTCTCCAGTTACCAGGAAAGTGCTCAGAGATTTCCAGGTTGTGCATCCTTGAGGCAGGACTTGGTGCACAGGCAGTAAAGGCAAAAGCTCACCCGGCACAGTGTTCAGGGAAGGCGTGGGGGTTGCACTGTTGGCATCATCTGTTTCTTCAGTTGTGCTGAAAGGCTCTGTGGCTTCATGGCTGGGCTGGTTTTCTTCCAGAGTGCTGGCAGTCAAGGTAGGGGAGGGGATTTCAGTGCTGCTGTTGACTGACAAGCTCATGTTGCCATGCTCAGGATGTGTAACTGTGATGTCCTCAGGACTGGCAGTGGTAGAAGCCTGCAGTTTCTCTTTCTTGGAGCCTGTCATTGGGGTGGTGGGGATGAAGGCATCATCCACCTCTGTAGCGTGGGCCCCAGTGGTACTGAGTGTTGCAGCAGTCAAGTTTTTCTCCAGGCTTGTCTGAGGAACGGCAGTAGTCACTGGACTGAAGCCAGAGGCTTCCCTTGGCTGTGAGGTTAGCGCTGTGCTAGGAAAGGGTGATGGTGACACCGAGGCCTGTGTTGTCTTCTGACCCTCTCCTATGGAACAGAGAAGTTTGTCAGAGATCCCACAGTGAGAGAAGAAACAGAGGGGAAGGACAGAAATGGAACTTCTTTATCCTCTTAATTCCAATTCCAGCACAGGTTCACACTTGGGGGGAAAAGGATTCAAACAGCTCCTCTGTCCTCCTGGTTTTTGAGGCAGGGACCTGTCCTAGAGGATTTTTCCTTTACCCTCCTCTGCCTCAAGTTCCGTGCTGTTGTTCCCTAGGGACAGCACCACCAATCCCTCTATCCTCAAGCAACTTTTAAATTTTTTTAGAGAATTTGGGTTGGTTAGAAGTATCACCTGAGACCTGATTCTGTAAGAAATTTAGATAAGTCTTGTTTGGTTTATTGAGAAAGAGTCAAAAGTGGTCCTCAAAAATCACAAATGTGGAAAATGTGGAAGAAGACTCCCTAGCTCCCCTGGCCCAATGAAGCAGAGAAAAGTGATATTTAAAAAGACTGCAGATGGCAAAGGTAAAGCAAATATTGTGAGTCTCCTTAGTAGTAGTGTGGGATTCTGCTGGAGGGAAAGGTGAAACGGGTAGACAGAATACTACAGCTAACAGGGCTGGCTGGGGGTGTGTTTTGGGAGCCACCTTCGTGAGCTATTTATGAACACATCACCACCATGAAGTACAACTGTTGTCATAGAAATGGGGAGCTACTCAGCCTCCCACTGCAGCAAAAAGGGGCAGCTTCCCTGAAGGGAACCTGCAGCAAGCAAGGATCCCCCAGATCCACAGCTGCTAGACAGTGTGACAGCACACAGGAGGAGGAAAACCACAAGGCTCTTACACTGCCTGTTCATAAACACAGATCCTGTGAGGGTTTTTCAAGGTATAAACAGGAAGAAAACAAAGAAATGTAGCCACATTAGGATGGACTCTCCAATTTAAAAACATCTCATAGTCAATATTTGAACAATTTCTGTTAAAGTTTCTATCCAAGCCACAGAGGACTGATGAGCTAATTACAGAAAAAAATAAAGGTACTGAAGCAAATCTGTCATCATGCCCCTTCTCTCCACAGTGAAGAAGCATTCAAAGCAGATGCTATCAGCAAGAAACATTCATCCACCAGCAAAACAGCCCATTCTTATACTGTTTTGGGGAAAATTCAACGTTTTTAAAAGCTCTTCAGAACAGACAGAGTTATCGGAGCTCTTCTCCAGCTACAGCACTTAACAGGCCCTAAAAAAAGACACAATACATCGCTCTCTCAAGACCTTTGCAGTACCCTGACCAGCTGGAGAACTCAAAACCCTGGAGCAGCCTGATGGAGCTGTGCTTCCCTGGCCCGGGGCCCCAATCCCAGGAGGGCTCCGGCAGGGATGCACAATCCTGCTCAGCACATTCGGAGAACAAGCTCTCACAGGGAACCCCAGCTGGGGCAACTTGAACATATCCAAAGGCCTAAGTGATGCTCTCTTTGGCCTCGCCTGGATCCAGATGTGCATGGCCAGAAGATGCTTCCAGATAAAGCGAGCTGCCCTGCCATGGAGCTCAGGTGTAGGATACACCAATAACACCTGGAAGGAAAAGGACTGAGCACTGGGTTTCCTGGGACCAGGCACCAAAAGGTACAGGTCTTCATGTGACAATTTCCAGCCCTGAACGCAGCACTGCTATTCAGCACAGGGTGGGATCCCACCAGCTCCGGATGCTCGCTGGGCACTGGCAGATGCTTGCACAGTAAACACCCAACTACCTGTTCCTACACTGCCAGAGACACAAAGCTGTGCTGTCACTGTGGGGTAAACAGGAAAGGTGGTGGCCAGGTGCCTGGCCAGTGGCAAGCCTGGCTATGTGCCGCTCTGAATAGCTGGCCTGTGCCTAGGACAGCCTCTCATAGAGTGGCAAGTCATGACTTGAGTCATCCAGAGGAAAGATTTGCGGAGAGCTGTCTTGCACAAAGGCCTGAGCAACTCTGAACCATCATGTCAGTTTCTGACTAGAAAAGTGATAGGCAAGATGGGTGTTAACGTCTTTACAAGCAGCTCGATGGGTGAGGGTCTTCACACCAGGGGGTCTTCCCCCGCATGCCAGGAACTGGTATCCCTGCCACGAGGTGCTGTGGGACAGGAGGGCCTGTGGGGACAAGCAGCTCCCCCCACCCCGCTGCATGCACAGCTTCCTGCTGTCTGCAAAAGGGAGAGCTAATGGGACTGGCATTTCCCTAAACTCTTCCCTCCAAGAAGCCACTTGGCTTCTTCCCACAGAATTATCTGATGCCCATCACTGCAAAACAAAATGATTCCCGGACGGATGGGCCATCCATCTCTGGTGCAACAGAGCACTGTGTAAAACCTCGTTTGTAGAGAATTGCTGAAGAGATTTCAAATTGGCTGGTAAGGAACAAGGGACTCGCTTTGAGTATGGCAAGTGTTGATGGCACCTCAATTAGCAAGCCCAGCACATGACAGCACACCCAACTCAGGAAACAAAGGAGAGCCTGAAAAAAGGAGAGCCTAATCCAGACTAACACAAAGATTCAAGACATTGAGAGATGATGGTCGAAGATAAAGAAAGCAAGAGCCTTAAAATGGCCAAGGAAACAAAGGACTGAGTAAATCCTGATCACCCGGGGACAGGCAGACAAAAGATTCCCATCACCCATCTGTCAGCTCCTAAGGGGTAAGGGCACATCCAAAGCCACCGCACAGTCACCAAGCAAAGCACCTGGGGAAATCCCCAAGGTACAACTTGTTCCTTGTGAGCTAGGAACAAGTGTCTCTATAGGTGTTAAAAGGTACAAGCGCTGAGTTTTACTTCAGTTTTAGTATTAAAAAAAACCACTTCTCCAAAGGCCCCTGCTGCAATGCCATAGCTTTGTTTGCCAGTTTTGTCATCCATCCAAAAGGTCTACCTATTGCCACGCAAACAAAACTCAGGGGTAACCCTCCACTACAGAGGGGAGAGTAGAGCACTGCTGCAGTTGCCTGTGCTGGGGGAGACCCAACAAACCCCTCACGGGCTGGGATCCTCTGGGGTCCAGCTCCTGGTCTGCCCTGCAGCTTGGTACCCAACAGGTCAGAAAATCCCCAGCTCCGGCGCAGTTGTTGCTGCTTCAGTCACTGGGTGCTGATGATTTTAGCTGTTTATCGGTTACCTATAGAGACGCAGGTCAGAGCTCGTTCCTCTGGCGTCTTCCTGGAGAAGCTCTGCTTCCTGCACCACATGCCAGGAAGGCCATGGCTGTACTGCCTAAGGCATCGCCCTCATCAGCTTCAGGAGATAAGAGGGAACCGTGTCCTTCTTGTTTCAGATGCAAATGGAAACAGTTAGTGTGAATGCTTCTCCTTTTCGTGATTCTCCAAAACTTGGTAGTTGCAGCACCTCAGGGCAGCTGGTAAAGGTGCACTCAGCCTTGGATCCATAGCAAAGCAGCTACGACTGCCCCAGGATCTGTGTCCCAGGATCTGTGTCCCAGGATCTGTAAGCAAGACCTCTGACCATAAGAATATCTCTGTTTCCCTGATAGGGGACCAAGGATGAGCTTGCTTTGGTTACACTGAGGTGCCTGTTGAAGCAGAGCTGGTCTCCCCTGGCTACAGCCTCACTCCTGCCCTGTGTCTGTGCTAACCCTCCAGGCTCAGCCTGTGAGTGCTGAGAACCAGAGATCCCAGACCACATTGGGGCAGGGCTGGTGGATTTGGAGCAGCAGCTCCCATCAGACTGTGCTGACTGCGGTGACCTCTGTCTGGGAAACAAGAGGGGCAAAGAAAGAGAGTGGTCCCAGGGGAGGAGGGATGCAGCCAACCGAGAAGCAGCCTCTGCCTTGGACAAGGGTGGGAAACACTCCCAGCTCCTTGAGGGAAGGGAGGGCTCTGAACATCAGCCCACAGCTTCGACCCCTCTCCAGCACTGTCTGAGAACACTGAGGGACCTCCGTGTATCAACCCAGGCTCCCACCAGCTCCAGAACAGACATGGTAAAATGATGCTGTAACAGAGAGGAGTGAAGGAAGCCAGCTCTGCAGGAAATGGGGCCATTCCTGCCTTGCGCTCCCTGCCCAGGATTCAGGGCTGGGGCCAAGCAAGGGGCTGAGGAAGGTTTGTGCAAGGAGCACAGAGTCACTGCTGTGTCAGGATAGTCATGCAGAGTGGGGACTGTGGTGTCCATCCTCTGCCACAGCAGCCACCCCACCGTCTATTTATTTCTCAGAATAAAACAATGACATATAGCAGGGCCCCAGCTGGACAAGCCCCTCAACAAGCTTCTGCCACAACCCTCCTGCTGCTCTCAGCAGCATCCTCTGCACCCTCCTTCCTGTCTGACAGAAACAGCAGCCTGAGCTCCCCAAAGGTCAACACCAACCCAGCTCCAATCCATAGACTTGAACACTTTTTAAAATCTCTCTTAGGCTGAGATGAAGGTGAGGAAGCCCATGGCAGGCTGGCTCCAGGGAATGAGGGAGAGCAGGGCAGCAGGATGTAGGCTGCAGCCACCACTGGAGAAAGTGCACAGAGTCCCAGGTGAGAGCTAAGCACAAAGATGAGAAGGATTCATCCAGGATTTCAGAGAAAGTGCCCATGGGAGCAGGACTCCCTGGTGTGGATGTGTAATCCTGCACAGGCTGTCACTGTCTGAGGACAGCACCTCACTTAAATCAGCTTCCTACAGAATGCATGTCAAATGACTGCTCTGATTCATTGAAAAGGCACACAAACCCTTCTACAGTGCTATTTTGGTGCACTAAATGAATTCAATTTCCATTTAAGTGTAACTGCTCCATTTGCAAACAACCTAGTGAAATGGAAAAATACAATGTTTAAAAAGTAACAGCATAAACTGTAACTTGTATGTATCAAAGCAGTTGTATCTTATTGCTTAGCAAACTACTTCATTAAGTATAGAAATTATCTTTTGTTGCCAGTTATTACATTTTATGGTTACCAATCAACGGTAATTAGACAATCTCTTAAAGGAAAAAAAGCTTGAGTATAAATGCAAATAAAAACATACAGTGAGATTTGAAACCAAGGCTCTTCATTTCATTTAAAAGCAGAACTGGAATAGCTTTTGATAAGATACTAGCTGAGCCTGATCTTGTGTGCAAATCACAGAAAAAAACAAAAAAAACAAAAAACAACAAAACAAACAAGCAGCAGAAGAGATTTCTGGAGCCCTTCAGGGAGGTGCCAGATGCACCCAGGGATGCTGTAGAGCAAACACCCTCATTGTGATGAAGACAGCTCAGAGACAGGTTTTGGTACAAGGGGCAACTGCTTTGTGAACTCAGCTCCAGTTGGATACCTTGCAGGACCTCGATGGAGGCAGGATGCCAGAGGGTGCATTTGCCACAGGCTCCAGTGCTCTCCCTGCCAGGGCTGATACCCAGACTGTCCCCATCCCCATCCTGGCTGAGAGAGGCTGAACAGACTCTCTGCTGCAAGGAGTCCAGATGGGAGATGTAGGCACGGATCTGACCTTGGAGCCTGCTTGGGGACCACAGTGAAGCTCTTCATGGCAGCAGTTTATTTCATTGCACCCCTCGTGGCCTCTGCGAGCTGCTCTGCAGGCATCCAAACTGGGGGTGCTGAACTGGGGGTGCTGGGCACCCAGTTCAGCCCTGGAGAGCTTCCAGGCCAGGCTCGCTGCAAAGCAAGGGCTGAGGTAAGGGACAGGAATAGAAACCAGGTCTCCTGACCAAGAAGGCAGGTGGCCACGAGCAGAGCACGAGACAGGGCAGATTAGATATGGGGTGCTGAGCGAGTGTGGCACTAGGGAGGGACAGCCCAGCACCCAACCTGCCCAGGCAGACAGGAAGATGCCTCCTCAGGGCATCTGGGGATACTGGGCCACAGGCTTGAACCATGGGGAAACAAAAAGGGGAGGAAGTGCTACCACCTTGACAGATGGCACTGCGTTGGGAACAAGGACAACCAGCCAATGGTGGCACGGCAGAGCAGGGCAGAGCAAGAGTTGTGGGAACAGGGATGAGCAGCCCTGGAAACAGCACTATAAATGCCAAGCACAGGTACTTCAGTGCTCGGAAAACCCATGAAACAGCACAGAAACAGCACAGCCCAGAGCACACAGCAGTGGGGCAGCACCAGCACGGTTACTACCTGCAGGAACAGCACCCCAGGGTGTCACACTTTGCCTGGCCCTGCCACATGAGATCCTCCTCACCCAGCCAGGGGAGAGAAATGCATAAAACTCCTTTCCTACAGGTTTGCAGGAAGCTGTATCACTGATCCCCCATTTAGAAGTGAGGGGGCTTATCCCAAATTTCTGTGGCAGGGAAAAGGGAGAGCAGACTGCCTTGCTCAGCTACCACTGTCAGAGCAGCCAGTTATTTTCCATGGGCAACATACAGCTATGGAGCACTTTGCTTGGCAGCAAGATGCCTGGGAGACTCCCATGCTGTGTGGTTTTGTTCCTCAGTAGGGGACTGAGCAGTGGTGAAGACCCCTTTGCCCAGAAGCTGCTGGGCACAACACCCATGGCATGCACAGCCTGGGAAGCCTGCCCTTCTCTGGGGTTGTGTAACCCCAGTAATACAGCAACAGCAGGGAGCTCTGGCATCAGACAGCCTGGCCCTGCTTACCTCGGGAGTCACAGCTGCAGTGGAGGAAGCATTCACATCATTAGAAGAAATTAATTAGCCAGCTGCCTTAATAGCAACCCCATGTTAGCAGAGAGCCTACTCTTCAGTGCAATGTGGCATGAATTGGGGGAAGTTTGGACATCAGGAAAACTGCCCAGCCCTGAGCAGCCTCCAGGTCCTTCCAGCTGTGTAACTGCTGGTTCCATGGGCTGTGAGGCTTGGAGGATGCATCCTGCCCTGCCCTGGGCAGCCCTACAGGGCTCAGGATGTGACCCCAAACCTCAGTGGCAATGAGCCCTATGAAAGCTGCCCCAGAGAGTATTGTTGGGATGATTACAGACCTATGGAAAACCCTGCAGCAAGAACTGTGACTGCCCACCCAGAGGGTCATGGTGGAAAGGAAGGAGGGACAGGGGCTTCTGTGCTTCAGATCGTCCCTGCTCTCCTTTGTCTGGAGGGATAGTGCCAAGGGAGCTGAAGGAAGTGAGTGCTTTGTCCCTGCCCAGCAGGCCAAGCCTTCTTGGAAGGGCAGCAGGGAGACGAGGCCCACTCTGCCCCTGGGGTTGAGGGAAAAGCATATGTAGAAATGGCATCAAAGACTGATGGCATGACATGAAGGGTCACACAGCTGGAGGAAACACCCAGAGGAGAGGACCAAGCTGTGGCTCAGTTCTGGGTGCAGCAGAGCTGGAGTTGCCCTGTCAGGGTGGGGCCAAGTCCATCCACGTGTCCATGCCCTGGGAAAACTAAGGGGAAAAAATCAAGGAAAATCAGCAGTGGGACCCTGAAGCAGACACACTGCCTGCCTGTGTGCATGGCCCCGCTGATGCTGACAGACGAGGGTTTATGTGCTCATGCTGCTCCCAACCCTACACTGTTCTCACAGCTTGCAAGGCAGATCGACACGGGAGGGAGAGGCAGAAAAATGCCCAGACCAAAATTATTCGGGGTTTCATTTGTAAGGCCGTTGGTGCTGGAGGAAGTGGATTTCCGCAGGCAGTGAAGAAAGGCTGCATTGAGAGGCCGGGGTGGGCAGAGCACAGGAGACGCAGCAGCCTGAGCTCCTTCGTGGCCCTGCTGCAAACCCAGACAGGGAGTGGGAATGGGCACTGCCAGACAGCACAAGCAAAGGGAATCCGTGCTGGGACCAGTGCAGAGAGCAGCTCATGGAGCTAGGACAAGCCCAGGTTTGGACAAATTTGTCTAGGGACTGCTGACTTTGGGGCCAATCTCTGGGTGAACCGTTTCTTTCTCCCACCACTGTCCTGCTGAGGTTTTCCGGTATCTCGTCATGGGTTGTGCTTGCTCTGGGGCATTTTATTATTGGCAGCATCTCTTCCATCTATTTTTTATTTTCACAAAACATTTGCTCTTTCAACCACAGTTGGGATTAGGTAACAAATTCAAAAGCTATGAGGGCAAGGGACAGGTCAGCTGCATAGGTACCATTTCCTGAGACTGTGAAGAATTTTGGATTGGGACACTGAGCAACAAAGATCCCAGGAAAAACTCAGTGCAATCTTAATTTCTGGTACATTCTGGCAGTTTGAGTCTTGGACTTTGCAGCGAGAAGGTTTCTACGAGCCAGCTGGGGCAAGAGGCTCCCTGGGGTTTCCCAGTGTGCCCAGAGTGTGAGACACAAGGCCAGAATATAGCCCCCGGCAGCTCAGAGCTCCTCCTCCTTTCAGCGGTGGAAATCCTGAGTCCTTCCTTTGCCAGTGGCTGGTCACCTCCCCACACCCCATCACAGCACAGCCACTCTCGTGTGGGGAGTGCAGCTTTGCCCACATAAAGGGCGCTGGTTTGGGACTGTTCCCAGTGCTCAGCCTCAAACCCAGCTAAACCGCATCCTGCACCCAAAACCTCATCCTGAGTGCTACTCTCGCTGCTGGGGCTCAGCCCCACAGGCATCTATTTTAGAGTTTTTCCAGCCCTAATTAGTTATTAGAAACTGAGTTTTTGTGTGTCATCCCTGGCCTGTTGCTGCCGTCACAGTGCTGGGATCTGATCAGGATCTGGCCAAGGGTTTTTCTCAACCACAAAGAAAGAGAAATACGTTTTACTTCCTGTGCCCCGGGCAAGTCCCTAACTGCCACAGAGCCTTTGTCACTACCAAAGTCACGGGGAAGGTGACAGCCCCCCGACTCGGGGCACACTCCAGCCACGCGGCAAAGCTCGTTGGTGTCGGTGGACGGGGCTGTCAGCACCACGCTGCAGACTGCGTCTGCCCACGTGGGGACGTGTTGATCGTAGAGCAGAGCCGAAATATGGCCCAGGAGTCTGCCTGGGGCCGGGGTCTGGCTCCTGCTCCGTCCCGAATAGCTCCATCCGTCCTGCCCCTCTCCCCGAAGGCACAGGGGCCTCGTCCCGTCGTGCTGCGGGAGGCGGCGGAGTTCGGGCTTTGTCCGGGGTTCCCTCGGGGGGAAGCTCAGCAGCGGCTCGTAGGCACCCGCGACCTGCCGGGCGGGAGGCAGGAGGCTCACAGGGCTGGATGCCGGAGGGTGAGCCCCTCCAGGATCGTTGCTCCCCTTCCCGCACATCCCTCGGGATCCCGCCGGGCGCCGGGCGGGAGGTGAGCCCGGGTGGCTCCGCCGGCGGGAGCAGCGCAGCCGGGAGCTGCCTTGTATGGGCAAGGCCGGGAGCTGCGGCCGCGTTGCTGCCCGGAGCGCGGGGCTCACCCGGGACCCCCCCGAGCATCCTTGGAGCGCCTCACCTGCGCGCCCGCCGGGGCGACGGCGCCCTGGGCTGAGGGCATTTCGCCCGAGTTCGGGGAGCA